>JAUMHG010000125.1:7513-20851 GCA_032359395.1 Enteromius anoplus | reverse complement strand
CAATGTTTTTCAGTCATGTGTTGTCACTCGTGCACAGGCACGGAGGTTTGAGGATGAGGTTGATCTTTCTAACTCCTCTGCCTGCTAGACTTTGATTCTGGATTTCCCTAGTTGGATTTGTTTGCTGTCCTGTACATAGCTGTATATATTACTGGGGAGGTAGGGAGGCCAACACCATTTTTTGTTTGTCCC
The DNA here is from genome assembly GCA_032359395.1 of Enteromius anoplus. Taxonomy (NCBI): domain Eukaryota; kingdom Metazoa; phylum Chordata; class Actinopteri; order Cypriniformes; family Cyprinidae; genus Enteromius; species Enteromius anoplus. The sequence continues at coordinate 20,659 of JAUMHG010000125.1, read as the reverse complement.
ATTTATTGATTGTTTTTCTCTTCAGGGAGATAGGGAATTGTTTTGTATTTCCTTTTCTTTCCTTTTTTTTTTTTTGTAAATAGGTAATTTAGAAGGATTTAACTTGTTAGTAGTTTTTGTTTGTTATTTTGGCCTGGTTGGCCTGAAGAGATATTTTTCCCCACCTGTGTAATTCTGTTAACTATTTTCATGAAAAAAACATTGTTTGTCCATTTATATTCCCGTATCCTCATAGTTTCTTTCATGTCGCGCCCTCACCCTAGACGGGGGCGTAACATCGGCTATTTTGTATTTTGCCGAAAACCTACTTTTGCAAACTGGCGCCAGCTATTTGGCCAAGTCCAAGCCAAAGGGGCGCAGAACGATTCCCTGGAGTCTGACTGACAAAAATCGTCCGGAAAACGTGAACATTTTCATTTACCCTGGCGAGGGGACCACAAAACGTCCCGAGGTCGTGTGGCCGAGGTTGCTTAAGCGGCTGTAACTCCAGAAAGGGATGAGATGGCTTCACCCAAATCGGCACACCTGTGCACGGGCTCAGTCTGTGCTCAGGCGAAATAGGGTGCTGCGACTGGTCACTTGGTGGCACTGTGAGGCGAGAAAAAAGACAAACTAAATCAGAAAAGACAGCTAAACGAGCGTGGAAACAGCTGCAGCTAGGCAACAGTCAATCTGGTTGACCTGAAAAGTGAGGTCTGTGAGACATTTGAACAAAAACGACCGTTCATGGGCGCAATTGGCTTCAGGTGTGTTTGATTCGAGTTAAAGCTGAGCGGCTGAACTTTCACACCTGAATTTCCTCACACATTAAGCAATTTCTTGATTTTAACGATAAACACGATGTGTCTGATTTCACTCTTTGGGAGACCTTTAAGGTGGTGTTGCGTGGTAACATAATTGCCTATGAATCAAGCAGGAAAAAGTTGAAACATAGACGGCTTGCTGAAATTGAAACCTTGCTTCCAACTATGGAGCGTGCCTATAGACTATCTAAATCTCAGTCTGACCCTAACGCAATGCTAAAACTGAAGTACGAATATAAAAATATTTTAAGTGAGCAAGTCAGTAATATGATGCTTAAAATAAAACGTAAGCAGTTTGAGATGGGTGAAAAACCTGAAAGACTACTTTCTCGGGAGTTAAGAGACATTCAAGGCAACAGAGCTATTTTCCAAATTAAATCAGCCTCAGGTTTATTATCAACCAATCCAAAGGATATTAATTCTTGTTTTTTGGAATTTTACAAACATCTTTTTACTTCAAAGTGTAACATGCCCATTTCGGATATTACTGATTTTATTTTTTTTTATATAATAGACACTCTGAAGCTTAATGAGGATGCTCAAAGAGAACTAGATAAAGAGATCACTTTAGAGGAAATCTTGAAGGCCATTAATTTTTTTCCAAATGGCAAGGCCTCAGGGCCTGATGGGTTCTGCATTGAACTCTATAAAGCTCATTCAGATGCTATTGCTCCACTACTGCTGAGAATGATAAACTATTAGTTTGAAAATAAGCAACTTCCTCCTTCTCTCCATAAAGCCAACATTTTCTTGTTATTGAAAAAAGATAGGGATGAAACTGATCCTTCCAGTTATAGACCGCTAAGCTTGCTTAACTGTGATCAAAAGATTGTTGCCAAAGTGTTGGCCACTCGCCTGAGCAAACACATGACCTCATTAATTCACCATGATCAGCCTGTTTTCTTTTTGGGTAGATTTTCATTTTCATATGTACCTTAACTCACTAGAGTGTGGAACTGAGAAAAATGACTTAAAAGATTTTTTTGTTGTACAGCCAAATGAATTATAGCTAGGACACTGGGAATCTGGCAATTACATGTTTTAATAACGCAATTTATCTACAAAAAAAAATATTGAGCTCAAACTTGACTTTTGACCCCTATTTTTAAGTTACTGTTCTCTGCTTTTGAATTGTATGCAAAAAGTGAGATATCACCCCAAGGCAAAGAGCAGTAACTTCCACACTATCAGTATTCAGTTGCTGATCACCATATATATAATCATTATAGTAACAACTGTATAAAATCTAGAGATCATAGCATTTATTTTGGATGACTGATAATAACTTAAAGCAATGTACTTATTGCTATCCAGTGTTTTGGTTGCATTCTGGTGCCGTTATTAATACATTAGAAATTATTAAGAACAATATACTATTTTGAACTTTTTAACTTACAACAGGGCTTCTTGAGTAAAATGGCCTTGTATGGAAAATTGGGAGTCGAACCTAGATCGTAGCGGTGAAAGCGCTGAATCCTAACCACTAGACCACCAGATAGAACTAAACTTTTGTGTCCGATTACAGTTTAAAATCTATAATAGTTTGTGTCAGAAGTGCTGGAGTGACAAAGTTATGACCGTAGACGAGCAACACCGTAACCTATACGCGGCAAACTTTATTGTATGGTAAAACAAAGACAGAGAGATTACAGTAACTTAATTAGAGTGTTTCAAAACAAAGCCAAACAGCGCTAACATGTGTTACGGTGTTCTAACTTCGTTTCTCTAGGGCTTTTTGAAGTAACTGTTAAGACAACGCATTATTTTCTTGAAAAAACAATGAAACTGACTCAAGATACTTATCCACATGATAAAGGAGGTGTTGAATATTCTGAAAATATCAATAACTCAGTTTCGATTAAATTTGAAGTTACGGCCTTTTGCCTTTGTACGCCAGAAATCCGAGTATATTCCACTTTTCCGTGGGACGAGACAGGGATGTTGCCTTAGACCCTTACTGTTTAATTTGGCCCTGGAGCCACTGGCTATAAAAAGTAGGTGCCATTCTTCCATTCACGCCATTAACATTGAAGCAGCAGAGACTAGGCTCTCTCTATGTGCAGATGATTTGCTTATATTTTTAAAAGACGCTGTTGACTCTTTGCCTCCTTTAATGGATTTGATTTTTGAACACAGCTCACTCTAATGCCCTGCATGGAAAAAAATATATAATACAATTACACAACTAATTTTGTAATGTTTATTTTTTGCATTATTACTTTACCTCCTAAAAACCCTATAGTTAGAAAGATAGATAGATTAACAGAGAGACAGACAGATTTGCTTTTTCATTTGAAACTAGGGTTAATATGTAAACTCTTCACTAACTAGGCAATGAAGATGCCCAAAAGAACGTTGCACTTTGATAAACCCTCAGATTTGCTGAGTCACTGATTACATAGAGTGGTCCTACTAGCCTGGACCAAGAGTCCACCTGACATGGTTACGATAGACAACTGAGATCAGATCTTAAACTGACAAGCCCTAAAACAAAGCTTCCTTAACTGTCATTTAACTTGAATTATCTGTGAATTTAATTAAAAAGAATGGAAATGAAACGGTATCCAAATGATAGGTGTTGTGAGAGATTGCATTTAGATGTCTGTGTTGATGAGCGCACCCCTCGGCATGGGATATTAGAACTTCTTAAGAAACTGAGGCCAGAGTGGAAACCAGAAGATATTCAGATCAAGGCAAGTTTATCATTAAGCTTAAATGCATTTTATGTTTCAAAATCAAGTTTTTTTTTATATCAAATGTTTTGGTTTATTTTATTGTTTATGTTTGTTGAAGGTGAAAATAAAAGATGGGCTATTGACTGATAATTCATTTATATTCATACAATGACGCTTTTATCCAAACCGACTTGAAATTGCATTCAATGTATACATATGATCAGTTTATACGTTCCCTGGGAATTATGGTGCTGCTGCTGTCATGTTTTATTTGATCCACAGAAATTGAATTAGTTGAAACTGAATTAGTTTGTCACTGCAGTGTTATAAAATGTTCTACATAACATTTATAAGAATGGCTTTAATAAGCCTTATAATTTTTTTTTTTTTTTTTCAAATTACCTCAGATCATCTTCAGGGCACTGTTATCAATAGTTTTTATGTGCAAAACTTTTATTTATTCTTTCATGTGATTTATAAAAACAAGGTAAAAAAGTAGACATGATAAATCTCTATCGGCTATATTTCTGCAAAACTTTAACAGATTCTGACCAAACTTGGTGTGTGTTTATAAAAAAGAATAACATCTCGGTTACATATGTAACCCTCGTTCCCTGATGGAGGGAACGGAGACATAATGTTGTGATTACAGACTGGGGTTCATACTTGGGAGCCCTGATTCGCTCTGATAAAGAAAAAACGCCAATCAGAATTGGCTAGTGGAATTTGCATCCTGAGCCACTCTCCGCTGAGTGGGCATAAATAGGGCAGCAGGTGCAACCACTCATCAGGTATTGCTGAGGAGCCGAGAACCAGGTCCATGGGACCCCAGCGATGGGTCGAGCAAGCAGGACACCGGCCAGTGCCACCTAATTATTTTCCTACAGAGAGGAAGAGACTGGCACAACCTGAAGGTTGTAATACCGTGTGAAGGTATCCGGTGTCGCCCAGCCTGCAGCTCGACAAATATCTGCTAGAGAGGCTCCGCGTGCCAGCGCATGGGAGGATGCTACACCCCTAGTGAAGTGAGCTCTCACGCCCAGGGGACACAGCTCGTCTTGGGCCTGGTACGCCAAGAGGATGGCATCAACTCTCCAGTGGGCCAACCTCTGCTTGGAGACAGCCTTCTGCTGACCTCCGAAATAGATAAAGAGCTGCTCAGAGCTTCTGAAGCTCTGGGTGCGGTCCAGGTACAAGCGTAGTACTCTGACGGGACACAGAAACGCCAAGGCTGGATCTGCCTCCTCTGAGGGCAGTGCTTGCAGGTTCACCAACTGATCCCTGAAGGGCGTGGTGGGAACCTTGGGCATATATCCAGGCCGGGGTCTGAGGACAACGTGAGAGTAGGCTGGCCCGAAAACATGGCACTCTTTGCTTATCAAAAATGCTTGGTCCCCGACCCTCTTGATGGAAGTGAGCGCCGTCAGGAGCGCTGTCAGAGTCAGATATTTAAGCTCGACTGAATCCAGCAGCTCAAAGGGACCCCTCTGAAGGCCAGCCAGCACAACAGAGAGGTCCCAGGAGGGTATCAGGGGCAACCTAGGGGGGGTTTAACCTCCTGGCGCCCCTCATGAACCTCACAACGAGATCATGCTTTTCCTAGCCATGTACACTTTCAAAGTGGAGGGCGACAGCCTGCGCTCCAACTTTGCTTGTAGGAAGGAAAGCACTACCTCAATCGTGCATGATCAGGGCTCTTCCGCAAGAGCAACAGAACACCAGCTTGCGAACAGACTCCACGTCAAGGCATAAGCTTGCCTCGTAGAGAGGGCTCTGGCCTGAGTGATACTGTCTACAAAACCTTAAGTCTGCCGCGTCCCATCCAGGACCCACACATCGAGATCTAGACGCGGATGCCACAGGGTGCCATACCCTTGAGATAGGAGGTCCCTCCTCAGAGGTATGCGCCAGGGAGGAGCTGTCACGAGGAGCATGAATTTCGAAAACCAGGTCCGGGTGGCCAGTATGGCGCTACCAGCAGGACCTGTTCATCGTCGTCCCTGACCTTGCACAGTGTCTATGCGAGAAGGCTCACTGGGGGAAAGGCGTATTTGCGTAGGCCTTGCGGCTAGCTGTGTCCCAGTGCATCTGTGCCAAGGGTCCCCTCGGTGTGGAAATAAAACAACTGGCAGTGGGAGGACTCGAGGACCAAAACTGGCCAAACTGGATTGTTCGGATGAGCCACTTTAACGGGCTGGGAAGCATGGCCCACGTCTCCAATCTTGTCGAAAGCACGACCATCGGAGTCGCCAGTTTGCCAGAAGGTCTGCAGCTGGGTTGAGCAGAAGGTTTCCCATCCAGACACAATCCAGTGCCGCTGCCCGTGTCCCCGGAGGGACTGCTCACCATCAAGCCACGAGCACCTGGGCCTATCTTTGAGCTTTTGGGTACCACAGGCTCTTGAGCCTGTTTTCGCCAGATGAAAACCGGTACCCCGATGCTGTGATCGACATCCGATCTTCTAACGGTCCGCCAAATTAAATGTGAGAAACTGCTCTTTTGTGAAACGCCCAGGGGAATGACTGGTTGAACAGGGACTTCAATGATCGCGTTGTCTCGCCATTCCGAACAGCTCCTGCTTCCTTTCTCTTCGTAGTCAGTGCAGAACCAGAAGAACACTGCATGTAACAGCTCTCGGCTTTCAAAGCAAAATCTGATGAGTGGTTGCACCTGGTTCCCTATTTATAACCACTCAGCGAGGAGTGGCTCAGGATGCAAATTCCACTAGCCAATTCTGATTGGTGTTTTCTCTTTATCAGAGTAAATCAGGGTTCCCAAGTATGAACCCCAGTCTGTCGTCATGACATAACTCGTAGTGACTGACAGTTCACTTCGATTTTGTGTCGAGTGTATGACACTAGGGGTCGCTCTGCTGCACTGTTAATAAAAAGACTTTATGCTCCATCCTAACAAATAAAATGCTTGTCTATAGCCTAATGCAGAACAAGCTGCAGTACAGCTGCGCGAGACAAACACTGCATAAGCGCCGCTTACGCGCTGCTTAATAACACGGAGTAGCGGCGGACTTGCGCAGTGAGAGGCGGGCAAATATAGCAGCACAGAAATAATGATTCAGACACATATCGTCACATCTGCAGTGTTTCTGTGTGGGAGAAGAACACAATAAAACCTGATAAGCCTGTATAAAAGGAATAAAATAAATACAAATAAATAAATAAAAATAAAATACTGTGCACGTTTACCCTGAGTTCGGTTTTATTTTTGTGTGTCCACAAGCAGGAGGATTTGTTTTTATTGTCAGTGTAGGCCTAAATAAAATACATTTAAGCGATCGTGCCTGAGCCTTTTCTCGTTTCTGTTTCTATTGAAATACATTCGTTTTTAGCAAGACTCTTATATAGTCTAATGCCATTAATTTGTGTTTTATTTTATGATTTGTATACATACATTTTTTACTATAGTTTTATAGCTGCTTATAGGCTCTAATTCTTTAATTAATGCATAGACTATTTTTAACACATTTTGTGCCCGATCCATTGGTTATTAGGTTACTTGTTGCAATTTAGAGAGAAAATCTTTCATATGTTTCAAACTTTTCTATACGAATTTTAAATTTATTATACAGCATAAAAAGCTCCTTGTAACTAATAATTTTAAAAGCTGTAACCCTTCTATTTCATCCCGATCTTACAAAGTTATAATAAACGAATCTCTATTGCCTGCACAGTGTCTTTTATACATAATTTATAAATACAAATCAAATCAAATCAATACAAAAACAAATAAAATATTATATAAAAGTCTCGCCAATGAATGTTTTTAAATAGAAACAGAAATTAGAAAATGCTCAGACGCGATCGCTTAATTTTTTTTTTTTAGGCCTACACTGACAATAAAAACAAATCCTTGTGCTTGTAAAAATGCAGTCACAAAAATAAAACGGAACTCAGGGTAGACGTGCATGGTATTTTATTTTTATTTATTTATTTTTATTATTAAAAGGATAGTATATATTTCGTTTAGGACTATTTATTTTATTCCTTTTATACAAAACTATATGGTTTTATTGTGTTTTTCTTCTACACAGAAGTGCTGCAAGGGGGGGACGATATGTGTCTGAATCTTTATTTCTGTGCTGCTATATTTGCGCGCATTCGCTGCTCCGTGTTATTATAGCTTCCTGCCTTCCTCCCCCCAGTAGTCCCTTCTGTAGAGATGAGAGCTTCTTTGAGCTGCTGATTTTCTCTGCAATATTGTTTAACTAGATGAAATGAACGTTGTTCGTTCTCAATATTAAGTTCACTCTTGATCATGTTAACAGCGCGACTGAAATATATATCCCATAAATAATGTTTTAGTTATGTTGAATGTCTATTTCTGAGATCAGAAATATTCTGGCCTCACTAGGACTCGCTGCCTAGCCATCCAGTCAGCTAAACATAAAAAGCATAAAGAACCATGGACGCAGCTTGATGATCCATTTATTTGTCCTTTATTCTCTTTTTTGTAAAAACTCTAAAATACAAATAAAGTTATTTTAACAATTAAAGTTATTTTAACTCACATACAACTTGTGCGGTGGTTTATATCACAAAGTATTGTTATCACAGGTAGCCGCCATTGACGAGCCATCAGTTCAGTATGCATTATTGTAACAGAAACTGTCTCACTATAGTTACGTTCATCACACAAAAATAAATTATACTTACAAGGTATTGCCCTCGTTGATAAGAAGTTTAAACAAGAAACACAAAGTTTCGTTGCAGTTGGAAAATGCTGAACCACAGTCTAGCCCATATCTCTAAACTGACTAAAAATTTTACTATATGTAATATTACCTCCGCTACCCGCACCAGTAGGTGTCACTTTTGTCTTACTTATAACTTTTTACACCTAGCTATTCTTCTTGTTTGACCTGCAAATGTATTTATGGTCTACTGAGACCATGACACTCCCTGTCTGGTATTTACAGTATACCACATCTCTAAACATATTCAGTATCCTGTTTAGGAGAAATCAACAAAATAAATTCAGTAACAGGTCTGGTATAAACTTAAGAGATATTCTGCACCTGGCAGAATATCTCTGCCTGGTGCTGGACTTGCTTCCACTGTTGCCGAAGGATCTCTGCTTTACCAAAGTTTGCTGGACACATGGACACACATTCTGTAATCCACAATCCTCTGGTTCCAAGCATTGTCACTGAACCATAGGAACCTTCAGTAATCTCAATGTTCTTCTTTGACAGTAAAACAATAGTACATATGTTGGATGTCTGCAGTCACAGCAATTTTCTCCTTTCTGAATCTTATTAGAATGCCTAGCAAGTTGTTGTTCAAAACTGGTGCTTTGAGGAGGACACTGTTAAGAGAGATCCCTTCATACTGTGCACTGGAGTCAAACACTATGCGGATCCGATCTGGTTTTTTTTTTGGGATGATAAATGCCAAAGGATGGCAAATACCAGCATTCCTTTCCTTCTTGAACGACTGGGGCATGTTCTGCATGTTTCCTGTCAATCATGTTTTGCATGAACTGTATGTAATGTTCTTTCATTTACGTTTTCTTTCCTAGTGTGTGGCATACTGACTTTAATCTTTTCATAGCGTAGTCTTTGTTGTTCGGCAGTTGTCTCCTGGGAGACCGGAACGGAAGTGGTGCAACCCATCTCTGTGTGTCATCTTTAAAAACTTCTTTATCCATGATCTTAATGAACTCAAGATCTTCGATGGATGGAGTAAGCATACTGTCTTTATCTGTGCAGGCGAACACTGAAAGCCGTGTCTCATCTTCAAGGAGGAGCTGTCAGTGTGTCAGGGCACTGAGGTAGAGGAAAGTGCAGACTGGAGTAACTTTGTGCAGGATCTTTCACATGCAGGTGGCTATAGCAGGGTGGAATGGTAGCTAGGACGTACGTTTTTCAATATCTAGGTTTTAAAGGCATTGACTGATGACGGCCTGTGTGCTGTGCCAAGGCACTCATCTCCTATCACCACCTAAACCAGACCTAATTTCTGTGCAAATGTGGCATTGCATGGCCCATCTATCTGCTTACGAAGTTTGTATATTCTCAAAATGTCTCTGACCAGCAAAAGTAGTATTTCTGCTTTAGGATCTAAGGCTGGGATCTCCTTCGCTATACCTTTTAAGTGAGGATGATACAAAGCTGCTTTGGGTGTTAGAATTTCTGATCTATTATTTGGAAGCTCATTGCATTCAATGAGTACAAGAAGCGGGACGCACGTCTTCTCCTTGAGTGATTCAATCATTTAGCCACATGCTCTCCTTCCACATGCTGCGTTCTGCCCACACAAGTCTTTAAAATGAACGGTGATTGAGAGCTCCCAAAAAGGTCTGCGCGTGCAAGAGACTTATTGCTTTGTTTTTTCTATAATTGCATACATCTCTGTAGCAGATTCCCGATGGCCTTGAGGGTAGAATTTGACTAGACTGATATTTAAACAAGCTCTTGCACTCTCACCCCGTTTCCGCACACTTGGGTGCAGCTGTTGGAAACTGCTTCCTGAGATGGCTGACTTTCATCACCTTCCCTACCAGTGTCTGAGCTGGGTGAATATGGTTTGGCCTTCCATGGGGATGGATCATGATGAAGTGCTTCTGTGTGCTTGTCGCTTTTACACTCTGCACATGTTATGACTGTGTTGCAGTTTTTGCAGTGTGGGCTGTCGACGCACAACATCGAAAGCAAATGGAGTTGTCTTTAAGATACTGTTCACGGTCTTATAGCAGTTTGTCTCTAAAGCTTCTGCATTTTCCTAGTGGGTGGGGCCTTTTATGAATTGAGCAGCATCTACTAGGATCTGTAGCATCAACTTTTGGCTCAGAGGTGTTACTGGATTCCACTACTTGCATTTTGTGAACTGAAATAGGCTGATTATTATAACCTGGGTGATTTTTTGCCTTTTCTTTCTTTGTAGTCATGGGAGATATGAAGAGGTGGACAATCCAGGGGCCAAAGAGTAAAAGTCCTGCCATATTTTTGTTCCAGCCATGAACTCAGCAGCTGATTTCACCAGAGGAGGAACCAAGTCATTCCTTTCAAGACACAAGCAAGTCTCGAGACAAATACCAAGTCCTCTAAGAGTTAAAGTTAATGAGATAATTAAGAGATTAATTAAATGTTGATTGTGTATTAGTGATGAACACCAGCTGTTAACATATCAACATCTCTGAAGAAAAGAGACACATAAGAACAACTGACTTCAGATTATATAAGAAGATAGTTCACCGTTCTTCATAAACCTCTCTGCTTCTCAACAACTTATGCAGTATTACAAAGATAGATCTACCACAGGAGTCAAGGGTCATGAGCTCAACTAAAGCAAACACTGACCACAATTATGGTGGCATCATTTTTAACCAATAAATCATCAGCATCTGATTGTCTATAATTCTCAATAACAGCAGGTGTTCATCACTAATGCATAATCATCATTCAACTAGTCACTTAATTATCTCATTAACTTTAACTCTTTGAGGACTTGAGATTTGTCTCAAGACTCTCTTGTGTCTTGAAAGGAATGAGTTGGTTCCTCCTCTGGTGAAATCAGCTGTTAAGTTCATGGCTGGAACAAAAATATGGCAGGACTTTTACTCTTTGGCCCCTGGATTGTCCGCCTCTGGAGATATGGTAAAACTGGGGTCATTTCTAGCTTTAGCTTGTTGGTGAATGAAATTCACAAATACACTGAATGGAGGAAAAGAAATACCATGCTCTTACCGAGCCATAAAACATCCACTTTTCCTGTAGATTATATGGCCGCTTGTCCACGACTGGAGCCACACCCCTAGCATTTCTAGTGTCTAGGTAAGCCAGTCCTGGAAGAAATCCATCTTGCTTAGCAGCAGACAACTCTTGGAAAAGGTCCGCTAGCTCACGTAGCTTTGCTGGCTCTCTCTAATCTTTCAAATAGTGCCTTCTCATTGGCTTCAGGCGTGCCGTAGCACTCTTCAAGCCACTTACAGATCGCTCTGATTCCACCCGCAGGATCTCTGATATAAGCTGCTTTTAATCGACGTGCTTGCTCTGATGACTCTTTGCCAAGCCATTTGCTCAGGAGATCTGTCTCTTCTGCTAATGTTAAGCCAATGTTGTCTATGGCATTGGAGAAGGATGCTTTCCAAGACCAGTAGTTTTCGGCTTTATCATCAAACTTAGTCAAACCAGTGGATATCAGCTGATTTCTTAAATCTGGCCAGCTCTGTTGTGGCAGAATTGTGTTTGCCTGTGTTAGGTGCATGCTGATGAGGTGGACTGGCAGGGGAAAGAAGACTGTATTGTGGGTTGTCTTTTGCTCCCTGGCATGCTTTGTTGGCAGTTTGTGGTGAACAATTGCTTTGTTGGTCAGGCACAGCTATGTCACTTTCGAGCTTTACTGCTTGTTTTAAAATGTCCTGTGCCGTAAAATCTGTTTGATTCACCTGTGATCCTGGTTGTCTGAAGGTCTGATCTACATCACATTCTGCTTGGAGACCTGCTGCTTCCGCTATTGCGACTTCCATTTCCTTTTCGGCTTGAAATGTTTCTAATTCCGCTTCTAATTTCCCTCTGACAATAGGAGGCTCTGGTACGAGCTGCTTGTACTTTTGATGCTGAGATGGAGCCAGATGCTGAAACCTGCGATCTGACTTCAAGATCTTGCAATTCTGCTTTGGTTTAGCCGCTGACGAGGACTTGACCTTCTTTCTTTATTTCCATGTCTTATAGAGAAGGAGACTACCAACTTGCAGACTGTTCTGAGCAAAAATCTGTTTTCTAGACAGGTGAAGGAGAATTACCTTTTTTTTCCTGTTCTGGCCTCACTAGGACTCGCTGCCAAGCCATCCAGTCAGCTAAACATAAAAAGCATAAAGAACCACGGACGCAGCCTGATGATCCATTTCTTTGTCATTTATTCTCTTTTTTGTAAAAACTGTAAAATACAAATAAAGTTCTTTTAACTCAAATACAACTCGTGCGGTGGTTTATATCACAAAGTATTATTATCACAATTAGCCACCATTGACAAGCCGTCAGTTCAGTATGCATTATTGTAACAGAAACTCAGAAAGTCTCACTATACAGAAAGTCACAGAAAGTCTCACTATAGTTACGTTCGTCACATTAACAGAAATAGATTTTACTTACAAGGTATTGCCCTCATTGATAAGAAGTTTAAAAAAGAAACACAAAGTTTCGTAGCAGTAGGAAAATGCTGAACCACCGTCCAGCCCTTATCTCTAAACTGACTAAAAATGACACTAAACGTAATATTACCTCCGCTTATTCTTGTTGATTTTAGCCTTGGTCTTTTCTGATAGCTCATACTGTATAGCCCCCTACTGGACGCATCAGGAACAACAGGGGCTGAAAACTGACTGCGCTGTGAAACTTCCTGGGCCATAGATCTGCCTGCTCCAGGTCTGCAGCCTCCCCCTACTCATGAAATTGGGGTGTGCAGAATTTGCATAGCTAGCCAAACCTGGATATCCGGGTATAAATATTAAAGGTGTTTTTTAATCTGCAAAAATGTAATCAATCCTGTATTTTCTGCTAATATTGTCATAAGCCGGGATTGATTTGGTTTTCTCTCTGGTGTTTTTTTTCTGTCTCTTCATGAATTTTTCAGTTGCTGCTAGTTGCAATCAGTGCGCTCTGCACTACTCTCTACACACCTGTTTTTAGTCAGCGCTGATCAGCGTCTCTA
>JAUMHG010000124.1:79452-89800 GCA_032359395.1 Enteromius anoplus | reverse complement strand
TGTTTTTGCATCTCTAGGACTAATTGCTTGATATTTTCCCCACCTGTAAGTCGCTTTGGATAAAAGCGTCTGCTAAAATGAATAAATGTAAATGTAAATGTACATAGACTTACAGTCACACACACACAAACAGTACTGTCACTCCTCTGGACAGGTGGGCTGCATATGTTTATTACACATTTGATTGAGAAGGACGCAGGTATCCTCCCTCACATTCTTACAAGCCGAACACCAGGTTCTGTGTCGCGGCATGCAGGCTGAGTAAATCCCATCGCTAGCACGACGCCGCTCCTGCAGTCGCACCATCCTTGTAGTGTCAGGGTGGAGATTATCTCATCTGATTTACTGCCTCATAACCTCATTCCTCGGCTCTTCAGCAGGGCCATGTGCTGCAGCCGGGTCTCATGTAGCCTCTCTCTTTGTCTCATGTAGCCACTGCCTTGTGACCTCTTTACGCTGCCTACCGAGTCTCCTCGGCTTCTCTTCTCACCTGCCAAAGGGCAAGGCTGAAGAATAGCCGGGGTCACAAATAAAGGCCTGCCAAACATACGAGAGCTACAGCTGCGGTGGTAGCCGTGTTCACAGTAGTCACTGAGTGAATATGACACGACCTGATGGGACATATGAAACAATAACAGCTGTCTGCCCATAACAGTAGAGAAGCTCCTGCTCCACAGAAATGACGGACACATTTATTCTCTTGCCATAAAGAATATTTAGCCACTTATTCACCTTTTAGTGCTTACAGGGATAGTTCACCCAAAAAAATCTACGACTACAGTGATGGGTAGGTTTAGGGGCAGGGTTAGGTGTAGGTCATTCATACAAATTAAAATGAATTGGCAACTCATAAATATGTATGATTCAGCAAAAGTCGTATGAAATAGTTCAGGACACATTTAAAGGGATATAAGAGTTGAGTTCCTCTTCTGTGCAGCGCAAACAAATCATAGAACAAGGGACATCTCGACTCATAAACGTTGCCAGATCGTGTTTAAAAGAAAATATTGCAACCTGCACTTGCTAATTTAAATAACTTTAAAGTCAATCCCAAACTAAAAGCCCAAAGAATGAAACGTTGTTTAAAACTAAGTGGACATGGCAACCCTTTGTCTCTGATAACATTCTTACTCTTTGTCCAGTTGAATAGCTTTTTTAAAAATGGTGACTATTATATGATTAACTGCACACTGACTGAAAGTGTAAAAGCGTGGTCACAAGCAGGCTCATCTCAATAGTGTTTACTTCCAAACCAAGCAGTCTTATATCACGAATCCCACTGAATCTGTGCTTTAAACTTTCAACAAACTTGAATCCGATGTGTAATCCAGTGTAGGGAAATCTTCACATCAAAAACTCCAGATTGCATGGACTTGATTTTGTCTGTGAAATGTTAGCCATACAAGAGTGATCGCACTGTGACCGTTTCAAAACACTGATATGTTTGATTGAGCAGCATGAGTTTGAGACTGGACGGCCAATTATTTTAAGAGTTCACCCCAGTTTTCTCATCTGGTACAATAGTCAGTAAAATGATTTTAGATGTGTATTTTTAAATGATGTGTGGTGCAGCTGAATCATATTGGGATTTCTGAGACACAGATTCTGTTCACACTTTATTTGTCATCCCAGTAGCTCTCTCTCTGGTCTGTCAGTGAGCTGCCAGCATCATGTAGGAGGATCTGTTTAAGCGAGTATGGTTCACCTCCTCACCCGCTCCAGACAGGCCGACTGTGAGAACTACACCAATGCAACAATTTAGTTGCCACTTTTTCAGCACCACATTATTATCCTTCAGGATAGACAGTTAACCAAGATGTGGGGCCACTGTGTGGTCATTATGACACCCACTGAGAACACACACACACACACACTCTTACTTTGACCAAAACAACTGCACAACTGCTTTCCACAAGACCCGAAAGAGTTACATGAACCATCACCTATTTTAATATAATGCAGCCTTAAAGCATGCAAATGAACATGCTATAAAGTCATTCCCACCTAAATGTAACCGTAATCCAGTCTAGAGAACATCAAGAAACACATTTAGTTTGTTTCTTTGTTTTTTGTTGGTAGTCTTTGTGACAATGTATGAATGACTAGATCACATATTATATAGTAGGTGGGCTTAACTACTTGTTTGTACTTACATCAAATGAATGAGAACAATATACTTATTGTGTTCATATTGTATTTCCAAACACTTTTTAAGGTAGGTTTAAGGGACGGGTCAACAGTGCAATCATACATGTAATAATTACAGATGTAATCGCGTGCAGGTATTTGTAAAAATATAAGCACAATGTAAAAACATGTATGTACATTATAAGTGCATTGTACTGATGATTCATTTAAATGTAAGTACATCGAAGTTAAGGTCATGTGATGTAAAGTGGGAGCAATGACTTTCTGCTTGCCTGCAGGACTTTTGACAGTAGCATACAGCACCTTTGTGTGTTGTTTTTATTCACTGATTTAATTACAACCTTTAATTTTGTGTCAAACAAGCCACAGGTGAGTAGAAATAAATAATAATGATGTTGATCGATTCAAACCAACAAACAAAAGAAATGAAATGCAACATTTGAGGACACAACACATTCTGCATGTGTTTGTTACCACATCTGTGTGTATTTACGTGTGTGTGTGTGTGTGTGTGTGTGTGCAGAGGGCAGCTCCAGCGCACGGTTCCGGACCATTAACAGTGATTAATAGGTTTACATGCTTTCCCATGATCTCCACTGACTTGTGGAATGGAGCGCTCACCTATGAGCCAGAAGCGACTGACCACTGCCTCTCTGCAAATCACACAATACTCACAAAATAAAGGTGCTTGTGACGAACAACATCATCAGTGTTCAACCATTTATAACGCAGAAACAACTGCAAAAAGACTTACAACAAACTGCATTTGCAAAAACAAAACAAGATGTGTTTAGCAAAACTTTCCTTTCTCGCCATCAGCTAGCTTGCATATTATCAGCATATTGGCTGTTTATTAGTGCTCACGAAACACATATGAATGGCTTATTATTATTTAGCATAAGCATATTTTACTTAATCCACCCATTACCTAAACTTAATGCAACAACTACCTTACTAACTAATTAGCAGCAGGTTAAGGGGTTATTTTTGGAAATAAGATAAATAGATAGATACTTGTTCATGTTTGTTCAAATATATGAGGATATATGTAAATACACTGTAATAATGAAAGTGTGTGTGTGTGCGTCTTACAAACTTTTATTTATTTTATTATTCATTTATTGAGGTTGTAAATAAAACATAATTGGAGAGCTAAAATAATATTGTAGTCTTTCTACTTAAATTCACATTTGTTTGGTGTAACGTGACGGATGGATAGATAGTTATTTTAACTTTTAAACAATCTATATAATTTCATATGAATCTTTAATGAAAAAATATTTCATTACTGTTTGTGTTCTTGTTTGTTTTTGTTGTTAACGCTGAAATCTAAACCCTATTTAACTCTTTAAACTTTGATTTCCTTTTTTTTTTTTTTTACAATTTTAATCTAAACATTATCATTTTAACACTCACAACATGTTATTATAACCCAAAAATTACTTAATGTAAACCGTAAAAATATTAATAAATATATTTCTTTAGTAAATCATATGTTTTATACAGTATATATCATATAATCAAATAAAAGGATTTCTAATTCTCCATATATTAAATTAGAGTAGATTGTTGAGTCTGATTCGACCTGACTTACAGGACCTGTCCTAGTTCAGTTCAGTGTCTTTTCCAGCATGTTTTCTCTGCAAACACCTCCTGAACAAGCTTTCTCCTCGACACCGAGACGAGACAAGGACCCACCTCAGATGTTTCTGTATAAATGATCCCTTTAATCTGCTGCAGATCACAATACTCCCGCACACACAGGCTGTTCTCTCCTGCACAAATATACAGCGCTCAGATTAAGAAATAATACAATTTAGAAAGAGCGGGGTGTTTTATTCGCTCTTGTTGGGGAAATATGCTCTCTAATCCTCCGCTATAAGAACCATCTGTGTAAATGCAGCTCTGCTGGGACAGGACCGGAGCGAGTGAGCGAGGAGTCCGAATAATACACTTATCATTTACCATTTTATATCATATTGATTTCCTTTATAAATATTTGAATGTAAAAAGCATGCTATTAGGTCAGTGGTCGTGTTCAAATTAAGATCTGGGTCAGGGATGTCTTCTCTGTAACGATGTGTTTTCAAGACAAATATGATTCCTAACAACTCATGGCACATTTACCTGTACTGAATCCAGATGGAGACACATGAATGGAGTGATACGGATGGATACTGCTGGCGTCAGGACAATCCACACGCATTACAGAGGGTCCGCTTACTAAACAAGTAATCATGAGACAAAAGTAAATAAATGAAAGAGTTATTAAGTGTCACGGGGGATTGTTCTTTCGTCTGAAGGCTGCCGGAGTCTCAAAGCGTCTGTCCTCACGCAGGCCTCACATGAAGACTCAAACACGTGTTGAACCCTGTTCCGCTTTTGTTGAAATTCGATGTTCCCACATAATACGCATATAAATATGCACAAAGCTTCAGAGGTTTCTTAATTTCCTGTGCAGGCCACACACAACTGCAGAGAATCCTGGGCTTCCAGCGATATTACTAAACCTGAGAAACTGTAATCTGCAATAATATGCCTTTCTTTTTCTTCTTCTGTGCAAATTCCTCCAACAGAGCTACGTTCTCTCAGACTCTTTTACTGAAGTCATACTGACACACACTCTCTGCAGTCTGCCTTTTTTATATAGAGAGGAAGAATCTACTAGATTTTCTGAAATGTACAAAAGAGCAAGAACACACAGTACAGAAGACTGAAAGCAGTACACTTCATTCACCATTTTTCAATTACATTTTTTATTTATTCATTATCACATACAGTATAATCATGCAACATGATGCGGTCATGAAACGATGTAGCATACAAACGTTTGAAATGTAAAAAAAAAACATTGCATTGTAATGTATACCTTATAATAATACCTTATATTATATACTGAAAAAAAATGATTTGGAAATTTTGTTTTTCACTGAAATGTATAGTAAATTAAAACAAACAATAACAAGGAAAGCGTGTTCAATCACCCTACACCTAACCCTAACAGGAAACTACAGGCATTTATAGACTTAAAAAAAAAACAAAAAAAACACCATTTAGCCTTTTCAAGCCTTTTGAATCATGGGGACATTGGCAGTGTCCTCATAAAACACCTTCAAATTGTAATACCTCTTAATAAACAAACCATGTCATTAAACAAGTTTGTGTCCCCATAAACCACACACACACACACAAATCACTGCAAATCGTCCCATCAAATATATATCCCCATGCACCACTTATTTCTGTTTATCAGAAAGACAATCGTGCCATTTTTAAATTTTTGTAAAAATTTTGTAAATTAATTAAAACTAGAACTTGCAAAATGAATCCTAAAAAAAATTGGGGGAGGAAATGGCTTTGCTCAGTCAGAAGGCAGTCGATCACATCTCAGACCAGAAGTAGAAGCCACAACCTGAAACCCAAACCTGCTCCCTCAATGGCCAAAGGTAAAACATCTGAAGAAGGTGCTGAGATGGAAAAAAACAGCTGGAAGGACCATGGAAGCCACCTGATCTGGCCCGTAGCCGCAGCAACCCAAAAACAGTGCGCTTATTGTCCACGAGAAGGACGAACCGCTGTTTCTTAACCTTCCAGATCCTGAGCTGCTATATAAAGCTCTCCTGGGTCACACTCGGATTCTTAATGTAGTTTTAATGCTTTGACCCTGTACCCTTTAGTGGTCCCTCTGCAATTGTATTATGAACAAGTAGGGTACAGAAAACTGGATGTACAGCCGGTGGGAGTGTGTGGTTTCAGGGACAGGACCAGACTATTAATGCATATTGGAACAGGAAGCGCCATTCAGCTTATTCAGAAATATCTGCGTGACCTAAGGTGCTCATTTCTACTCGCAAAACTGCAGGATGTTGGGAAATAGCTGCTTTCTGTCAGCCCACCTCTATGAAAGCTGTGTAAATGCCACGAAACCCAGCGGTTTCTGATCTCATGGTTCAGATGGCTTGATGTGGGACGTTACATTTTCACCCCACAAAACAGGGCTTCTTTCTCAGCCAGATGCCAGGTCATTCGCAGCACACTGGCTGCATTTATAAGAACTGACAAAATGTCTTCAATGCACTTTGGAGTTCAAGAGGGTCTAGCTACTCACAGCACGTCTTGCTGAACAACAAAAATGAGTCAATAATAGTTCAATCAATCAGTAACTATATATGCAATACATATATTTTCAAACATTTGCATAGGATCTGCTTACACCCCAGGGATTGATTCATTTTTGAAAACCTCAAAAAATAAATAAATAAATGAATAAAAAATCCTATTCATACTTACAGCAGTTTCTTGAATAAGAAATAGTTGCAGCAAAACTATTATTCATTTTTACATGAATTCGAATTAAAGGAGAGTGACAGAGAGAGAGAAAACTACTTATTTTTGCATAGTTCCTTACACAAAACTAGTGCTGGCAGCGATTAATCACAATTAATTGTATCCAAAAGAAATATTTTTGTGTGCATAACATTGCACATTTGAGTTTGGTTTTAGCGCCATTTACTGTTTATTTCATTCTAAAAGTGATGCAAAACAAGCAAGAAACAATGCAAAATGCATGTTGTGAATGTGACTTTTTTAAATTGGAGGGTGAAAAGTGTCTTTAAAAAATGTGCAGAATTTTCATTCAGATATCACAAAAATTTCTCCAAGAGACACCAAGTAACTCTGCAATAAGGGTTTTAAAGTAGAAAACCAAAATGGTATTTTTCTTGTAAAACATATTCCAGTGTTCTTTGAATAGGAATTTGCACTGTGTAAGGTGTCTCAGTGTGAAGGGCTGAAAACAGCAGGACTTGATAACGTCAGCAGGAAAATAAATTAATAGAAGGAATGACACGTTTGACACTGATGACATCAAATGTGCAAAACAGCATCTGTTATTTGCGTGAAAATGTAATTAAGTGTGTATAGAGAATCCCAGATCTACACTGGACAAAAAGTTTTCCCACTCAGAAATTGCTAGGGAATTTCACAAACAATGGCAAAAAAAAAAAAAAAAAGCAAGTAACTACATGTAAATTAAACACGACTGGAAAAACGGAAACAGTATGAAACACTAACATTGAAAAAAACTTTTTTTATGGTGTGAAATGTATAACCACATTGTTTATTTTATGAGACAAACAATATCAGCATAAAACCAAAGCATAAAACCCTTTAAAATATAAAATATATTGCAATATATTAATATATATTAGGTTATTAGGGGACCTTAACTACAACATACCTGTTCATTTGACTCAACATTATATCAACAGTAAATTATATTTTTACATGTGGTTATATCTGCAATTATTACATGTTTTATTTAAACTGTTGACCTTATACCTTAACCCACCCTTAAACCTACCTATACCTCCAGTGACTAGTCCCTAACCTTACCCATTTCCCATAACAGCAAGTGTACAATATGACAATAAGTGCATTGTACTTATTTTTTAATGCGTACATAGCAGTTAAGGTCACTTAATATAAAGTGTGACCACGGATTGCATTAGAAGATACATTGAATATGTTTAAAGACATCATAGTCTTTTTTTATGGACTTCCCGCAGCTTTAACACTGTAAAAGAGTCACACATCTTTGTAAACGGGTAGATGTGATGGATTCCGTCATGCCAAAGTTCAGCAATTAGCCTTCCATGTAAAGCCCTCCAACGTAAAAGTGTTGGATTTATGCACTGGCTCCAGCAGCCCGACTGCTTCAAAGCCTGAAGATCTCGCTGGGAGTTCACAGATCTGATGGAGCTCAAACCTGCGCTCGGCTCACACACGACGGGCCGTAAATCTGAGGAAACAGAGGAGCCCAGGGTGTGATATGAGAGAAGGGCCGCTCCTCCTCAGACTGGAGGCCCATATCTCTTCATTGACATTCCTGATAAGCGCACCTTTGTTTTGATAACTCAACTTAAATGTTTTGATCTGCACTTCATGTAGCGGATGCTAATCCATGACTTTCACCTGCTCAACTCCTGCTTCTGTGAATTTTTCGCTGTTTAACTACGTCTTTAAGAAGCTGATCTATAATCATGGTCTAATCATTAAGCGAATCATCATTGTACTCTGTTCAGTTTGGTAGATATTTAGGACTGACTATCTCAGCCAAGCTCTCTCGATTTGCTCACAAACCATGAAAACTGCAGAAAGGAATATCTTACATTGTCAGAAAAGATCAACAGAGAACAAATCACTCAAGTTTCAGAGGGACAAGAGTACAGACACACACACACATTGGTATTTCTAATTTATGGGGACTCTCCATATGTGTGATGTTTTTTATACTGTATAAACCAACCCTAGACCTTACAGGAAACCATATAGTATGTGTTTAAGCCTTTTGAACTATGGAGACCAGGCAGTGTCCTCATAAACCATCCTATACTTAAGTCATAACTTTGTCATTAAACACATTTTTATTCTCTTTATTCTTTATTTTATTCTTTTAATTTTATTAGATTTTTGAGTTTCCAACTTCTTGTTCTCAGTTTATACAACGATAAGTTAAAAAAGGTCAAAAGTCTCCTGAATCTAATTGCCTTAAACATGGAAGCTTTCTCAACTTTTGATTTTTTATTTTTTACAACATGAGAACCTTTATATTGTTTAGGTAAAGGGCCAATGACAAATGAAGAGTCTGATGTTTAAAAATCAAATCTAAAAATGTTTATTTGTTTAAAAAAAAAAAAAAAAAAAAAAGCTTCTCTACAGTATGATTTATTAATTTATTTAAAATAACCAAACTAAAATGGTTCTCTACACTATTTTTTATTTTACAAATTTTTATCTAACCGTAAAATGATACCTAAAATCAATTTCTATAGCCTTGGCATTGCCACTTTATGCTACAAAAATAAATAAATGAATGAATGAATGAATGAATAAATTAATGAATTGGAAATTTATAATATAAAAGTGACCCATTCCTTTCTTTATGAATACATTTTAAATCTTTTTTTTTTTTCCTTTTCTTTCTTTCTTCCTGGAAATCATTAAATAAGACAGTTCTTGCTGTTGAGGAAAATGATTAACCCAGCAGTATTCCAGTTAGTGTCCTCGGTCAGGATATTATTACATTCCTGCGCTCAGTCGAGCAGAAACGTGAGAAGAGGGTGACAGAGCTTCTGGACGGATCTTCACTGGATGTGGATTCTAGACGTCCATGACTGAGCTCTGAACTATACAGTGATGTGGGAATGAAGTTGTAGGTGATTTGATAGATTGATTAATAGCAGCGGATATGTGTAAATGGACAATAATGTCTCCAATGACACCCTACAATGCATCTTTCTTTACACACATGAAAATCTCATCATCCATGAAATGACTGGTTCAACTGAAACTGAAGAGCTTGTCCAACAAAGTTCAGCAGTAAGAGCCATCTGTGATGTCTTGCTCCTAACATTATATTCTCTGCTTATTCAATCTTAGTCAATCACAAGAGAAATCTGCAGCTCTCTTCAGGCTTGATCGGGAGCGTGGGACATGATGAGAGTAGATGTCCGGCATCGTTTGGTCATCAGGAGTGCAATCAGGCTGAGAGGAGCAGGGAATGAGCCCAACACAGATTGCAGGATAGCTCGTGCTGAAATGGGGCATTTTACACTCTGGCAGTCACCCAGCAAAATAACTCACGGCCCGTCTGGAGGGGCATAATGACCACGTCAAATACTCACTTCCCTGGGAACCGTCTTTGCCCTGACTGCTGGAATTGAGCAGGGAAGGGTCGATGAGGTTCACTTCTCTTGATCAGTTCCCACAGACGCTCCACACAGAAATTTCCATGCTTTGACATGGACTCAATTAGTCAATGTCAAATTCATTTCAAAAAGAATTTTTGTTGCAATAATTATACAACTCCAGATCACACTTGAACAACTTCTACCCAATCTCAACAACTTGGTTTAGGTATTACGGATGATTCGGTTCAAATTGATAGTTTTATGTGACAACAACAAGGACCCTTTAGATCAACCAAGGCCCATTGGAAATACATGCCTCTATATACATTTCTGCTACTCCATAACTATTTAACTTACACGTTTCGCAGCAGTTTTATGCTCCTTATGTTCAGAGAGTGGAGCTAAAACACAGCTTTAATGCTTGACCGTAGCATGTTCCCTTTCGACATTTCACTCGTACTGCGTCTGCTAAGACGCATGGGGAAAACTCCTTTTCCCCCTAACTGAAG
>JAUMHG010000124.1:69190-79352 GCA_032359395.1 Enteromius anoplus | reverse complement strand
AACATGTGAAACTCTGGACCCCAGAGACCGAGAGCATCCTGCAGGACTGCTTTGCCCAGACAGATTGGGATGTGTTTTAAACTGCAGCCACAATGGAGGACTTCTCTGTCAACATTCAGGACTATGCTGAGTATGTGACTGGGTATATCAGCACCTGTGTTGACAATGTTGTTCCCACCACACAAATAAGGATGTTCCCCAAACAGAAGCCCTGGATCAACAGTCAAGTACGACTCATGCTGCGTACTCGCTCCCTTGCTTTCAAATCAGGCAACGAGACAGAGTACAAAGCTGCGAAGTATGGACTGAGGAAAGCCATCACAGCGGCTGAGAGGCAGTATAGAGAGAAGTTGGATGGTTTCTATTCTTCTGCTGACCCTGGGCGAATGTGGCAAGGCCAGCAGCACATCACAGACTATAGGGCCACCAACAACACCATGAGCTCTGCTTGCAGTCTGCTGGATGATCTCAACATGTTTTATACCCGCTTTGAGACCCCCCAGAACCTCCAGAATCCCAGACACCCCATTTCTACCAACACTGGGCCTGAACCCCGCACTCAGACCGAAAACGCCTGCAGAGAGTGATAACAACTGCGGAGAAAATCATCAGGACTCCGCTGCCCTCCCTGCAGAGCATCTACCAATGCAGAGTCCATAGGAGAGATACCTCCATCCTTAAAGACCCCACACACCCCCAACATGGACTTTTCACACTTCTGCCCTCGGGACGTAGGTTCAGAAGTGTCAGATCTAGAACCTCTCGTCTAAAAAACTCCTTCTTCCCTACTGCCATTAGACTCCAAAACAGCTGACCTACCTCTTACTGTCATTCTGTACATTAAGCCACCTGGTACACTAAGCTCTACCTCAACTTCTGCTCCTTTGCACATTTCTCACTATAATCATACAATTGTTATTGATACAGTATTTGTCTCACATTTGCACACTTATTTATCCTTATTTATTATTTAATTAATGTTAGTTTTAATTAATCTTCAATTTTTTTAATCTTCCATTACTTATTTACTTTTTGTCTCAACATTGTTTGTGGACAGCAAAAAAAGAATTTCATTGCACAGAGAAATGTAATTTCTTTTGTACATATGACAATAAACGCTTTAAATCGTTGAATTGAATCCTAATTGACAGTGGCTCCCCGATTCACCAATATTTGTGAAAGAATGCAAAAGCATTTGAATATATTTTTCCTCCCTATATGATATATGATACCCTATATGGTATTATGAGCACTTACTAAGTTGTTTTTTGCCTCTTGAGGACTAATTGCTTGTTGTTTTTTTCCCACCTGTAAATTGCTTTGGATAAAAGCGTCTGCAAAAAGAAATGAATAAATGAATAACTATACTCTTCGTATCGCGATCTGTGGGGGTACAGAAAATGACAACCCGTGAGTTCTCAAGCACTGCAAATGTGATGCATTCTGTTGGAACCTGCGGGAATGAGTCGAAAGCTACAAAAAACATTAATTCCTGCATTTATTACACAATTTGAGAAATGTAAGCCTATTTACAGTCTTAAAATTATGAAAAGTGAATTTAAGACATTAAGGAAAGAAAACAAACCCTTTGACGTCACAGGACATAGTACTGCAAGATGGCGGTGACATTTCTAAAAAATCTATGATGGGACATATCTTTTAAAAGTTTACATTTGTCGTGTTTGCTATATAATTGTTCATTAGAGTAGATATTAATTTACTAAAATGACAAAATGTACATTTATTTAAATAAATAACAACAACAATAAAAACAAACGTGGCAGCACCTAAATAAGAACTACTGCTCATTTAAATAACTGATTTGTGTTGTTGTGAGGTACTTACCAGTAATAGACTCTGGACATGATCAGCTCCAATCTTATCAATGTTGGACACCACTGGTCCATCCATCACAGCTTTAATACGGGCACCCTCTACAGATAGCCGGGGGATGATCAATGTCTTTATCACCTACATGGAAATTGAATGATGAGGTTTACTCAGTGAATAATCAGCACACTGGAACGATACAAAACAGCTATCTGATAAATCAATATGGTACACAAGACTGCTTTATAAAGTGGCAACGTATAGCAGCAATTCATTCAGTCGGGACTATATTCAGAAAACCGTAAGGCCTTAAATGCCTAAATGCATGTATAAAACAGGACAGCAGTAGGCAAATTCTTTATTTAGTCATTTAGCAACTTTTAATTTTAGGCCTCGTGAACTGTATTTCTGTATTTCCCATTTATTAGGGGATCGAGCACGAAGTGCTGAAACCCTATTGTAATTGTAAGGATTTTTTTTTAATTATTATTATTATTATTAGGGGTTCGAGTGTGTAGCACTGAAACCCTATTGTAATTGTTAGGATTTTTATTATTATTATTTTTATTATTCTTCTGCCCTAGAACTGATCGTGCAGCCCAAACCATAAGGCCAAAAGCTCAATTTGGGGAGAACCTAACAAAGTCGCAGCGCAATTGGCCCATAGGGCAAGTGATCACAAACACGTTAGTGCTAATAACTCCTATATTAATAATTATCAAAAAAAGGTTGACATTTCTGAAAACGGAAAATAGTTCAAAAGGACTAGAGGACCTATGTTGCAACAAATGGCTATAACTCGCGAACGAAATTAGATATCGTCACCAAATTCGGTACATATGTGAATTACAAAGAACTTTGTTCAAATAATAAAAAAAAGCACAGATCTGGGAAATCGCTAGTCCGATCGACTTGAAATTTGGTATGCAGTGTCTTTGTCCAATGTCCAATAAGGATTTATGAGGACATTGGCGTATCTCAAAAAACATGGCCGCCATCAGTCAATTAGATAACAATCACTTATTCGACAAGGTTAACGGAAGTCGATCGGAACGAAACTCGCTGGGCATGTTCGACTCATGGCCCTAAAGGTCTGTAAGAATTTTGAAAGAAATCGGCCACTAGTTGCCGCTAACAAGTTTTTTGGCTCTGTAATCACATGGTGTTTCACACATCCACAAAATGTGCCTATTACTTGATAGATCTCCTCATACTGAGCAACTCTGCCTCAAGAACCATTGCTGTCAATCAAATCGTTGATTAATTTCTTAGTTTCTCTGTGTTTGTTTCTGTGTGTTAGTCTGTGAGCCTGTTGTCCTTTTTCAATGTGCATTACAAACCTACGCATGAACCCTAAGGCCTATAAAACAAACAAAACAAACAAAAACTCAAAACTTTACAAAACACTTCATATCATATGATAGGTCTCCTCATTCTGAGCAACTTTGCCTCAAGAACCATTGCTGTCAATCAAACCACTCATTAATTTCTTAGTTTCTCTATGTGTGTGTTTCTGTGTGTGAGTCTTCGAGCCTGTTGTCCATTGTCGATGTGCATAAGTGTTAGCCATACATCCAAGTTGCCCTATACAACCTCTCAGATCTTAAAATGCTCGAACCCGGTAACTGCTGCTTGCAGCTATGATTTGTTTTTCATTATTATTAATTATCTCCTGCTCCTATCGACATGCGGTTGGGATGTGGAACCACACCTCGACCAAGGTTGAGGCCATCGAGCGGCCCGCCGTCGAGAGGCAGGGGAGCAAGCGCCACCGTTCACCCAGAGCAACTCGTGCCGGAGGGCACTCAGCAACACAGTAACTGGCTGGTGGGACCCAGCCCTCACGAGGAACTGATGCCAATTCAACCCGTCTCTATTCCCCTGAAGTCCTGGCTGGCAGGCTGGATTGTGCACCACTTTATTTCCCTTTGGTCTACATGGGGCCCCAGCCACTTTCCAATTGCTGATGGATATCCTCCTCCGGCCCCACTAGCAGTATGCTACCTCGCTCAATCACACTTATTAAGTTTGCCAAAATGACAGATAAAATAAATAAATAATAATAATAAACTAATGTTTTCTTGGATGCACCTTTATAGAGACATACAATCTTCACAGTTTACATCAGGAGTATTTGCTTTAGTTTTGAATTGGTTCAAAAAGCTTTCTGTATCTTCCGGCATCCTTGAGCTTGGGAAAGGCTCTATATAAATAATATTGTTATTATTATTATGCAAGGCACCCCAATTTTAAGCTATTTCATAATCAGGACATAATCCCTGTCATGCATTGAATATGAAAATTTTTTAATTAATAATAAAAGCACATTTCTAGGCTACAATATGGAATCCGCATTAAAAGTAAATAAACAACCGAGACAGGCGCAGTTATAACCTGTATTTGTAATTGTACCTGTAATTGTCTATTTGATGTTTTAAAATAATAACAGCGATGCGATTCATTGATCATTTGTTGTTCTTGATCAAAATTAAACGGATGTATGACTCTCATAAATTTGTATTAATAAATCTCTTTTGCATTAAATGAGAAAGATGCAATTACATTAAATAATAAAGATACTATACATGTCAAGTTACATTGTACAAATAATAATGGACACTTTGTTGATTATAATGAGAGAACTTGAGTTTAAACGGCTGTTTTATTAATCCATCTTTTTTTATCAGTTTCAATATTTTAGCTACATCGTGGCAGGTTTAATTTATTCATTTCTTGTTTTAGTTAAGTCTAAATAATGGGAGTGAAATACAGTGCCTCACGTTTGACTAAAATAAAGGAAAGAATTCATAAAACAAAAGGAGTAGAGTGTAGATCTTTTCCTCGAGTATTTCTCTGTCAAAATAAAGGACAGGTAACAAATAACAAAGTCTTTGCAAGACAAAAAATATATGTTTAAATCAGAGGAATTTTTAAATATTAATAAAAAATTTACTTGTGACGTATAATAATAATGTGAGAATATTTTTATTCTCACTTACACAGCTAAAACACTTTTGTTGCTTGCGTTTTTCTTAAAATTTATTAATTCTCAGAGAAAATAAAAGGAAAATAGAAATAGAAAAATGACTGAAACTTAAAATTCTCCTGTTTATAATGATTTATGACACTTGATGCTGACTGCTAGAATGTGTTAAAAAAAAGGGTCAATCACACAAACAACATAAAGACAGTATATTTTTTATATATATGTTTTAGGGCAGGGCGATATAGCTAAAAAATGATCAAAGATATAATGCATACAAACAAAGCAATATTTTTATTTATTTAATTTAACCACTGTAGTTTTAAGTTAACCAAATTTATTGAGACAAAGAACAAATATATTTTTTTGTTTTAAAAGTCAAATGCAAAATAAAAATGAAACATCTAATTTCTCATGTCTTATATACAGAGGAAATAAGGAAACTTTTGGCTTGTTTCCAGAGGCCACAGAAGGGTGCAATAAGCAAAATAATGCAGCGATTTCAGCATAAGGAAATAAATGTCAATAAAGCGTGTGCATTACATCTAAATTAACTAAAATAAATAAATTACAAAAACAATTATGAACAAAACAGCAACATGTATTTATGGATTGCTTAATACAAACAGGCCAATCGCCAATCACACAGACTGCCCTAAAACATATGAGATGCAGTGAAAAGGAATACATCTCCGCAAATTG
This sequence comes from Enteromius anoplus, assembly GCA_032359395.1. Taxonomy (NCBI): domain Eukaryota; kingdom Metazoa; phylum Chordata; class Actinopteri; order Cypriniformes; family Cyprinidae; genus Enteromius; species Enteromius anoplus. The sequence goes on along the minus strand of JAUMHG010000124.1, from coordinate 73,837 downwards.
TGATGTGTTTTCTAAAAGTTTAATCTGTTTTAACTTCTATCTATCTGCATCTATCTGTTGTATAAATAGGGTTGGGTACCAAAACTCGATACCAATATGGCACTGGTACCCAAGTAATCGGTACATACTAGAACCGAATCAGAACGCGGATTTCATTTTCATTTCTGTTCCATACCTGAACGATTGATTGAAATATTTGTTTTCTGGTTCTTCGAAACAGATGCAAGAAGCATCATCACTAACACTGCACATGAAAATTTATTTTCTGACTGAGAAAATGCATGTAAATTCCAGTCAGAAAACTCTTAATCCAAACCCAACAAATCTATGTAGAAATGCGAGTTTGCACGTTGTTTTCACACTCCGTTATACGTTTGATTGTACTATTTCGCATTCAAATTCAAATGTTGATCTTAAATTTTACTATTATTATAATTATTATTTATTTTTATTAACACTCTCCTAAAAGAGTCTGAAAAAAACTACAAAAGTGGTTCCAAAGAATTAAATACAGTTTTAGCTGACAGTAAATAAAGGATGCTCACATCATGCCCAAGCTCAGCAAGTCCAGCAATGCAGCCATAACGAGTTGTCCACTGAGTTTTATCATCCAACAATGCCTGACAATTGAAAAAAGACAAACTTTTTAGATGACTTCTGGTGATTTAGCTCATAAGGTATATATTGTTATACTTACATAAAATTAATAATTGTTTGCAAAAGCACAATAACTAAATCTCAAGTCCAAACACAGTCTCTATACCTTAGTAAATGTCTTGGTGATACGTGACTGGATGTTGTTGGTTGTTGTGCTGAACGTCTTGCAGCTCTGAGCCATCAGCCGGGCAGCAAAGTCTCGCAGAGCCCAGTGATTGTCCACGTCAGGCCTTAGACATAGCTGCTTACTCACAATGCACGTCACCACAGCTGGAATCAACTCATGGAGCTAAAAGAGAGTGAAAGTAGTTAAATGAAGAAAAATATAATTTTCCTAATAATTTTAAGATGCAACAGTTTGTACTATAAAGAAAATGTAAAGAACGTTTAAGAATTTTAAGAAGAATGTCCTTCCCAGCCAAAAAGAAAATTACTTGGCTATTTTATTATTATTTACATTTAGTATAACCTGAAAACAGCTTTTATATGCAAATTAGTCAAGTCTATAATAAAACAGCATTTTTACACAGAACAATGTAATGTAATGGTATAGCGGCAAAACAAGGACTTAATTCTAAAAAGGTCAAATAGAGACTTAACATGATATTAAAAAGCTAATGAAAAAGTTAAAATAAAATAGGCAATATTTTAGATTTCTGATATGTAAATAAAATGCATGTTATTTGTATATAGTGTTTGAATAGCTTACATATTTCTCTAAATATAGAGTTGGATTGTCCATTAAAGCCTTCACCATCCTCATTAAGTATATCAGCAGAGCCAGATTATTCTGAACAACATTTACACGGACCTGAAAGAGAAAGCAATTAAAAAACTTTAAAACAAAAAGAAAGAAATTAGAAAAACTCTTAGTAGCTATGTTTTATTCACGATACAGCACGGCTATGGCCGCTTCACCCAACGGTTCTGTCTTCACCCCTAGCAACATATACAATCAATAAAACCCCATTAAAACGGTTTTGTTTATTATGTATTTTGGCTAAATTAAATGTCTGTTATTTATTTAATGAAATATGAGTGACCCCTGTTGGCATTATGTTGCCCTTCCCCGTCTTGAACAAATGCTTTTCTTGTGGAGATATGTTGATGAGTGCATATTTTTGTGAAAGCTTGTATAGTTTCTGGCGTGAGATAGAAAGTACATAAAGATCTTCTGTATTATTGTATTTTTTTATGTATAGAAGTTTCAGGAGTGACATCATAATGCGGGGTCGTGTGACTTATGCGTGTGTGTGTTATGCTTTTCGCTGCACACAACTGAGGGAGTCTTGCACTTTCTTTCCTTGACAACATATACAAAAAGTCACAGGAATGGTACAAAAAATTGGTTTTGAAACCGTGACTTTTTTCAAAACTATAGGATACATTGAAACTGGTTATCGTCTCATGCCTAGTTGTGTAGTTTTTGAAGGTAACAAAATATAAAATATACAAGATATCCAAATATAAAATAAAAAAATTATGTCAGACATTTAGGCTAAAGATGAAATCTTTGTCCCTTCATCTTTTTTTTTTAAAAAAAGTGAAAGAAACATGTTACAAATACACAAATAGACAGTGCTTTATTTTCCAAGTACAGTTGGTGTATTTAGCAGTAGCACTCAAGACATTGAATTAACATTTTGAACGAATCTTTAATGTAACTCTGGAAGAACGAGTTGTCTCGTGGAAGTGATTCGTTCAGTCGCACACGGCTCAGGCTCCATAGGTTAAGCTTATGGGGCTGTCACGTGATAAACGAACGACTCGAAAAACCAGACGACTCGAGAGACGAATGAATCAATGCTGTTTCCGGCTCAGGCTCCATAGGTTAACATTTAAGCAGCAAAATTATTCTAGAACTTTACGACGCGAGTAAGCGCCACCACTTAGTGATACATTTTGTTATTGTTGTTTGTTCTGATGGTGTATTTAGAAAACAAAAGTATTTCCTTGTTGCTGTCAATATTTATTTGAATAATGTTCATGTTTACATTCAGGGATGCAAACAGAGGTATGGTCAAAAAGGAGTGAGACTATCGAAACCCGTGGCCCGCAGCAAATATCATATAATTGCATTGCCACCAATCTCTGCCATCCAGGGCTCACCCTATACACACACAAAGTTCTTTATATGAAAATGCAGTCCCAGTTCCTTGGAAATTCTTAAATGTAAAGAACACTGAGACAACACTGGAAAATTTAACATACATTTATTCTAAAATAGAACTTATTAGACTATTGTGCCAGTCTCTTCAGTAAAGTGCACTTGTTCCAGCTTTCTACAGTTTCTTCTTCTTCCTTGCTATCATCAATGCCTCCAGGACCTTGCTTCTACCTTACTTTGGGTAGATATGATGGTACTGTGGTCACTCTCTGTGTGTGTATAGCACTCTGGCAGTGTTTCAACACAGCATGCATATAATAAAATAAAGATGTATAAAATAAAGAAGGGCAGATATTTAGGCTAAAATTATCAAAGATAAAAGTCGTTGTCACTTTATCTTTGTTTTTCGAATAGATACACATTACAAATAAACATAATATGAATAAAACAAACAGTGCTTTTATTTTTCAGGAAGAGAAGGTGTATTTAGCAGGATTGAAAGATGAAACACTATATACTTCTACACTACATCCAGCATTTACTCTCTCTCAGCTTGTTTTTATCTGAATGAGTTTCTTTTTTCTGTTGAACATTGTATTAAATTCAATGAGGACCAGCTACTGTTTGGTTGCTTAAATATCTTATTTTGTGTTTAGTACAAGAAAGAGATTAATACAGGTTTAGGACAACATGTAAGCAATTAAGTAATGACAGGATTATAATTTTTTGAGCGTACTATCCCTTGCGACAAGCGACGCATGTTTAGTGACATTTCATGCGCCCACGAGTGCTTGTAATGCGCGCAGATGACATGCCAAGAGCGCGAGAGTTTGATATGAGATCGCGGGCTCCCGTTTCCTCATGTGTAGATCTGTTTTTCTGTGGCAAATGAATTACCGCACTCACTGATTAACGGCATAGATCTGCAGATAATAGTACGCAGCCAATCACATACAGGACATTACTGTCCAGTAATATTGATGTATCGAAACCAAACTGTTACCATGGCCAGAAAACCGTGATACAAACCGAACCGTGGGCTCACTGTACCGTTGCATAGTAATGGCCAAAAGTTTTGGCAGTGAAATAAATTTTGCTTTGCAAAGTTTGCTACTTAATATTTATAGATTATTATAACACATGTTTCTATGGAATACTGAAAAACAATGATAAACATATGAATTTTAAAGGTTTATATTGGCAAAAAAAATATAACAAGTCAATATGTACAGTGTTGGCCCATGTTCTTCATAAGCTTTGCAATTTGCTCTGGCATCATGGACATTAGTTTCTGTGCCAAATCCTGACTGATGGCGAACCATTCTTGCCTTATTACAGCTTTTATATCTTATTATTAATAAAATCTTATTATAGTTGTAGGGGTGGCACGGTTCACAAAACCCACAGTTTGGTTTGTATCACGGTTTCAGGGTCACTGTTTATCATATGCACGGTCACAATAGCAATCTTTCATTTGAAAGCCATGTTTCTAGCATCTGTGAAACCGCGTTTTCCCATCTCCAGAACATATCTAAATTGCGACCTATGCTCTCAACCTCAAATGCAGAAATGTTAATTCATGCGTTTATGACCTCGAAGTTAGACTATTGTAATGCTTTATTGGGTGATTGTTCTAGTTCTGAATAGACTACAGCTGGTTCAAAATGCAGCAGCCAGAATCCTAGAACCAGGAAGTATGAGCATATTAGCCCGGTTCTGTCAACACTGCACTGGCTCCCTGTCAAACATAGTATAGATTTTAAAATCTTGTTAATTACTTATAAAGCCCTGAATGGCTTAGCTTCGCAGTACTTGAGCGAGCTCTTATCACATTATAGTCCTCCACGTCTGCTGCGTTCTCAAAACTCTGGCCATTTGATAAT
>JAUMHG010000124.1:44516-64626 GCA_032359395.1 Enteromius anoplus | reverse complement strand
TGTTTACCATCTTTACCCAACATATCGTCTGTCCTAATGAGACAAAGGGTTTACACACTTTATTAAATTAAAAAAAAAACATTTTTAAAACATTTTTGTGGTTTTCAACGTATCACAACTTGTAAATGACTTAATCACTTAACATAATCACTTATTAATCATTTGTAAATGTTTTGTAGACGAACATTTCATCATTATCTAATCACTTATAAATGACTTATAAATGACTTACAACGGAACGTTATTCTAAAGTGTTACCCAACTTTACATTACTTAATTAAATTACATTAATAAAATTAAAAAGTCAAAAGTACAGATAAATAAAACAAATACCCATTTTTACATGTTGTCCCAAAACATTTAAACAGGATGTAACATATACTTAGTATAATTCTTTTTGTATCTCTTGTCCAATGTGAAAATCATTTTCTCAAATGCCTCTTTGCTTATAGTGTGTTCAGACCTGAGACAACTTGCACGAATATATCTTGCTATTCGCGTGTTGTTGGACGCTTGAAAATTTTGAGTTTACGCCGGTTTTACACTGCAAGCGTCAGCAGGGTGTACATGCATTTTTTTTGGCGCCCATGTTAACGGATGAGAGCTTTCACATGGCACACAGGGGTGGTGCGATAGCGCGTAGCAGGAGCAGACCAGGATCATACCAGGATCTATTTTTTGCTGCGCACACTGGCACAGAGATGAGCTGAGTCCCAGGTGCTTCAGCTTGGTTGTTAGTGTGGAGGGAATTATGGTATTAAATGCTGAGCTGTAGTTGATGAAAAGCATTTTAACATAATTCCCCCCTCTAGTGTCCAGGTGAGTGAGTGATATGTGGAGGAGATGAGAGATGGCATCATCTGTAGAGCGGTTTGAACGGTAAGTGAACTGTAGTGGATTGAGTGTGTCTGGTAGAGAAGAAATGAAGTCTTTCACCAGCCGCTTAAAGCACCTCATCACTACTGAGGTGAGGCTATAGGGCGATAGTCATTGACCTGACTAGTCATTGGCTTTCCTGGTGTTCACTCTCTGATCACTGATGATGAACGTGTTTCCGGTGCTGGCAGTGTCTTCATGTCTGCAGCCGTTAGCGGCGCTAACATTAGCATCGCTAGTGTCTTTAGCTGCAGCCTCAAAGCGAGCGTAGAAAGTGTTTAGCTCGTCTGCCAGAGTCACATCCACGTACGTCATGCTGGATGTTGGTGCTTTATAGTCCGTCATTGTCCTTAGTCCCTGCCACAGGCTCCTAGAGTCACTCTGTTGGAGTTGTGACTCTACCAAGGTAGCCAAAATGATTCGGGCCCGTAACAGCCCAAAGCCGGAAGAAATAACTCCACACAGATGCGGTTGCCGGACTCTTGTGAATCACAGGAGTGAATGACGGGCCAGAATCGGCCAGAGTATGCTGGCCCGTGTCCAGGTGTCGAAACTGAGCCAACACTGCCAGCATCGGGCCAGAATCACGCCAGCATAGATTATACAATATATCCAGAACTGGCCCGAGTCTGGATTCCAAATGGAAATGTATATGAAATTCAAACCTATATTTATTTAATTAGAACAACAAACTTTACCAAAACAATATTAGCTTGTTTGCTATATAGACATTAGTACTTACAACTGTCCTCTAATAACTATTATTAAAGACTTCCTCCGTTGTTTTTAAAACCAATATTGTTTCCACAAATATTACACACGCAAACACATGTGTGTGCAGTTCCTCCCTCAAAATCCCCCAGTAAAAATTACACCATATAAATGTACGAAATCTGAGAATTTATTTGAATTTATTATTGAAAAATGGACAACAACAAATGCATAAGAAACACTTTTTAGAACATCTAAGAACTCCCAGGACCTCAAGTGTATACTAAAAGAGGGACAAAATAAATGAAAGAGAGGGATAAAGAGGGGACACATATTGAAAAATAGTCAGATCTCAGTGTTAAAGGGTTAATTTAGAGCATACCTTAAGAAGATTTTCTTTGTCGTAGTACCTGCCGTTTCATGCGATCTGTTTATAAACTTATCAGTTTCTCCATTCAGCCCACTGTAATATTTAAAATATAAAAGAAACCATATATTTACCATAGATATAAAACATATATTTAGCAAAATATAACATACACTTACTTGGCACAGGTGACCTCTTTTTCCGATGATCTTCATAAATCTGACAAACAAAATATAAAAAACAATCACAAAAATATTAGAAGTGTAGCAGTGTTCACATGTTGTTAAATAAATAAAATTCACTAACAAATTTAAAAAATGCAATACTTAAAAAAAAAACAGTTCAGATGATGCTAGAATGTAAATAAGTAACTACTGTATGACATACTTGTAAAGGGTTAGTTCACTCAAAAATGAAAATCTTTTTGATATCAGCAACACAACTGAAATGATCCCAGATCCAGAAATGTGGTAAAAACACCAGTAGAAAAGTCCATGTGACATCAGTGCATCAACTACAGTTTTGCGAAGACAGGGGAACTTTCTTCTAGGCGCACACAGGCGCAGATTACGCACATGCGTGCTTTCATCTGGATGTAAACAAGGCTGATTACATCAAATACGTTAAAGCTTGCATATATACGGTGCGTTGAGCATGGTGGAAGAGTAAATTGTTATTTTTGTTTTGCACATATCTTGTAGCAGGTTGAGTCACTGATGTCACATGGACTGTTTTACTGATGTTTTTGCTATGTTTCTGGATCTGGGATCATTTCAGTTGTGTTGCTATCTATGAAGAGTAAGATATTTTTTATGATATCAAAGACCTATCTGAATGCGTGTTCTGAAGATGAACAAAGGTCTTATGGGTTTGAAATGACATGAGGGTGAGTAATAATGACCAAATTTTAATTTTTGGGTGAACTCTTCAATGAACCTAAATAAAAGAATATTAAGAGTTTGACAGTCAGCTTAAAAATATATATATATACTTACAAAGCCAAAGACTTGTGGCAAGTGTTGTATAGCCTTTAAGGAGGAGCACCTACAAAAATAAAGGAGAGAAAAAGAAAAAGCATCACTCAATATCAGATAATGCATATTGAACATGCAAATCTAAGATGCAGGGTGATTTGCTAGGTTGATCACGCACATCAGTGTCCTGGAGGACCAGCATCCTCCAGAATTTATCTCCAGCCTGTCCACACCAGGCTTCCGGGCGGAAGTCTGTAGTTATCCTGAAGACCTTGATCAGCTGCTCCAGCAGTACATTACTGGGGCTGGAGCTAAACTCTTCATCAGGACTAGCTGGCAATCAATACTCAAAAGAGAGAAGACAAACATTATGTTAATGGTTTAGGCCTAAAACTAAAGTTGAAAAGTAATTGAATATATGGTAGAATCTGAGAATAAGAAAGGGAGAAAAAAAAAATTATCTGTCAGATATTACATAAATGTATTATAGAACATGTTAACATCTACACAGTCTAGAAAAATCATAATTACATTTATAAGTTACCTTAATATTATTTCCTGGGCTATATTTTTACTTCCATTATATTTTCATAATTAACTGTTTCGTTATTGATGGCTGATTACATTTGACAGTGTCAGTGACCATCTTTTCTTGAGTACAGTATGTATACAGTACGCTAGCGTCTCTCTCTCTCTCGGGACACATCTCGTCTGCCCCAAAAACTAAACAAAATACATCATAGTCTATGTCATACTCAGTGGCATTGTACGGTGTGATTTACAAAAAAAAATATACATACACGCATAAAAACCATTGATGGATCTATGTCTATATATCAAGAACATTTCGTGTCTCTTTTTTTTTTTTTTTTCTTGAGCCTTAACAGTATTTTAATGCTGGTTGATATTGTTAAATGCAGTTAACATTCTTAAAACTGTAGCCTAAATTATTGAAATCTCCACCAGATCAAGAGGTAGCTGTAACTCCTCAAACATCATTGGAAACCACTGAACAAGCTAAAAGCATAGAAAGTAAAAAAGAAACCAAGCAGGAGGAGGATGCATATGATGGTGATGATAAAGAAGACCATGGTGGAGATGAAGACCATGAAGAGGAAAAAGGAGAGACAAAAGACGCTAATAAAAGCATGTGGAAGACTAGACTCTTGCCAGTAGAAGGTACGGCGCAAAACTGGTATTTTAGTAAAGTGTGGTGGCTTTGTTTTGGGTACATATGTTTGCTCATCGAATAGTTTTATTTTGCAGATTTCAAAGAACTCTTTACAACTCGTGCCTCTAACAGTGAGAAAGACTCTGGACTGCATACATTAGGTACAAGCCCTACCCTACCAGATGAAGAGGAGGATACATATCACCCATCTAAGGATTCTTAAACCTTTAAACCAAAGTTATGAATGCTGACAGAGGACATAATCGCACTGAAGTGGAGGAAAACCTTGTTCATGAAGCACACCAGCAGGCACCAAAAACAAAAGAGCTTTTATCCTGTGCACTAATTAAATGGTCCCATGAATTAAAAGTTTTTTTGGTTGTTTTCCTTTGTTTTATCAATCAATCAATCACTTTTATTTATAAGGGAATTCTATTTGCTACTGGATTTCTGGTTGAGTGAACGCTGGCGCTTTTGGCTGCCGCTGCTCACCGGTAAGATTTTGTTTGTTTGTAATTTGTTGCTCGTCTTGGGTCTGCTTACTGTGGCGCCGACTAAATATGTGGACTACTGCCTGGTTTGTGATTTATCTGGGCTCTCCTGCTACCTGTACATCTGTTTGCGTTGGGGTTGCTCCAGTACTCTGCTGTTGAACTTCTCCGGCTGCGTCCCTCTTTTTTAACGCCGCCTCCTGTTTCACTGCATCTCCATCTGGACATCATCTTCCAACCTCGTCGGAGATACATTTATCGTGGATCCCGTCGAACGGTCTACCAGGATGCCTCGTCTGCAAGTCTTTCTGGTCCAACTCTCGACGTCCTGCACGCCACACTGATCGGGCTGTCGACCATAGTGTGCTTGCCAGCCTAACTAGGTCGCTAACAATGCTGTTCATGAGACTACCACCTTCAACTTCAGACTACTTAACATTTGCTCACTTACAAACAAGGGGTCTCTTGTTCAGGATCTCCTGGTCGATCATAAGTTTGATTTTCTTTGTTTAATCGAGACTTGGCAAAAACCTAATGACTTCACTGAACTCAATCAATTCATTCCGCCGGGATTTGTTTACATCTGTCAACAAGCACTGGCCGCGTCTTGTGGAGGTCTTGCGTTGTCATACCGTGAGAAGTGGAATGTTTTGCCGATGTCTGTCCTGCTTTCAACTCTTTTGAATGTACTGTATGCAAATTACCTGGATCTTCGCCTACCGTCATTGCTGCTGTTTATCGTCCACCTAAACCGAATAGTGACTTTTTAAATGACTTTGCTGCTTTCCTTACTCATCTTGTCATTGTCTCCCCTAATATTATCTTGCTGGGTGACTTTAATATTCATATCGACAATATTAACAACCCTCTTACCAGAGACTTAATGTCCTGCCTAGAGAACTTTGAGCTCCAACAGATCCCCACTCATTTGAAAGGACACATTTTGGACTTGATTTGTTGCTCAGGTGTCTCCTCTCTCGATCATATGATTGATGAACTGCCTTTCTCTGACCGCTCTCTCCTCTCTTTTAATCTTCAACTCTCTAAATCAATCCCAAAGCTTCCGGGCACAATTACTTTTCGCAATTTTAAGAACATTAATTTGGACTCTGTTCGATCCAGTATTGACTCTCATATTGCCACTTTTAATTTAACTACTACTGATGAGTTGATTTTGCATTACAACACCAGCCTTCATCATATTCTCAATTCTCTTGACCCGTTTAAAACCAAGTCTGTTTCATTTTCTCTCTCTGCCCCCTGGTTCACACCGGAACTTTGACTCATGAAAGCGAAAGGCCGGCAATTAGAGCGACTTTATAAAAAAAAAATTAAAAAAAAAACGGGCTCGCTGTTCTCAAAGATATGTATTGTAACCATCTTTTACATTATAAGGATTGTATTAATCATACTAAATCTGTCTACTATTCAAATATAATCTGCCTGAATGAAGGCAACACCAAATCCTTGGTAACAAATCAGGGGGTTGGGTAACACTTTTGAGCATTGAGAACATCACATCTGTACTCTTCTGCCTCTTGTAATTCTCTGATGTCATTTTTTATTAACAAAATTTAGACTCTCCACCAGAATGTTGGTTTGCAATCCGCTCACATTACTATTTCTGAATTCTCTCCATCTTCTCACTCTTTTTCTTTCTTTAAACTTCCCTCCACCTTAGAAATATACTGTTTTTTTTTTAACCAGAGCTCCACTCTCACTTATCACTTAACAACCTGCATGAACAATTCCAGTCTGGTTTTCGCCCTCTCCACAGTACAGAAACTCTTGATTTGAGTGCGGCTTTTGACTCCATTTCTCATTCCATTCTTCTCAATAGATTATCTTCCATTGGTATCACCCACAATGTCTTTAACTGGTTTACATCCTACCTTTCTGGCTGCTCCCAATACATTCAGCTCAAATCATTTTCTTCTCAATCTGTGTCTGTTACTTCAGGAGTGCCTCAAGGCTCTGTCCTGGGCCCCCTTCTGTTCACCATCTATCTCCTTCCCCTTGGCAATATTTTCAGGAAATAAAATATCCAATTCTACGGTTATGCAGATGACACCCAGCTCTACTTTTCAACTTCACCCACCATCACCCTTCCACCCCCTGCCCTTACTGACTGTCTGGCCGAAATGAAAAACTGGTTTACCTCAAATTTCCTTAAACTGAACGATGATAAAACGGAGTTCCTTCTTATTGGTACTAAATCAACATTATCCAAATCCCATAACTTTTTTCTTATAGTTGATAACTGTCCTGTGTCCCACTCCTCTCAGGTTAAGAGTCTGGGTGTCATCTTTGATAACAACCTTTCCTTCCTATCCCACATTAATTCCATTACACGATCTGCCTACTTCCACCTCCGTAATATCAACCATCTCCGCCCCTCTCTCACCCCTCACTCTGCTGCAGTTCTTGTGCACTACTGTAACTCTCTTCTTTTTGGTCTTTCTCAAAAAACTCTTCACAAACCACAATTGGTCCAGAACTCCTCACCAGATCTCCTTCTACTCACCACATCATTCCTGTTCTGCGTCAACTTCACTGGCTCCCAGTGAAGTTCCGTATTGAGTTCAAAATCCTTCTTTTACCCTTTAAAGCTATTCATAACCCCCCCCCCCCCCCCCGTACCTGTCTAACCTTCTCCACATCGCCACCCCTTCCCGTATTCTTAGATCATCTTCTATTAATTTGACTGTTCCTTCTGCCCGTCTTTCTACAATGGGGAACAGAGCTTTCAGTCGTTTTGCCCCCCCGACTTTGGAATGCATTGCCTCCTGAGATAAGGAACATTAATTCATTCTCTCGGTTTAAGTCTTCAGTTAAAACTCATCTTTTAAACTTGCCTTTTCTCTGTAAACTACTGTGTTGTGTTGTTTGTTTGTTGGGTGTTATACAAAGTGTATGGTGTCATTGAGTACATGAAAGGCGCCTATAAATAAAATGTATTATTATTATTATATAGAGCTTTTAACAATACAGATTGCAGCAAAGCACTAAACATTATCAAACATTTGATAATACATAGAATATCAAAATCTACTGCAGGTGGCAAATCTTTTTCCTATTTAGCACCCAAACTCTGGAACAATTTACCGAATACTGTTTGGGAAGCAGGCACACTCGTGTCTTGAATCTAGATTTAAACTGACAATCTCTTTACTCTGGCTTGCACATAACACACTGATACACATTTATTAATCAAATCCATTAAAGGATTGTTAGGCTGCATTAATTAGATCAGTCAGAACCGGGAACACTCCCCTTAACACACGGTGTACTCGCTACACCGTAAAAAGAATGGCATCTACGCTAATATTAATCTCTCTTTTATTCTGTTACACCATCTGATCTGGATATGGAATGAGGATCAGCACAAAGAGATGATCTTCATTGGAGAATAGAACACCTAGATGAGCTCTATGGACAGATCGCCAGATCCAGATCCAGTTTATCCACATAAACACACACACAAACACTATGGCCCAGTTTCACAAATGGGGCTTAGCTTAAACCAGGACTAGGCATTAGTTAAATTTAAGATATTTAAGCAACTTTTACAAAAATGCCTTTATAAGAAAAAATTACAGGTGTGCATCTTAACACAGAACAATGTCACTGACATGTTTTAAGATATGTCAGAGCAAGATATTTTCATCTGAGACAGCTCAAACATGCAATTAATGGCGCTTTTCCTCTACACAGTACCAGCTCGGCTCGACTCTGCTCGACTCAGCTCTGTTTGGTTTTCCACTGTGTAAAAGTTGTACCTGTACCTCCAAAATAGTACCTGGTTGTCATAGCGACTCTGCAGGAAACTGCCGTGACGTAATCTTCTACGAGGAAATCGAATGCATGTTGTTTTTGATCCTCGGGATGTGGCTGTTTCTCACAGCAGGAAAGCGTTGTTTCAGGACTACGAGACGAATCCGTTTGTTCAAACCCGACGCAAGAGGGTAAGTTATGCTAACGTAGCTAACGTTTGCTTATGTATAAACGCGCGTGCAATGATGACGCAGTGAATAGTGACGATTCTCTCTGACCAATCAGCAGTCCGCTGTGTTTTCACGTCACATTTTAGTATCGCCTCAACTCGCTTGGAACCTCGTCGGAGGTGGTACGAAAAAAAGTACCTGGAAGCCGGTACAGGTACAACTTTTACACAATGGAAAACCAAACCGAGCCGAGCCGAGGCGAGCTGGTACTGTGTAGTGGAAAAGCGCCATTAGTCTTGGACTAGCTTAAGCCTTGTCTGTGAAACTGGGGGTATAAGTAATTTACACAATCTGACATGTGTTGAAATTTACTGGAAATTGGGTGCTGGACGTCCGGCCAGAGGAGAACTGCAACTAAGCCTGGTTCTCAGAAGTTTTTTTTTTTCTCCATTCTCTCATGGATGGGGTTTTGGTTCCTTGCCGCTGTCGCCTCTGGCTTGCTTAGTTGGGGACACCTGATATCTAGTGATTATCATCGTTTTGATTACAGAGACCGTCTCTGCATTTGATAAATAGTTTAATCTCATCATTATACATTACCATCACTCTGTTCTCCTGCTTGATAATGTTTAGTGCTTTGCTACAATCTGGTAAAAGCGCTATATAAATAAAAGTGATTTGATTTGAAAGTGTCTTAAGATAAAAAACATGAAAGTTCAAGCAAGAAAACAGAGGGACAGAGAGACAGGGTGTTTTAGAGGTGAATGAGGAGATGGTGTAGGGATGGTGAGGAGCACGTGGGGATGATGGCAGGATGTGGCGAAGAGATTGTGATGGAAAGATGGTGATGATGATTATCCCCTGGAGGCATGGCACAGACCCAGAGCTGACAACCCACAGCAGAGTCAAGGAAGTAGTCAAAATATTGATGTTGTGGCTGCCGAAATTTGGGGTCTGAGCGATAAAGACAGAGCTGGTGGTTCTGAAGGCACAGGCCGAGGGCTGATAGAGTTGAGCATTACTGTTGGAGCCAGTAGACTAGGGAAGTGACGACTGACCAAAAGGGGAGCCGGTAGGCAGTGGTGGAAAGAATACTTAAAATTCACAGCTCTGTTACTAATATTTCTACGTGGAATAATAAAAGACTTTGAGATGACGGAGGAGCTGGCAGCTTTGCGGTCTATGAAAGGGATCACCACGGACAGTGATTTGTTCACAGAGGTAAATTCGTGCATGGACAAACTGGGACTAAAATGGGACAAACCTACAGGTGTTACAACTGATGGCTGTCCAAATCTGACTGGAAAAAATGTTGGACTTGACTTTTGAAACAGATGCAGGATAAAGTGACTGAAATAAAATCCAGAATTGATATTTTTGCATAGCATTATATATCAGGAGATGTTGTGCAAGTCAGTGCTAAAAATCAATCACGTTATTGATGTTTTTTTTTAAACCGTTGTTGCGCTTCATATAATATCCACCAGGTGGTGCAAGGAACAACATTCCCCATGGCCAGTGTTAAAACAACTCATGGCCCGCCATTTCACTGGCACTGCTAAAATCACATGCAGCCATGTTCTTCCTGTGTTTCTGAAAGGTAAGTTACATTGAATCATATATACTGAATATTATACTGAATCATACATCTGCTACTAATTCAATAGCAGAACTTACAATATTACGTGCTGTGGAGCGAACGCACACTTGTTTATTGCCAGGACTTGAATTATCGATGACGTGATTAACCCAGCTGTAGCTAATGTTATGCTAATTTTAGCTAGCTAGCTACTGATGCTGTGTTAAACTTTTAAAAAGGGACGGTTTTACAAACTTAAAGCTATTTCAGAAGTTCAAGCTTTCCTTGTAATGAAATATATAAAGCAAATTTTGCGTGCTGCCTGGAGAGCGAGCCGGGAGAACGGCGAACTAATGGATAGAGCCCTTGCGTGGGCAATAGTTAGGCGGTCGGCTCGTTCACCGTCTGCCCCCCAAAATGGCTAAGATAGGACAGCAGCCAAATTTGAGCGCCCAAAAAATGCAATAAGAGAGGATGCTGGACTAGGAGAATAGTAGGAAGGTTTTTCTTTTTCTTTTCTTTTTTTTTTTTTTTTTTGGGGAAAGGGAAGGCTGTGTTGGCCTGGACGTCCGAGACCTTCACAGAGGTTAAATGCCTGGGCGGAGGAAGGTGGAAAGGAGGAAAGAACTTGTATTACCTTTTGGAAGAGGAGTGAGGTAGTTCGGAGCTTTGCGTGGAGTTGGTGATAGTTAGCATAGCTTGGAGGATGGAAGATGGGTCTAAGCTAATGTAATTCCTAAAGTCTTCAGAAGACCAATGGCCGAGGGTTTGGATTTGGCTAGGGGTTAGACCTCTTTTAGCAGCGGTAGTGGGTGCTCCAATCCTGAAGGAATGGGAGGAGAAACGATTTGGGTCAACGACGGATTTAGCGAGAACGGACTTAAGGTGTTTTTGGAACCAAAACCTGAAGATTGGTTGGTTCAGCTCATCTAGGAAGAGGGGTTTGAGTGGGGAGGAGGCAAACAAGCTTCTGTAGGTTAAGTAAGCTCGAAGGGTTTGGTAAGGTTGGGAGGGGCAATGCAATTTAAAAATGTATACATGGTGATCTCTGTTTAGTTGATCGGTTTTACTATGCTTAATGAAAAATGAAAAACAAGCCTTTGATCAGGGCAGGGAGGGTTTTCTTTTTGGATGCCTATAATGATGAGATGGGTTTGAGCGTTATAGATAGTGGGGGAGGAAGAGCCGTATAGCAACTTATGGAAAAATTGGATTCCACTTAAATAGCCTTTAATAGATTTAGCCTGGAGGAATCTGGAGGAGTGAAGGTATGACATGAAAGATGTGATGGCTAGGAGGGAGAAGATGATTAGGAAACCATTAAGAAGGTGGATAAGGTGATGGATATTGTAATTATTATGGAGGATCCAGCAGATGGCTTTGGAGAGCATGTTAAATATTTTGGGACTTTTTTTGCATCCGAAGGTGAGGCGGACGGCGAAATAAAATAAGTTTCGCCTTTGGATGCCAATGGGGTGATTTAGGTGCCAAAAAAAATGGGTGAATGGGCATTACCTTTTGAAGGCGGATGTGATATCGACTTTGGCCATCCATTCGCCTTTGCCAACTCGTTTGATCAGTTCAATAGCTTGGTCTATGTTGTGGTAAAGGAGAGAGAATTCTTCTAGGGGAATGAGACCGTTTATGCTGGGGATGGGAGAGTTATGGGGAGAGGAGAGATCAATGATTAATCTCTTTGTTCCCCGAGTATTTTCAAGTTGCAATACCGATAGGGTAGGGTATCTCTATGCTGAAGGGAGGGGAGGGAAAAGGGCAGATCATGAAATTGGAGTCTAGTTCTTTTTTCACTAGAACATCCACTGATTCAGGGTCGGTAGTAGCGTATTGTAGGTTGGGGCAAATTAGGGAATGAGTAGGTATGGTGATGACTCCGGGGTGGAATCCGTTAGTTAAGCCTGATTACAGAAAATTTGAGAAGTTAGAGTCAGGATAATATGACAGTTCGGCAGAGAGAAGGGAAACATTGACGGGAGTCGATAAATACTTTTTGTTGTGTTTATTGAAAGCTGAACAGATGGTTTTGGCATAGGTTTGGGTTTTTCGTGAGTCAGAGATTTAGGGGTGGAGGAGGAAGAGAAAGGGCAGGTGGAAACGGCGTGTGTAACAGACCTGCAGATCGCACAGGAAAAATTACGACACCCGGTGAAGATCCTGTTATGAAGTTCCAGGGCACCACAGTAGACACACTGGTTCCACTGGGACACCCTGGCGGCGGCTTTAGCAGAGAACATGCAATGGTACATGTAAAAATGGGATCCCCCATAGGAGGACGCCTCCTATTGGGGTAAACGGTGCAAATGACATCAGTGTAATGGAGAAATGCTGTGGAAAATTCAGGGGACGTGAAGGGTTAGAGGAGGGATTTTTTTAGAGTGATGGTAAAGGTGTCGTATTTAACCAGGCGATCTGCAGGGCTGGGTGAACAAGGGAAAGAAGTGAGAAAAGATCGATGTCTTTACCTGATAGAATTTGTTGGCGGAGGTGTGAGGAAACCAGGGTGGGCTCAGAGGATAAGGCAATGACGGGGCCGGTAGGCGTTTTGCAGTAGCTAGAGAAAAAGGTGGGCGGGGGGTAGGGGTTAGCAGAGTGAGAGTCCGAGGGCAAAGAAGGAAAGTTGGAACTGGAAGAGGTTGAGGGTTGGATGGGATTGTCCAGCCCGGGTTCTTGGGACTCTGTGGAAAGAGGAAAGGAGACGTTAATGTTATTGTTATGGTGTTCGTCATGGTGGAGCGGAGGGCCAGTTGGCAAAGAATTCGGCGATGGCTTTGTGGACTTAAGCTGGGCTGACGGAGCTGGGTTTGCTGGAAGATGAAGGCTGGCTTGGAGTGGGATCAACGGGAGGCTGGTGGCTGCGAGATAATGGCGGTGGAGCTGTTTCCGAGTTCAGAGCGTGGCCGAGGCTGAAGGAAGGAGTGGAGTGGCTGGATCAGGGTGGATGGGTTGGCGAGGCTGGCGTGAGGTGAGTGACGTCTTTTTGTTGCCATTTTCTGTGTGGAGTGGCGGCTGGTGGACAAGCATCAGGCATATGGAGGTTTAGGAGATTGAGTAAATCTTGTTTGGCAGCTTTGTGGGTGAAGGAGATTCCGGCGGCGGCAAGGGAACGGGGAAGAGTTGTGATTGTCCATTTGCCAGTGGAGGATGTAGCAGAGGTGTAAGATGAGGCCGGTGATGGTGGTTGGCGTCTGGCTGGTGGAGGAGAGAAATAAGAACAGATGCAAAAAAACCCTGCTGAAGTGAGTATGGATCATGGCAAGGTGGAAGCTATCACAAACTGGCCCAAACCTTCGACAGTCAAAGAACTTCTGAGATTCTTGGGATTTTCCAACTTCTATCAACGATTCATAGAAGGGTACAGTATACCTGCCAGTCCACTCACGTCCATGCTGAAAGGAAAACCAAAGAACCTTACCTGGACTCCTGAAGCAACACAGGCGTTTCAGAACCTGCAAATTGCTTTCATCTCTGCCCCCATTCTCTGTCATCCAGATCCTTCCAAGCAGTTCATCGTGGAGGTGGATGCCTCAAACACTGGAGTTGGAGCCATTCTTTCGCAGCAGCAGGCGAATCCACCTCAACTGAAGCCGTGTGCATACTTTTCAAGGAAACTCAACCCGACGGAGAGGAATTATGACATTGGGAACAGAGAACTTCTCGCCATCCAGTTTGGTCTGGAAGAGTGGAGACATTGGCTGGAGGGGTCTGTTCACCCATTTCAGGTATTAACTGACCATAAAAACCTCATAAAAAGAATGTTTACCGGTCCTATCCATTGGGTGACCCCTCCAGCCGCAGCAGATCCAGCTCTAGCTCCAGCTCCTCCGCCGAGTTGTCCTCCAAACCTCTGATTCGTTCCTGTGGATGAACGTATTCCTCTTATTCATACCACACACACATCACTGGGCACTGGGCATCCAGGGACCAACAGAACCCTCTCGCTCCTGAAAGATCAGTTCTGGTGGCCTAGGATGGAGTCTGACATGCAGAGGCATGTGAGAGGGTGTCGGGAATGTGCCATGGCCAAATCACTTAGACATCACTTAGACATGCAGGAAAGCTGGTACCGCTTCCCACACCTAACCGCCCCTGGTCACACCTAGGGGTCGACTTCATCACAGATTTGCCCACCTCAGATGGTAATACATGTATCTTTGACCGCTTTTCCAAGTTTTGTCGTCTGATTCCGTTAAAGGGTCTACCTACTGCCTGGGAGACGGCTCAGAACTTGTTTCAGCATGTGTTCCGACCCTATGGCCTTCCAGAGAGCATTGTTTCCGACAGAGAACCTCAATTCATATCCAGAGTTTGGCGGGCATTCTTCCGACTCCTAGGTGTGGCCGTAAATCTTTCCTCCGGATATCACCCGCAAACGAATGGTCAGACTGAAAAAAAGATTTAGGAAGTGGGGCGGTTCCCCTGTACCTTCTGCCAAGACCACCAGAACTCCTGGAACCAATTCCTGAGCTGGGTCGAGTACGCCCAGAACTCTCTCTTCCAAGATACCCCCGATTTCCAGCCCCCACTCTTTCCCTAGTCAGGAGAACCATCTGATGTACCTGCTGTTGACCACTGGTTCCGGGAGAGTGAGAAGGTCTGGGACATTGCTCAACAACATCTTCAGAGGGCAGTGCGTAGGCAGAAGACCACTGCGGACCGACGTTGCTCAGATGCTCCCACTTACCAAGTGGGCCAAAAGGTTTGGCTCTCAACCAGGGACATGCACCTACACCATCACGGAGCAGGTTAACCCGGTCACGTATAAACTACAATTACCTCCTCACTACAGAATACATCCCACCTTTCACGTTTCACTCCTAAAACCATGTCACGATCCTCTTCTTCCTACCACAGAGCCTGGTGTAGAAGAACCCCCTCCTCCCATGGTCGTCGAGGAAGGAACCATCTATCAAATAAAGGAGATCTTGGATTCCCGACGTCGTGGTGGTCGCTTGGAGTATCTTATTGACTGGGAAGGATATGGACCTGAGGAAAGATCATGGGTATCAAGAGATGATGTCCTAAATGAAACCCTTCTCAGAGAATTTCATGAAACTCACCCCAATCGCCCAGCACCTCGAGGCAGAGGTTGACCACCACGACGTTGAAGGGGCCCGGCCCCGGGAGGGGGGGGGGGGGGTAATGTTACATCCACACCAGGCTCCACCCTCACAGAGACACAACGAGCACCTTCACCGGAGTATTAACTAGCCACACCTTCCCTGAACCCCTGATACCAATCACCACACAAAAAGGACACTCACCAGCTCACTCACCGTCCAAGCTTGTTAATCCGTAAGTGGACTCTCCATTGCTCTATACTTGTGATATACTTACCTTGTGCTTTCCTGTGATTCTCCAGACGGCTCCGTTGTCATCTGTATGATTCTCCACTCCCCTGGGATTCCGTTCCTACAGTACCTCACTCCTGGTTCATCTCTGTGGTGTGTGTGTCTCCATCGGTGTTGTGTGCTCCAACGAATCCTGCTAAGGAAATAAGAAAATCAGTATTGTTGATGATTTATGTTGAATTGGACCGTCTACTTCTGAGTTACCTTTTTCCCGTATCCATCGAAGAACTTTTGTTAATAAAGTCATTGTTTACTTTTACATCTGTCTCCGTCCGCTTCCTTAACATTTATGTTGTGTCTAAAATTATATACATGGTAAGAAAAAGACGAGTTACCTCTCAGACATACATGTCTTAATTTGATGTTGCTATAATGCTTGAAAGTTTAAATGTATGTCTAATTTTGTTCTAAAGACTAAAGTTGTCCAGTCAGTAATGCGTAACTGTGTGCGGCTGATTTTTTTGCTTATAAAAGTGGAAACGGCTTACAATACTCATTCAAGAATAAGACATTATTAAAATAAAAAACTATTTAAAATATTTCTTTTATTTGTGTACATTAACAAAAAAATAGCTGTGCTTTTGTAAATAAAGGAAACATATTGGAAGCCGCTTTCTGAAGAGCGGGTTGCAAAAATGAACTGAAATCCTGCAGAGCAGCTGCTGTTTGGTGCCGTTTTTTATTTCATTCATTTTGTTAATTCATTATTTCGTTAGAAAAATATATTTGGAATATGGGCCTATGTATTTCTTTTAGGCCATATAAAGCTAGGTTTCTCTCTGTTGGCACAAGCTCTGTGCGTGATGTGAATCAAGTTCTGATGCTTAATGTTGCTTTAATAAATTAAAATGTATAATGTTTTAATTTTGTTTTGAAGATGAAAGTTGCAACTGCGCGAAAAGGCATATGAAAGGCGTATTTATCATCAATTTTTTTTAACTTTAACACAAACATGTATTTTAGACTTTGATATTAATATCACAAAAATCACATAGAATGCACGGTCATAATGTTTGGGAATATTTATGCAGAATTTAAACACATATTGACATGATATTAGATAAAAAAAAAAAAAAACATTTTAGAAGACAACTTAACATCACAGTTGTTTGAAACAATGAGCAATACGATCGTGGTGATCTGTCGCTTCAGTTCAGTGTGTTACATGACTGCCCCCTACTGATCATGTGCTTCCTGTGTCAAAGCTTTTTGCCATGCCGAATAATACACCGGAGTCACGCGAGACCACTTTCTTTCTCTCGCGAATATTAAATGGCCAGATCTGTAGTGACATAGGCTAGCACACAATTGTCAGATGCCAGTTTGGTAAAGGTGCTTAAAAGAGTATGGGACTTGAGAGCAGAAATTTAGGAGTTTTGTGAGAAGAAATGCAAGGACATCCCGTTCTCAGATGCAGGTTAGATGGCAGATCTGGTTTTTGCTGTTGATATGATTGCACTTATGAATGAACTAAATACCAAACTGCAAGGCAAAGGCCTCTTTGTACATGAAATGTACAGCTTAGTGTCAGCTTTCATTAGAAAGTTTACGTTTCTTTCAAGCCAATTGAAGGGCAACATTCCTACCCACATGCCTACACTGAGAGAAGTCACACCATCAACTGATCACCTCCACAGGTACTCGTCTATGTTAGAGACACTGCATTGTGAGTTTGCAAGGCGATTTGAAGACTTCAAAACTATTGAGAGTGAAATGCACGTGGTTTCTTCTCCCTTCACTTGCTGTGTGGACAATGCACCCATTTATTTTCAGCTTGAACTCATTGACCTGCAGTCTGATAAACTACTGGCAGAGCACTTTAAGTCAGTATCACTCCTACATTTTTATTCCTCTCTTAAAAATGAAAACTTTCCACACATTAGGAGATATGCTCAGAGCATTTGGTTCTCTTTGGATCTACCTACATATGTGAACAAACATTCTCAGTAATGAAGTTGCCCAGCTAACACACAACGTAACAGTTAAGTAACATATTTGTCATTTTTGGTAATTTCATGACTTACAAATTGGCAACGTAACCACAACGTCGTATGCATGTAATTCCATTACCATCCTATTACCAATTCAAGCCATTGTCAGTACGTCCTCCTTATGTAACAAGATGACCAAGAACGTCCCAGCTTTGTACTCTTTTCATAATATATTAGTAATTGTGAAGTTGTGAATCTTGTATTTCGTAACGATTTATGAAAGTAGAATAATAGCACAGTAGGGCTGTAACCATACACCAAACCCACGATTCGGTTTGTATCATGATTTTTGATCCACGTTTTGGTTCGTATCACGATTTTTTTCGTGGGGGGTGGGAGAAAAAAACGATAAAAAAAAAATATATTTTTTATTAAATAACATTTGAAAAATCTTTCTAAACTGAACACCAAAGAACAAGATTAACTATGCAAATTATTAACAATATAAATGGAAATGCGCTCGTCTTGGTAAAAGATAACGGGGCTCGAGCACACTGAGTAAATTCTTGAATCCCTCGTTTTTGACAACTGAAAATGGTCGCATATCCAGGCCCGTAGCCAGCCTAGTGCAAGGGGGGGGTTATTTTTTAACAAAAAGTGGACCTTTTTTCTCAGTATTTTGTACTTGAGTATTAACTCATTTTGTATTTGATTTTGAGGTTTAAATACTGCATTTTACTGACTTGCTGGATTACCTTGTGCTGGTATCAAAATGTGCATACTTTTAATGCACCAAACATATTTGCTACAACTACATCACTAGACAGCATCGCCTATTGTTTATATAATAATTTAATAAATTTACTAATTTAATATAATAATTTATTAATTCAAAATAAAATGTTAATAAATCCTAATACCATGCATGGTCAAGCAGGTTTGTTTACGCATTGAACTCGCCGTTCTTTCTTTTTTTTTGATGGATTTACATTAGCTATTTAACATAATACATTCACAGATCTATCAGATAGGTTACTGTCTGTTAATGTTTATTTAAGATGTTACAGACTTGTCATAGCCATTCAGACTGCTCAAGAAAAGGCACAAGAGAACTATTCTGTGTGTGATGTGGGGTTGACGATTAGCCAGGGTTGCCAACTCCCTGAAAAATAAATTGCAGGGCCGCCCAACTCGATTGCCTTCAACCTTCTTGGTGCAGTGAATTTTTTTTAGCCGTTTATTTGTGTGTGAAACGATTTGACTATTTGACTTGAACCTGATTTAAGTAGATGCATATAGGGGTGGGCGTTATGGAAAAAAATATAATCATCTCACGATTTTTTTCTGGGGAAATCACGATTCTTTTTTTTCAAGTTGGTTTTTAAGACTATTTTGCAAATTACAGAGCTAGGGGTGGGCAATATGTCAAACATATCATATTACGATTTTTTTTTTCCAAAATATCAGGATTATATCATGATTCTTTGTCATTGATTTTACTATTCTGCAAGTTTTCGGAGCAGTACAGACACACTTATTTGTCCTTTGTATAAAAACAAAGCCTTTCAAGTTATCAAAGTATAACATAAAGAAGGGCAGATATTTAGGCCAAAATAAGCGAAGATAAAAATCGCTGTCATTTTATCTTTGTTATTCAAATAGATACACATTACAAATAAACATAATATTAATAAAACAAAAAGTGCTTTTATTTTTCAGGATGAGTAGGTGTATTCAGCAGTATTGAAAGGTCCATCATTTACTCGTTTTATCTGAATGAGTTTATTTTTTCTGTTGAACATTGTATTACATTCAATGAGGACCAGCTACTGTTTGGTTATTCAAAATATCTTATTTTGTGTTTAGCACAAGAAAGAAATTTATACAGGTTTGAGACAACATGTGGGTAAATAGTGAACTATCCCTTTAAATGACAAGCGGCGGCATGTTTAGTTCTGTCCCTTTAATTGCTGCACGCATCTAACATACTGGCACGTTTTCTCTTGATCAATCTCGGATAAAGCCCCTTATCTCAATGAAATTATTACTGACAATAAGCTTGACATCTTTCTCCTCTCTGAAACATGGCAAACTCCGGCTGATTTTCTTCAGTTAAATCTTCTCTCACCTGTTGGATATAAGTATCTCGCTCGACCTTGACTGACTGGCAATGGGGAGGTCTGGCTGTTATTTACCAAGAGAATCTTCAACTGAAACAACTTAATTTTCACAACACCAATTCTTTTGAATACATGGTATTGAAACATTACTGTCTCACAATTATCTTGCTCTATCGCCCTCCTAAAGCTCTGTCCAACTTTTTTTCTGAACTCAGTGAACTTTTAACCCTTGCCTGCTCCTTATTATCATCTCCTACTCTTTTGCTTGGTGACTTTAATATACATGTTGATACAGTCCGCTCTATTACTACCCAACTACTGTCTGTTTTTGAATGTTTCAATTTGTCACAGCATGTTAACATTCCTACCCATACTCACGGTCACACCCTTGATCTAATATGTACATCAAGTGCTGATATTACTCCCATTTCTACTTTTGACACTGGTATTTCTGACCACAAACTTCTTGACTTTAGCCTCAATCTGCCTATACATTCGAAATTTCTTAAGACTGTTATATCATACCGCAATCTGAAAGCTATTGATACTGTATCATTTTCTAGTTCTATTGTCTCTTCGA
>JAUMHG010000124.1:2915-13163 GCA_032359395.1 Enteromius anoplus | reverse complement strand
TGATATTCTAGGTATTATCAAATGGCCAGAGTTTTGAGAACGCAGCAGACGTGGAGGACTATAATGTGATAAGAGCTTGCTCAAGTACTGAGGAGCTAATCCATTCAGGGCTTTATAAGTAATTAACAAAATTTGAAAATCTATATGTTGCCCCCTTAGACAATGATCAGGACATCCGTTTTTCTTTTCTGTAGATTTGTTTATTTTCATTCTTTCAAATGAAAGAATGTTTTCAAACAGCACACCTAGGTTCCTAGCTGATGATGAAGAACTGACAGAGCAGCCATCAAGTGTCAGACAGCGGTCTAGATTATTACATGTGTGTTTTTTTAGGTCCGATAATTGACACCTGTGTTTTGTCAGAATTTAACAGTAAGAAGTTACTTGACATCCATTTTTTTTTATATCAGCTATGCATTTAGTTTTTCAATTTGGTGTGTTTCACCTGGCTGAGAAGAAATATAGAGCTAAGTATCATCAGCATTACAGTGAAATCTAACACTATGTTTCCTCATAATATCTCCCAAGGGTAACATGTAGAGCATAAAAAGTAACGGTCCTAGTACTGAGCCTTGAGGTAATCCATATTGCACTTGTGATCTATATGAAACGTCCTCATTTACTGCTAAAAACTGAAAGGATTGTTAGGCTGCATTAATTAGATCAGCCGAAACCGGGAACACTCCCCTTAACACACAATGTACTCGTTACTTCGTAAACAGAATGGCATCTACGATGATATTAGTCTGTCTCTCTCTTATTCTGTTCCTCAGTCTATATCCAGATCAGAAGGTGGATCAGCTCAAAGAGATCATCTTCATCGTAGACCAGAACACCTAAATGAGCCATGTGGACAGATTACCGGAACCAAATGCACACAAACACACACTCACACTATTAGTCCTTTGCACAAGCTGACATGTGCTGAAAATTTAACTGCAAATTCGGTGCTGGGCGTCCGGCCAGAGGAGAACTGGCCCCAACTAAGCCAGGTTTCTCCCAAGGTTTTTTTCTCCATTCTCTCATGCTTAGTTGGGGACACCTGATTTCTAGTGATTATCGTTGCCTTGATTACAGAGACCGTCTCTGCATTTGGTAAATAAACAGTTTATTCTCATCATTATACATTATCATCACTCTGTTCTCATACTTGATAATGTTCTGTGCTTTGCAACAATCTGTATTGTTAAAAGCGCTATATAAATATAAGTGATTGATTGATATTAAAAATATGTGTTCAAAATAAACTTATAAAGACACATTCTCTAAATAGATACATTTTGACTTAATAAAATTATATAATTAGGTTAAGAAAAGTCTTCAAAGCAGAATAAAAAAGACTGAACTTAATTTCAGGCTAT
Organism: Enteromius anoplus; assembly: GCA_032359395.1. Taxonomy (NCBI): domain Eukaryota; kingdom Metazoa; phylum Chordata; class Actinopteri; order Cypriniformes; family Cyprinidae; genus Enteromius; species Enteromius anoplus. The sequence goes on along the minus strand of JAUMHG010000124.1, from coordinate 11,802 downwards.
TCAGAGTCTATGGTCACGTGTTAGATGTGATGGGTGAGTTTTTCTTACCTGCAGACACTGCTACATTTTCCCTCAGTGATATCATCCTCGTCATCCCCCCACACATCTACAGCAGAGAACATCAGTGCTATCAGCACAGCACAGCAGCACATCAGCGCAAAGATCACAAGGAATTTGTGCTGAGACTGCAAAAAAAAAAAAAAAAAAAAAGAGAATAAAGAAAAAACACTCATTCAGAGCTAGAATATGAACAGCTGCTGTGCCTTTGGCGATATACATTTAAACCCTGGATACGTGCAGAAGGAAACAATTCAGTTGAAATGTAAATTTAAGTGTAAAAGAGTGGTTAATATCTACAGTAAATGTGTTGGGGGTAATGAGTTACGTAATTAGTAAAGTAAAGCATTACCTTTTAATTTACAATAATTATCTGAGGTCCTTTTTTCAAACATATAATGCAGATTACTTTGTTTCTCATGCATTGACTGTTGGTTCTCGTGTGAATCTGATCTTACTTTCGTTCTAGACTAATCTTAATATGCATTTACTCATCTCACCTGTATAAAAAAACATTCAGTATTCCTCAAAATGAATGAAAACAGTCACGGTTCATGGGTTCACGATCTCATTCGTGCCTGTTGTGTGTATGAATGAGTAGATGTGGCTGAGTGTGGGTAATGAGCAAACTAATTCCAGTTGGGGCTCGTTACCCAACACTATTTAATGTGTGCTAACCTGTCCTGTCTTTGTCAGTTCCTCTGTTTTTGCTGGTTCGCTGTGCGGATCTCCGCTCGTCACTGTTCCAGATTTCCTGTCTTTCCTGGCCTTCTCATTATCCTCTCTCTCCAGTGAGGTTTCGCCAAAGACTCTGCATTCGTCCAGGATTGCTTGCTGTGGTCCCTGCGCTACCAACCAGTGTGTCCTGACAGCCTGCACGCTGTTTTCCTTCACAGACTCTTGAATGATTGACAGCCTACACGCTGTTTTGCCTTCACAGACTCTTGCGTGATTGTCACTAAAAATTTTAACTGAAATCCGCAACTGTTTCCTCCGTTTTTCACTCGTCACAGTAGGAACTGAACCTGGTTAACCACTCCCCCTGTATGGATCGTCAGGACGGACAAATTACGGGTATGGGACTTTCGATACAGGAGGTGGTAGCGCAGGTGTCCGAGCTCTCCTCATTAGTACAATGCCTAAGTATTCCTGCTGTGCCATCCACACCGCCGCCCGCCCTAAGAATACCTAATCAACGCCTGTCTGAGCCTGGTTTACCCTGCCGGAAAGGTATGGTGGTGAACCAAACATGTGTAGAGCCTTTTTGATGTGCTATGTTCTTCTCGCTGCAGCTGCAGACGTTTACTATGGAGGAAGGGAAAGTGGTGTTTGTTTTGACTCTATTGACAGGCAAAGCAGCGTTGTGAGGAATGGCGGTGTGGGAAAATCAACACCTGTGCTGCTCCTCCTTCCAGAGACTCCTTGGAAATGAGGGCTGTTTTTGATCGCGCTGTGGCAGGGCGCGAGGCAGCCAGAAGACTCGCCGATCTGTGGCAAGGTAAAAGATCTGTCTCCGACTATTCCATCGAATTCCGTACCCTGGCAGCGGAGTGCAGGTGGAACGAGGAAGTGCAGTGGGACATTTTCCTGCATGGATTATCCAGGCGTCCTGCAGGACATTGAAGTCCGGGGCGGAGGGAAATTTTATGGACTTTTTGTTCGCCAAGAACTTTCACATTCCTGTGAGTCCAGTAAAAGATCAAGCCGGACTTCAACAAACCCTCATCCAACACTCTCCTTCCGGTAAGATTGCAGTGGGCTAATCAGGATCTGGAATGCCGTGTCCTGGTTGATTCTGGAGCGGAGGGAAATTTTTGGGTATGTTCGTTCGCCAAGAACTTTCACATTCCCGTGAGTCCACTCAAGCACTCTCTTATATTAAGAGCACTCAGTGGACAGTCTTTACCCAGTGTCACTCACATCACGCTCACTCTAACTCTCATCACCTCTGGTAACCACACGGAATGGATTTCGTTCTGTCTGACTGAATCTCCCATGGTACCCATGGTATTGGGTCCTTGGCTTGTTAAACACAGGCCTACGATGAACTGGGTCAGAGTATAATCACGGCATGTTATGCTACATGTCTTGTATCTTGTATAACTCTATAGCAAAGGCAGGTATTATTCACTTTCTGCTCCTGAAAGGGAGGCCACAGAGAAATATATTTCTGTAACTCTAGCGGCTGGGATCATTCGACCTTCCTCTTATCCAGCAGGGGCGGAGGTTTTTTTGTCGCGAAGAAGGATGGCTCATAGCGACCATGCATTAATTATCAAGGGCTGAACAACATCACGGTAAAGAACACTTATCCTTTGCCGTTGATGTCTTCAGCTTTCGAACGGTTGCAGGGAGCATCCATCTTCACCAAATTAGATTTAAGAAACATTTACCATTTGGTCCGCATAAGGAAGGTAGATGAGTGGAAGCCCCCTAATTCCTAGAGGGCACTTTGAATACCTTGTCATGCCGTTCGGGTTATCAAACTGTCCCACGGTCTTTCAAGCACTCGTCAATGACGTGATGAGAGACATGGTTGATCAATTCATATATGTCTACCTGGATGACATATTGATATTTTCTTCTTCTCTCCAGGAACACGTTCATAACGTCAGGCAAGTGCTCCAGAGGCTGCTAGAGAATTGGCTGAAGCCGCGTTCAACAAACTTAAAAGCCACTTCGTTTCGGCTCCTATTCTCCGGGGCCCCCAATCCCACACGCCATTATGTGGTGGAGGTCGATGCGTCAGAGGTGGGGGTAAGAGCGGTGTTGTCTCATCTTGCTGCCTCGGCCGACAAAAGGCATCCCTGCACATTTTTCGCCCACCGTTTGTCTCCTGCCGAACGCAATTACGACATTGGCAATAGAGAGTTGCTGGCCATCAAGTTAGCGTTGGAAGAGTGGCGTCACTGGTTAGAAGGTTCGGGGGTTCCTTTCATGGTCTGGACCGATCATAAGAATCTTGAGTATATTCAATCCGCCAAATGTTTGAACTCCAGGCAGGCTCATTGGGCATTATTTTTTGGATGTTTCGATTTTTCTAATTCCTATCTTCCGGGGCAAAAACATTGAACCTGGCGCGTTATCACGCATTTTTGATAATTCGGACCGCCCGGTGTCTCCTGGGTGCATTGTACCAGAGAGATTGGTTGTCTCTGTCGTCACTTGGGGGATCAAGTCGAAGGTCCGCAATGCCTTGAAAGGGGTAACGCCTCCACCTGGATGCCCAGCGAGTCGTTTGTTTGTGCCGGAGGGATTACCATCTGATGTTATTCGGTGGGGTCATTCTTCCAACGTGGCTTGTCATCCAGGAATTGGACGCACAATTTTTCTGGTTAAACGATGATTCTGGTGGCGAGCCATGGCTTGCGACATCCAAGAATTTGTTTTGGCCTGTTTAGTTTGTGCTCGGGTTAAGACTTCCAGTCGTCCTCCAGAGGGGTTACTTCAACTGCTGTCGGTTCCTTTGAGACCCTGGTCCCACATAGCGCTAGATTTCATCACTTCCCTCCCGACCTCCATGGGCAATATGGTTGTTTTAACCATAGTGAACCGTTTCTCGAAGGCAGCCCATTTTATTCCCTTGCCCAAATGACCTTCAGCCAAGGAAACAGCGGTTACTGTCATAAATCACGTCTGTCGCATTCATGGCCTCCCCGTAGACGTGGTTTCTAACAGGGGTCCCCAATTCGTGTCCAAATTTTGGAGAGGATTTTGTTGTTTACTGAGGGTGATTGTTAGTTTGTCTTCGGGTTTTCACCCTCAGACTAACGGCCAAACTGAACGGGCAAACCAGGATCTCGAGAGGGTGTTGCAATGAATGAGTAGGTGTTGCTAAAATAGATCCTGCAGATTTGCTTAATACAATATCAGGAAGATCAGGCCCTTTCTTTCAGAACATGCCTAATTCCAGCTGTGGCTCGTTACCCAACACTATTTAATGTGTGCTAACCTGTCCTGTCTTCGTGAGTTCCTCTGTTTTTGCTGGTTCGCTGTGCGGAACTCCGCTCGTCACTGCTCCGGATTTTCTGTCTTCCCTGGCCTCCTCATTATCCGCTCTCTCCGGTGAGGTTTCGCCAAAGACTCTGCCTTCGTCCAGGATCGCTTGCTGTGGTCCTTGTGCTACCAACCATTGTGTCCTGATAGCCTTCACTCTGTTTTGCCTTCACAGACTCTTGAGTGATTGACATTGTCAATACTAATTTTAGCTGCAATCTGCAACTGTTTCCTCCGGTTTTCACTCGTCACTCAAAACCTTTTGAAATTACATAAAACACTGTTGAAATTGATTAAAATTATTGTATATATTGTCTGTGTTATAATAAAGACAAAAAAAGGTGCTTTTAAATTTGAAAGTGTATAGTTCAGGCCCTGAGTGCCTCAGCTCCCTGTAAATTTTATTTATTTCCAACACATGCCAGCAAGCACAGGAAAAGGGAAATTTATCTCAATCATAATCTATGCAAGAGTTATTCTATACCAACTGTAGAGAAGAATAAAAAAAAAATCATACAAATTCCAAGGGGGGAGGGGGGTTGGGGGGTACATAGTGTAATTTACATGTAAATAACTTTGTTACAGTAAAATAAATATACTAGGTGATTCATATCTGCATAAAATAGAGATTCTAAGCTAATTCTCACTTTTGGTGTGAAATTGTTTTATTTAAAAAAAAAATAGCAATGCAAATGTAATTACAGCATTACTTTCCATAGAAAGTAAACAAGTAATGCAATAAGTTACTTTTCTTAGCGAGTATCTCAATAGTTTAATGCATTCGTTTTAAAAGTAGCTTTCCCCAAAACCGCTGTTGTGCAGTTACAGTATGATGAAGATGGGAATAATTGGTTCACTGGTTATTACACACCTGATTACAATCACAGTTCTGTGCAAAAATTCCTATAACTAAAACCCTCAGTGTCTGTTTGTTTTTGTGAGTGAGTCATGACTAAGACAAATTAGAAAAACAGCCAAATAATTTATTTCAGTGTGTGTGTGTGGACAGGTTTATATATGACATTTTATGAGGTTTACGCTTCCTTTGTCCCTGTAAAGAGAAGACATTCATGTTTCTTAGGATATTGATATATTTTTCTGTAAGTGGTTCCTCTGCGGTAAAAATCATTACTGCATTTCCGTCCATTGTTGGGACCTTAGAATCGTTCTAACCTTCCCCATTCTTATGGCCCCTGACTGTTAGGAATTATATTATACACTGCTACAGCTGCAGCACTCTCCAATAATTTATAATTTTCCCACACTCCCTGTCTAAATGGAAGAGGTGGGGGTATTGGTCTGCTTATCTCTAAAATTGAAATTGAATCCTTTACCATCTCTGGGTATCAGCAGCTCTTTTGAATCACATTCAGTCACCTACCCTCTTACAATCCATTTTGGTACCACAATGTTACTTCTTAGATGAATTAGATGTGCTGCTCTCAACCTTTCCTTAGGATGGTACTCCCCTAGTTATGTTTGGAGACTTCAGCTTCCACCTAGATAAACCTCATGCTGAAGACCTCCACACTCTGCTTGATCTCAAGAGAGAGTTAACTAGTTGACAAATAAAAACTAGACTGTGCCCTATAGTGTGACATAGCAAAAAACTTATAACATGAAAAAATGTATCTTCATTTTTAGAGAAACAAATAGCATGAGAGAGGTTTATATTTAATGTTAGGTTTTTTTGTTTGCTTGTTTGACGTTTTTGCTGTCATGTTATAGGACACATTGATACGTCAACTACCTGGCTACTCACAAATCAGTCAACCAGCTAAACCTTATTTACACAGGGCACGGTTCCACTGATCATGTGCTGGTTACTCATCTGAACACTTCACATCACTTCCTCCTTACTCTTAACCTCAATATGGCATCTTTTGACATAACCTAAGTGACCTCTTAACCATTCTCATAACTTGATGATATCTGTAACGCTCAAGGAAGGTACAGAGAAGCCAAATGTATATAAATGATATTTATTAATGAACTCAATGGAGTAGTGAACACAAAAGGCATAAACTGAATTCAATGTTCTTCAGCAGCGATCTCTCTGATCGTGCTGTGGACAGGCCTGTAGAAGAGTTTTGTTACACACTCACTCTCCTCTCATTTCAGGCAGCAGTCAGAGGGTCAGGAGAATGAACCAACGGACTTCCAGCCTCACTTCTGCCAAGACGCAGGTAACATGCACACAAAAAACACATGCAGACCCTGATCCAAACCGGCACAGAGATGCTCGGATGGGGACCCTGCTGCCCCACCATCGGCAGCCCGGTGGTCTCCATGGTGCCTCTTGCTCCGTTCTTAGATGCCTGGATAGGGCTTGGACCGTCTCAATGGCTTATTCGGACTATCTGGCTCGGCTATGCGATTCAGTTCGCCCGGCGACCTCCCAGGTTAAGTGGCATTCGGTTCACCAATGTGAATGCAGACAATGCTCCTGTCCTGCGCGCAGAGATTGCTACTCTTCTGATGAAGAGAGCAATAGAGCCTGTCCCTCCAGTCGATATGAGGACAGGGTTTTACAGCCCATACTTCATAGTGCCCAAGAAAGGTGGTGGGTTACGACTGATCCTGGATCTGCGAGTTTTGAATCGAGCTCTTCACAAGCTTTCGTTCAAAATGTTGACGCCGAAACGCATTTTCGAATGCATCCGTCCCCAGGATTGGTTTGTAGCTATAGACCTGAAGGACGCGTACTTCCATGTGTCGATCCTTCCGTGCCACAGGCGGTTCCTGAGGTTCCTTTTCTTGGTATGGAGTTGGACTCGGTCACTCAAACACGCGTCTCACAGGAGAACATGGTCAGTCTCTGCTGAACTGCTTGAATACGTTCAAAGACAGGAAAGTGGTTCCACTGAAACTATTTCAGAGGCTCCTGGGGCATATGGCTGCAGCTACAGAGGTAGTCCCGCTAGGGCTGCTCCATATGAGACCACTTCAGCACTGGCTTCTCGATCGAGTCCCCAGGTTGGTGTGGAAGCGTGGCACGCTCCGAGTTCAAGTGACTCCAGCTTTTCGCCTAGCCCTGTCCCTGTTGTCAGACCTAATGTTTCTTCAGATGGGGGTACCCTTAGAACAGGTCTCCAGGCATGCTGTTGTATTCACAGATGCCTCCACCACGGGGCGGGGCGCCACGTACAATGGGCATGCAGTGTCAGGGGTCTGGACAGGACCTCATCTGCATTGGCACATCAATTGCCTCAAGCTGTTAGCAGTTCATCTAGCTCTGGGTCACCTCAAAGAGCACCTACAGGGCTCTCACATTCTGGTCCGTATGGACAACACATCGACCGTTGCATACATCAATCATCAAGGTGGTCTACGCTCCCGTCGCATGTCGCAGCTTGCCCGCCACCACCTCCTGTGGAGTCAGAAGCATCTTAGATCGCTTCGCGCCATTCACATTCCAGGTGTTTACAACCAGATGGCAGACGAGCTGGCTTGAGGCCAAGTGCTCCCTGGAGAATTGAGACTCCATCCCCTGTCGGTTCAGTTGATATGGGAGCAGTTCGGTGTCGCACAGGCAGACCTGTTTGCCTCTCCAGAAACCTCTCATTGCCAGTTGTTTTATGCTCTGACTGAGGGAACCTTAGGCAGAGACGCCCTGGTGCACAGCTGGCCACAGGGACTGCACAAGTATGCGTTTCCCCCAGTGAGCCTTATTGCACAGCTCCTGTGCAAGGTCAGGGAGGACGAGGAGCAAGTCTTGCAGGTAGCCCTACTGGCTCACCAGGACTTGGTTCCCCGAACTCATGCTCCTCGTGACAGCCCCTCCTTGGCAGATTCCTCTGAGGAAGGATCTAATGACTCAGAGACGGGGCACCCTATGGCACCCGCGCCCAGATTTGTGGAAACTCCACATCTGGCCCCTGGACGGGACGCTGAGGTTCTATGTGATCTACCCATGGGGTAGTTGACACTTTTCTTCAGCGAGAGAGCCTTCTACAAGAGCTGTCTACGCGTTGAAATGGAACCTGTTCGTTGAGTGGTGTTCTTCTCAAGGAGAAGACCCCCGGAGATGCCCGATCAGAGTCGTGCTTTAAGTTTTGCAGCAGGGGTTGGAGCAAAGGCTGTCTCCCTCCACCCTTAAACACTCACCTTCACACTGAACCACATAAACGCAAATAAAACAAAACCGCTGCCACCAATGTGACCGAGCATTCGTGACGGGTTCACCTAAACACTTAATACTATTAAAACAATAAAAACATGAGCATATGGAATCCTTTCTAACTTTTTATTCTCAACCATCTACATGGCTGAACTCAAAATAACCCGCGACACTCCAGAGCAGGAAGTGCGGATGCCCCTTGCCCATCTACGGCAAGCCCCAAGGGGATAACTGCATTATAAACACATGCATGTAAACAGAACGTCTTGGTTACATATTGTAACCCTCGTTCCCTGAAGAATGGAACAGAGATGTCACGTCGGGGTCCAGCGAATAGGAATCTCGCTTGGAGATGTCCAATCTACTCTGCGTGTATGTAACACACCAATGAACTTCATTGGCATACGCTGATTAGGATCGGCTGAACCTAATCACAGTGCGAGTTTAAGTAGGTCAGCAGATCTAGCGTTCATAATTTTTTCACTGAGGAGCCGAGCTGGTGTTCATAGGCCCCCTAGCGGCGGTACAGTTCCATGAAGACAGGGACGTGACGTCTTCTTTCCCTTCTTCAGGGAACGAGGGTTACAATACGTAACCGAGACCATTTCAGTCAGTCACTCCGACGTCACGTCGTTGACCGACAAATAGGGATCCCTACCAAAACGCCATGGAAGCTGCCCCTTCCAGCGTCGTGTGGGAGTCTCCCAACCCCCT
>JAUMHG010000122.1:116690-144849 GCA_032359395.1 Enteromius anoplus | reverse complement strand
CTATCTATCTATCTATCTATCTATCGTTCTATCTATCGTTCTATCTATCGTTCTATCTATCGTTCTATCTATCTATCGTTCTATCTATCTATCGTTCTATCTATCGTTCTATCTATCTATCATTCTATCTATCGTTCTATCTATCTATCGCTCTATCTATCGCTCTATCTATCGTTCTATCTATCTATCATTTTATTGTTTTATCTATCTATCTATCTATCTATCTATCTATCTATCGTTCTATCGTTCTATCTATCGTTCTATCTATCGTTCTATCTATCTATCGTTCTATCTATCGTTCTATCTATCGTTCTATCTATCTATCATTTTATTGTTTTATCGTTCTATCTACATTTTATTATTCTGTTGTTCTATCTATCTATCTATCTATCTATCTATTGTTCTATCAATCTATCTAGTGTTCATTCTATCGTTCTGTTTTATTCTCTCTGTCTATCATTCATATCATCATTCTTTCGTCCATTCTAGCTATAATCTTTATAATCTATATGTCTATGCATCTATCTTTCTCTCTACCCTTCTGTCGTTATATCTTTTTGCTCCTGTCTTCCTCGCTGTCTTTCTCTCTGGCTCAAGGGGAAAAACACTTTTGGTATGACTCAAATCCAGGTCACACAGAGAGACAGCACATATGCCATGGTCCCTCAATGAAGTCTCATATGAATCACCATTGTTGAGGCATCTGTACAGAAAGAGAGAGAGAAAGCTTGTTCCTTCACGCAAAGACCAACGCATAATGTTCTCGTCAGATTGCATCACCCTGTTAAACAAGCGATGAAATCACACACGCAGAGGGATGTCTCTGTCGGCTATATTTTTAATAAAATGAAACGCTTTGCATTAGTTCTGTTATGTCACCCTTAGGGTAAATTCATTTCTGTTGGCGTTTTACAGGAAAAAAATACTAGAATCAAATAATTTTCATGACATTTACTTTCCTCTGTTTTGTTCTGCTGATGCAGACTCAACACTGTGCTTAAAGTACACTGTCAGTGGATTTTATGTGACTGAATCTACAATGCCACAATAAAAATTATACAGTTTTGATTTTGCAGGTTAAAGTTAATGCAATCAGAGTAAATGCAATAAAAAAATACATAGACAACAGTTCTCTCCAGTTTGCTTGTGCTTGCTGGTCATGTCGTTCACTTAAAACAAACAAACATTCAAAATGAAATGAGAACTGTCGCTGTATTATGTGTACTGTGTAGTTATTTGTGTAGATAATGAAAGGTTGGTCATGTAACAAAATGTAGATAACTGGATTTTCCCTTTTAAATACCTTCTTAAAGGGTCACTCCACCCCAAAATGAAAATTTTGTCAGTAGTTACTTACCCCCATGTCGTTCCAAACCCAGAAAAGCTTTGTTCATAATACATACATAAAACATAATTTTTTTTTGTGATAGCCGGGAGGTTTGTGGCTGTTTCAATGACTGCCAAGTAAACACTAGAGTACAGTAAGGCCACAGTCAAGGTACAGTAAAAACAGTTTTATTTTTTAAATAGATATTACTCCAGTCTTTAATGTCACATGTTCCTATAGAAATTAAAATATTATTCTGATTTGTTGCTCAATAAACATTTCTTACTTTTAAACTATGATATGTTTTTAATTGAAAGTTCTACAGAATTTAATTGAAGCACATATCTTTATTGTCACTTTAAACATCTTACTTATACTCAATAAAAAATAAAATATAAACTGAATGGTAGTGTAAGTCGGTTTGCTTGTCTAAGGTGGTTTATTGTGGTTTCCTAGCCTAGAACACCTTTAAAACCACCTTATTTTCCCCCCTTCTTTTCAAAGGAGAGTTGTCAGTTTGTTTCTACAAAAGTACCAAAAGAACTGCAATTGGAATCGATATAGAACCGGAATCGTTAAGTGGAATCTTTAAGTAACTAAATTCCTTCTGATTCTCATCCTAAGTCCCCCTGCTCTTCAGTTCTCAAATGGTGTAAGTGAGTTAGACAGTGATGGCTGCCCACTGCCTTTATACAGACAAGTGCAAGTGTGTCTGTATGTGTGAGATCACTTCAAAGAACTCAACTTCAGAACCTTAAACCCGCACAGGCTCAGAAACAAGTGTCTCTTTCCCTCTCTTTTCTCTGCTGATCACTCCATCCCTTGAGATCCCCTTCTTCAGAGACTCCGGTTTGTCTTTTAGGAGACACAATGGGTCTCGGGGGGAAAAGACGCTGAACTTCACACACTGCTTGCGTATCGCCAGCTACAGGCAGACACATCTTGCTAACACGTTAACGGTTAACTGCGTGCTTATGTGCGTCAGCCATGGGTAAGGCTAACACTGCTAGCACATCCAGATTGGCGAGACAGACAAGCTGTCACTCACTGTCACACGCTGGCTGTCTCTCTGTCATACACTTCAAAGCAGTGCTCTAACATACAAACACACAGACTAAACTAAATCCAGAAAGAGAGAGAAACCATGCAATGGACAATTGTGTATTGAGTGAGGAGTGAACTGAAAGGTGCTGCTGGAAAACCCATCTTAAACCATTAGCAGAGGGTTTTATTTGGTTTGTCCTGCTTGGCATTTCTGAAACGCCTTAAATGTCCTGTTTTTTTGTGGACAAGCTCTCTAAATTTTCATCAATAAGACCCTTAATAATCATATCAACTTGTGTAGGCATCAGATGTCCCCTTTAAGTGATATTCAGCTTCAATAAAATTCCATGCAATCTGGAATTTCGTATAAGGGATGAAAAATTTCCCCAAGCAGGTTTTGCAACGCATCCTTACCCTAATTGAACTCTTACCAACAGCAAACCATCTACCATGTTCCCAAAACGAGAATGACTACCTCAAACTTGCTCCTCAAACTGTGAGGCAGTGGAAACGAAATGTTAGTCCGCCGAGCACTCTCTCCACTTTTTATTCCAACTTTTCCCTTACTATAATGGCCTCTCACCTCCTCTCAGTCAGTTTCTGGTTCTCAAAAGTGTACCTCAGCCAAGCCGCATGGTCCCAGAGACTGCAATCAGTGATTGGCAGCTGGATCTTGATGGATTCAGTGAGTAGAAGCGATAAGTGGTCAAGCTCTGTGAGAAAGAAAGAACAGCTTGCTTGCCCGATCCTTGCCGAGCCAGAACCAGCCCTTTCAGGTTCAGAGAGAAATCAGCCTTTCCATCACCTCTCTTCTATCTCTCTCTCTCTCCTCTTCATCACTGCATCAGTCTGTCTCTTTGTTAACCTTTTTTTCCCCCTCACAGCTGCAGAAGACTCCAACGCACTTGGAAATATATTCGAAATGGCATACTAGCATACATCTTACTACATAGCATATACCGTATTAGCTTATTTATTTATTTGCATACTAAAAGGTTTTGCATTCACATACATGTACATTGCAGATTTGGGGGATTAAAAATTGCCGTAACACAACCTTTTGGCAATGCTAAGAACTTTGCATACTTGTGCATTGTACATTAGGCCTAAAATTATGTGCTAACCTTGTGGTGATACTAAGAACTCGCATTGCCACCTGCAATTATTTCGCATATCACAATGTGCAGCAATTGAAATTGAACTTGCGTATTTGAAACATTTGCATCCACATACTTATACATTGTACAATTTGAACCTCAAACTGTTCGCTATAACACCACCTTGTGGCAATGCTAAGAACTTGCGGTGTGTTTGCCAATTGTGGCCAGTGCATAACAAATAAAATAGAACTTGCGTACTAAGGACGCTGAACGGTTCTCTTGCCGATCCGATCCGGCCAGGACAGTTATGAATTCGTTTTCCACTGCAGGGCTGATAACGGATTCAATTCTAATGCATCAGTCGATGCCATGGTAACACAAACGTTTACATATGATTTGAGGTGTAAAAAAACACAGCGTTATGGAGGATGATCAGAAATTTATTTCGATTTTATTACTAATTTGTGTTTACATTGCTAATTTACATTAGCAAACTATGGAGAATCTAGCAGCCAGGCAACAGACAAGTAACAAATCCTGATTGGCGAAGGTTTTGTAATCCTGCCGCGGCGTACCTAGCCTGACTACTTTACGTCAGACTTCGTACTTCTGCTCAATTTTAGTTTACTTCTATACTCAGTCTGAGACAGCAGGCTATCTTACGGTTTCTCTCTGCCTCCAAAACCAATTAACGAACAGGGGGCGGGCTTAGAGCCGTGACGTAGACGATAAGTGCCAAATGTAAGATTGTAGTTTAAGTTAGGGAAATCTAAATCGACAGCGGACATGGAGACAGTATGCTGTTCGCTCATGGCATTTGGCAACTAAAACTCCTTTGTATCAACTTTTACCGATCGTCAGCGACAAAAACTGGGGAGGCCAAAGTCCAGCGATATGTGATTGGCTTACAGGTATGGGATTGCGATGTGATTGGCATATGGGTACACCAATGATTTTAAACAAAATAAATCCCCCCACGAGAAAGTAAGCGCTTTTCTATTATGCCATTTCAGGCTCTGTCTACGAAGCAAAGCGAAGTAGCAGAGTTTGGTATTACCAGGCTCACGTGGAAACACCAATGGAACCACACAGTACCTGACAGTTCTTTGAACCGTTCGGCCAGATAGTGGAAAAGCAGCTTAAAAGCATTTGCGTCCACATACCTAAGCGTTTGACACATTTTGGACCTGAAAATGTTGACTATAGCGGCCTCGTAACAATGCTAAGAAGTCGCGTTGCATTATAAATTGCAGCCTGACACCTTTAGCAATGCATGACAAATGAGACAGAACTCGCATATTACGAGCATTTGCCTTCACATTCCTCTTCATTGTACATTTTGAGGCCTAAAAAATGGTCGTTATAAAACAGCCTTGCGGCAATGCTACGAACTTGCATTGCATTATGAATTGCAACCAGACACATTTCTCAACACATGAAAAATGAAACTGAAGTTGCATACTAGCATTTACACCCACATACAGTACTTGCAAGTTGGGGGCCTAAATATAGAAAGTCAAATCCAGCATTATGGAATCCATTATTCAACACAGTGTGTTCTGTTGCTCACATCTTTGGCACATGAGCTAGGCCATGCAGGTATTTCAGGTGGAAATTTACATACTGTGCACTGTATACATACTGCAAAACTAGTATGCGTGCTATGCCATTTCGAACATGTACTGTATCGTGTTCTCTCTCTCACAGCAGCCCAAAGATGCAGAAGCGTGGATGGAGGAATGACAGACAGATGGAGGGGAGAGGGAGCAAAGGAGGGGAAGCGGAGGGGGCGGTGTGTGCGTGTGACTGGGGGAGGTGTACGTGTGTCACGTGACAGGAAGAATGCAAGGGGTTTCGCAAAACTTTGTGAAAGCAGTTGAGGCCATTCTCCCCTCTCATTACTCACTCGTGTCATCCTCTCTGTAAAGAGCCTACATCACACTGACAGAATGACATGATTTGAGAAAGGATAGCCTTTTATTTAATCTCAATTTTCTCTTTTTTCCTGCACCTGTTTTTTCTTTCATTATCTTCACTCTCTCTCTCTTTCGCTCTTTCTTTTGCTCTCTCTGTCTTCTCTCTCTTTTTTCCGATGCTTGAATAGAAGTGGACCAAAAAGGTAAAGACCACAATGAACATAAAAACCACAGCTCGCCCCGCCCGCCCTCCTCCTCCTCCTTCCCTTCCTCTTCCGTTTCCTTTCTTTCCCTCATCCCCCTCTCCTAACCCAGCACCCTGTGTAGTGCTCATGTTTGATGTCTATATCCCTCCTTCTCTCTTTCTTTCTCTCTCTCTCACTTGTTTTCTCTCTTCCTTTCTCTGGCTTATAACCGAACCTCCTTCCAGATTTGGTTCTTGTTTCAGATAACACCGACACACGCCATCATACGTACGGTCCTGCATCCACGCACTAATCCCTGTGCACAGAAGACCTCATGCATGCATATCGAACGCGCACACATGCCCGCACGCAACTCTCACTTGAGGAAAAACAGCAGATCTCCACCAGCTGTCCTGCTAAAAGTTCCAATTAAGTCTTTTTGAGAAATTTATAACCATCCTTTAATCTGATCACTTCTACCCCAAGGGATACACGCTCGCCGACTAAATGCGGCACATGCACGCGTGCACGCTCTCTATTCTTTCTCTATTGCGCACACTCACACGAGCCACTTTACGCCGAGCGCTCCTCCGCTCTACTTTTCTGTTGGACAGGAAGTCATTTCTCCCACTAAACCCATATCCTCCACCGACACGCGCACCCATCTGTGCAATTCCACCCTCTTTCATGAGCCATCATTTATTCATTTCCCTATTGTTTGCGATTCATTTTGTATCTGTCCTTTCAGATCCAAAGCGACTCCCCCATACAGTTTGAGACCTTTTTTTTTTCTTTCTTTCAGACCATTTTTTGTTTGTGTCTTCCTTCCTTTCTACCTACCTATCTTCCTTCCTTCAGGATAACCCTTGTGTTTTCTCTGTGCGTTATTTTTGATTAGAGTAACGATTTGTAGAGCTGGTAACTGCCCGACCCCCTGCCAAATGCTCTCTCCAATTTCCAGGTGCTTCGGTGTCTCTCTTTACAAGCTTTCTCTTTTTCGCCACATCACGCTCTGTCTCTTTTTAATCTGTTTCCTTTCCTCTCGGTTGAAATCCTTCCAAATTCTCATGTGTTCGTCAAAAGCAGCCGCAGGTTTTCTGAGCCTACCTCCACACACTTCCTCTGGTCCCTCCTCTCTAATTTGTCATCTGCCAGTGGCGTCATTCTTCTTTTTAATCCCTTCTGTTTTGTTGTCTGCTCTTGGACGCTGCTCAGTGGCGTCTGTAGCAGTCGCTCCCTCCCCGTGGTGTGTCCGCACGTGTCCAAAGGGGAGGGTACGGTGGCAGTTGGCGTCTCTGTAAGATGGCGGCTTTGTTAGGCAGAGCCGGTTCCACTCATGCGGCCTCGCTCCGTGGTGCCAATCAGCTCGCAGTCTGATTCGGTTCAGCCAGCCAATCACGGAGATTCAGGGCTGCCGTACTTGATCCTCTTGCCAGTCTCTTGAGTATTCAGTTTCAAACTTTTGCAAGTCTTGAACTGAGCCTGAACCAGGCATAATTCTGCCTCATATCGTCTACAGCTGGCTATATGATTCAAACGATCTGTTCCAAACCCTAGTGAGCTGTCGGGTTGATACTGTCTACATAGGCGGCTATCTGCAGAGATTTGACAGATTTGGATGGTTCTCTACGTAGGCTGCGACTATAGTGAGAATGTGGTCATAAAAGGCCTTAAAGATGCCATGAAATGGTTTTAAAGTGCATTCTTTCCAGCGTTGACACATTTCCTGTTAAAACAGGAAGTCATGGCAGGGAATATAGAAGGACTAATTGCTTATTTTAAATAGATCACATTGCATCACAGCCATGAACATGAAGCTTACTATTGCAAGTCAGTGGAATGATGGACTAAAATGAGAATACAATAACGTCTGGGATCAGTACGATTATTTATATATACATACACATTTTATGCAAATATTAATTTATGCACACATTTATAGTGTTAAAAATATTTCTGTTTAATATAAATGCTGTCCTGTTAGATATTTTGATCGTTAAATATTTAGCATAGCATATTTAAATAGTTTCTGGACATGTGACGCTATAGGAAATGAAGCTGAAATTCTGCTTTGCCATCACAGGAAAAAATATATTTAAAACTATATTAAAATTGAAAATTATAATAGTATTTCACAGTATTACTGTGTTACTGCATTTTTGTTATGAAATAATATTTGATATTGGGAATTAGATGTTAAACAAAGCCTACCAGCCTCAATCACGGTAGAGTCAGTTTACAAGCGTAGACGATTAAATCCAAGCTCGAAGCGAACAAATATATACTAAAAGCTACACAAGACCTCAAATATGCTAAATTATTTCAAACCCCACAATGAATACGGCCAACAGGGTGTAATGTCATGCTCTCAGCCTTCCATTTTAAATAATTTACAAATAATATTCAATTCAAAATGTTAAAATCTTCCCCATTTTCACATTACCCGGAAACTTTGAGTTTTGTATTCTGTGTATTGAGCCAAGAGGTCAATTTGAGACTTTAGATCCCCTACTGGTTAAACGCCTTTTTGTTATACGAATTGGCTGATCAGAGTTCAAGAAGCCTGAACTTTGGTTCGCGGCAAACCTCCTTTGCATCTAATAGCGTTTCTGCTCACCCACGTACGCATGGATGTGAATAGAAATGAACACGATGTCCAGTGTGGCTGTTTTATTAACTCGCTCACACATACCGTGCAGCTAACACTTAAACCTACAACGTTTTCGGTTAGCTAAGATAGTTACTCTAATAAACAAAAAAGCTAAAAAAAAATACACTTAAACCCAGGGCTCTGTAATACTCGGTCAATTCTCGAGTCAAATATTTTTGTGTAATGATGCTAAGCTGAAGTCAATACTTTATGTCTATTTATTGATGTATTTGTTAAGCTGAATAATGTACAGTAAGTCAATCATTATCACAAAATACATACACAATGATCAGGACCATGACACAAGTGACATGTCAATAGAAAATTGTCTTTTGGACAAAAACACTTATAATGTCCCCTAGACAGGCAGCTCACCTAGAGGTTGGAACAGAGCAAATCTGTCACTTCCTGCCTGAACTCTGCACCGTCAGAATCACATATATGCGTGTGTGTGTGTGTGTGTGTGTGTTTGTGCACCCTGTTCTGTCTCTGTTGTCTTGTGGGAATGAGTACTAAACCTGTTCTGAGACCTGCACCTCAGTGTGAATCTTCCACTCCGCTGATACTGACATCAGTTTACACCTCCTCGATGTCGGTCCTCCATTTTGTTTCCTCCCCATGGTGCTGTTGGCGAGTGTTGTGAGAGTTCTGCCCTACATTTCAGAGTGTTCTTACCTGCAATCATGCCACAGCGGACAGCCGGCCCCCCTCCCTTCCTCCTCCCCCGCCGCTTTATCTGTCCTCTCGCTCTGCTGCTAATTATTTCCTCTATCCTCTATCTATTTCATTAACAGTTAACAATTATTTTCATTAACAACATCGTCTTGACCACCCACCCGCCCAGTCTTTGTGTATTACCACTCGTTGGTTTAAGGATCGATTTATTGTCTGATTATGGAATCTCGGGAAGTGCCTTGATGCTGTTGTGCTCAGGGTTTGTGTTTGTTTGAGACACACCACACACACACATATACAAACACGTGTACACACTGTTTTTCACCTCTGGGCCAGTGTTAAAGGGATAGTTCAGCTAAAAATAAAAAAGCAGTTGTCTAGCAGAATATCCAAGCTTCGCTTCTCCAAATAAAACTGAACAGTAACCACAGCTTTGCAATGGTCCCTATTCAATTTCATTGTATGGAAAAAAGCAGCTTGGACATTTTACTGCATATTTTCTGTTGTGTTGTACACAAAAAAAAAAAAAAAAATTCTGACATGTTTTGATTTTGCTTTGTTATTTTCACGTTATTTACAAAGTGTTACAGCATTTGTGTATTGAATTTGCTTTATTTTAAATATTCTAATTTTATTTTTAGTGCAGGTTTACATCATTTTGTTATCTGCTTTTTTACATCTTATTACTTTTTTATATTTTATCTTTTTTTTTACATTTTTCTATTCAACATAAACATATTTTTACGTGTTTTTATTAAATTGCCAATAAATTATATACTGCTATAGTATGAATATTTTCAATTATTTTATTGTATTTATGTTTTGGTAATGATGTTTTCCACTTTTGTCTTTTTCTTTTCAGTTTTTTAAAAATTCATTTTATTTTTTTTTTCAGATTTAGTAAGTCATATGCTGCAAATCAAATGTCTGATTAATTTCCAATTCAGTTACTTATAAACTATTACAGTAATAATTGATATTTCAAAAGTTCTTTATATTATATTTCAATTTTATATTTGAGTCTTTTTCTGTCAGTCTGTCTGTATGCATAATCTACATTGTATTTAGCTTTATTTTAGTTTCCAGGAAGGATTATTTAATCATTTCAACAACAATTTCAACATTAACGTGAATAAATGATGACAGGGATTTCATTTTTGGATGAACTATTCTTCTAAAACAGGGCAACATATCAAGTATAATCCACATGCACTCACATTGTCACATGACCTGGGCAGCCACTCGGCTGGGCAGTAAGAGAGATAGGAGACTTGTGTGTGTGCGTGTGTTGTTAAAGCTAAAGAGCCGAAGCGTGTGCAGGCGGTCACGAATTTCAATGAGGGTGTAATGTGATGTAATTCAGACACAGATAGACTGTTCTGGACAGACAGCGCGGCTGGGAGAGCAGGCCCAGGGGACAGAACGTGAGCTAGAGAGAGCACAGAAGAGAAAAATGTTTCTGTACATCGTTGTTGTCCTTTTCAGTACACATCCCTCAGGTTTACAGTCACTATGACAGCCACGCTAACGCAGCATTGTCCTAACGCAACTCCAAGTATTTTTAAACTCACGGATTCACACATGCTAGTGGCATCCATGGCTGATTTTATAAGCGTTGCTTTTTATTTGGTGAACTATTCCTATAAATCACGCGAAAATGTCACAGAGACTACAGTAGATAAGTTATTTTTAGGGGCCATAAAAGCCTAACCATTTACTGTCGCCATTTACTCCCACTCATATGTTTTTACAAACCCTTACAATTTTCTTTCTCCTGCAGAACACAAAGACAAAAAGAGACCTTGTTGACTTACTGTATGCCCACAAAGGCACAGTGACATTCTTCAAAATATCCTAATTTATGTTCCACAGAAGAAAGCCAGTCATGCAGGTTTGGACGATATGTGGGGGCGTAAATGATGACAGAATATTCATTTTACTTCAACTAAGCCAACAGGAAGCCACCCGGAATAACTTACCAACTGTGTAGTAAAGTGCTAAAAGCCTCTCCGAACACCGTTTAACAATACTTGGACGTATTTATGGGATCAAAAGCCTCTTCGTAATGTAGATGTATTCGTATTTCCGGTCAGTAACCCTGCATTTTGAAGACATCACAAGTGTCCTAATGATTCAGATAGCTAGAAACACATAATAAACAATGTTTTCTAGAATAAATAAATAAAAATGCTAAATGTTTTCTGTGAGGGTATCTTTAGCTTTACACCTATAGAAAGTCCTTGTAATGATAGTAGGAGCTACACATGTGTGTCCTGGAAATGATAAGTATATAAGTAGGCTTTACAGTAAGCCTATGTGTTTGTGCCTGAATGTAGATACAGTATGTGTTTTTTGAAGGATGTGAATGTTATTGACAGTGTTTGTGTGTATACACTATGTGTACGTGGAATAAACACAGCACATGTTTCTGTCCTGCTGCTAACCCCTTGCTGTCCAGGACACAGTCTGGGAGCCCTTCTAGTCTTTATCAGATTAACTCAATCCTAATTCTCATTTCACAGGAATAACCGTTGACCCTTCTCCTTTTTCATCCCTCTGCTTCCAAGCACACAGCAACACTTCCAACAACCTTTAACTGTCTTTCTCTCTTTCTTGCTTGCATTCAGATGCACAAAACGGCAGTGTTTTACACCCACCGTTCTGTCTACATCTATCTCTGTCTTAAAAAACACACTGCCTTTCATCCACATGCTTGACACACTCGCTGACGTGAATAAGCACACAACGGCCCATTCAGCTTTGAAGAGGATGCACAGAGCTCTGCCCCCTGTTGGCAGCACTTTGTACCTGCCAGTAACAGGTGTAGGATTCAATTAAGCAGCATGTTCTCAGCAGTGAGGCCAGACAGTTAGACGCCACGGCGGGAAGGCCTGGAGGAGCCCTGACTCTCACACAAACGCACACACACCTGACTACACGCAGTAGTGGATGTAGTACATTTCCCTCCTTCATTTTTAGATTCTGCCTTGGCCAATTGTTGCTGTTCACTCTAATACTTTTTACCTTCAGATATTGTCGGTAACATTTGGGAATAATTATTTATTTAAGCTTCCCATCCTACACAGAGTGCTGAGGAGATTTCTGAGTAAATGTGACAGCAGCATTGCCTCTTTCGTTTCAAAAAGAACATGTGAGACAATGTGTTTTCACATATGACATTAATATCTAATGATTAGCTAGTGATTTGAATTTGGTCGTGTATATCTAATTTTTGATCCCAGACTTTGCTGTCTTCCCAGAGGAACACTTACCGCTTTTTTTCATGCCACAGGAGACTTAATTGAGTTCTCTGGTTTATATTAACTTGGATGAAACAGAGTTGTTGAGAAATATTGGAGTTGACAGCTATCAGGTATTGCAGACAGAGGAATGGTTTATTTCTGAGAAGGCTCGGGAGACTGATTAGGGGTAGCTTACCCAAACTGACACTGGGATAGGCATAGTACCAAAACTGTATACATTTTGTTTGTGTAGCATTAAAGAAGATATTTTGAGAATTGTAGTATAATTTATTTTAAACTGCCCCTATATTATGTGTTATGAAAGGTTTTGGGAGTCCCAAACCACAGGTTGACATGCATGTGAATAATATCAGAATGATATCAGTTTGCTTTTAGATGTTTTTAGTTAAGCAGGCATAAATCAGACAACTATTGTTAAAAGGTTTCAAAGAGTAAAGCAACAAATGATTATGGATAACTGGGGTGAGAAATGTTTGAATTTGTTTTTGACTTTGTGAGATTTTTAAATTGTTTTGATCAAGTATAAAAAGATTAAACCCTGAACATATGTTTTAACTAATTTATTCCACATAATTGCTTTCTAGGAGATGCAAATGAGACATACGATATTAGATGTTTATATCCCCAGGGCAGTTAAAGTAAGCAGTAACAGTGATTACAAAGCAAGTGTTTTTTGAATGAAAGTTCTGCGTGTAGGTAAATATTTGAGTGATAAAAAGCTAATTAGCGATTTGAATGGAAGCACATGGAAGCCCAGCCCATTGGGTTTATTTAGTGTTTCATAAAGGTGGAGGTGCTAATTCACTTCTTACTCAGAGTTTAAAAACAGTAGGGAGTTGGTTTCAGTCCTGAGTAAGTGTCACTCACCAGGACATTATTTTTGCAGTGAACACCACAAGATATCGAGATGAGATTGGTTTAGTGACCTCAGCCTGGTGTAAATTGACAAGTATAATTGCACACTATGTGTTGGCCGTTTTTCCAATAGTTTGGTAGGACTGTGTTATAAAAATTCTTGTTTTAAAACAAGAAGTTGGAGCCCAGTACACAGTTGGGAGCTTAGCTGCAAGAGAGCACAGGTCAGGTTTAATGAATTCTCCCAGGTCACACCATGTGTGTGTGTGGGAGTGTGTGTTTCTGTGGAACGAAAAGTCCCACACATATACTCGTTCCTATCTCGAGTCTCTGCAATTATCATATTCACTATAATAAGCCCTTCTTTACATCCCTAATAGCATCAGGAAATAGAGAGCTCTAGTGTACAAGGACCTTGAGAGACAGAGCCGTATTCTTTATCTTAAATTAGGGCACCCAGAGCTGTTTGTGGACAGCAATCGCTTGAGCGTTGACAGCAAAGCAGCTGGGGTCGGTGCAGCCCGTGTGTGCGTTTGTGGACGAGCTGCTTATTTCGCCCTCCATGCAGTTGATCAGACACTTGGACGGCCTTCCTGGAGCTTTTCTGAGTACAACCTAAATTACAGCTCCTTGCATTAATACTGCATAAAGAAAGCTTTAACCCTGTGACACGGTGTGGAGTTTTCAGCCTGGGGTGCGAGGCTCAAACATTACTTCCTCCACGGACTTACCCTCTATCCGTCCGAGTCTGTTCTGTTCACTGAATGTACGCTTGACTGTTTGGGGAAAGTGTGCGCTCGTGTGTGTCTGGTGGTGTGTTGCGTTTGTCCCAATTTCTTTTGAAACTCAGGGTGTTCGTTCTTTGTTTTATGGGTCACCCATATAGAACGGGTCAATACAGTGTGTTGCCGCTCCCCTCAGGAAGACACTGCCTCCCTGTTCTTAGATGAGTCTATTAATATTCTCTAGTTCAGAGATGGTGTTTGTCATTGCATGATGGGTAATTTGTTTATTCCACTTCAAAATGAATTCTGAGACTTATGGTATAAGTAATCTAAATGAGCATGTACTGTAAGAGGATTGTCTCTGTACTTGTTGAGAAATTGCCACATTGAATCTCTCATAAACAAACCTGTAGAAATACAGTGGAATTTTGACTACTTTGCTGCCAAAGCAAGCTGATTTATGCTGGTTAGTGCTAGTGTTAAGATAAGCATAGTCATGCTGTTAAACAGCAGATGCGCTAGATGACCATTATGATCTTAACTGGTAAATCTCATCAAAATGGTTGAGTTAGTAAAACAAGCACTAAGGTTGTTGATATGTTCGTTGTAACCTGAAACGAATTAGCATGCTAGCTTGACCTCCAAAGGTTTAAGGCTGTTTATAATATTGACCAATGTGGCATTTCAGGGCTACAGCAGGTCTTCCATCTGGCGGTCAAGCTAAGTAATCAAAACTAGCTTGACTAGCTATCTAAACAAGTGTTTTACAACCCCATTTCCTGGAGGCACACCAACAGTACACATTTTCAAACTGTTCCTAATCAAACATACCAAGACCTGAAATGAATTGGTCAGATTAAGGAAACATTTAAAATGTTTGCTGTTTGGTTCAGATCTTGGAGTAGGGTTGGTAAACTACCTTGACTACATGGACCATAGCCACGCAGTTAACTAGTTGGTTAGACTATTCGAACAACATGATCTCTAGTGCAGAGGTCTTCAGCCCTGCTCCTGGGGACCAACTGTTCTGAAAAGTTTCTTTCCAACCTGCTTCAACACACCTGCCCTTTTATTTTCGAGCAGTTAGGGTTGTAGCTAAACTCTGCAAGGCAGTGGGCAGGGCAGTGGCTCAGGAGAAGGGTTGAAGACCTAAGTTCTAATGAATTCAACTTACCAAGACAGTAATGCTAGTCAAGTAAGTTTGACACCATTGTGGGATCAGTAGCACAATTTATTCTGGTTTATGCACTGTAGGGCATTTCTAGGAAGAGTTAGTACTTATTTCTTCTACTTTATTATAAAATAATTTTTATAGCTCCTTCAGGATGAAGACTTCACTTGATAGGTTCATAACTCATTTATCTTAACCTGAAGGGATTTCTATAGCTATCGACCAAATTATCACAATTATCTCTAATATGGTGTTCATAGATGTGTGTCTCTGTGTGCGCTTGTGTATCATTTACTAATTAAAAAAAGCTTTTTAGTTTGGCTTTACTCATTTTTGGCGTATATGTGTGTGTATGTAGCACCAGTAAGTATTGGCTGTCTGGGACACACATAGCCTATGGCAGGAAAACCCCACTAGCTTATTCCTGAGATGTCCTCACCATCTGCACATGCTCACAGCTGTCCCCTGTGACGGCATAGTGCTGATGATGTCTGCTTTCTCTTTCCATAGACACCTCCAGCTCCCTTTCCCCATACCCCCCAGCAGTAGATAGATTCTCTCAGGTCCCCATGCCCTCTCAGTCTGGGAGTGAGAAACTGCGTCAGCCTGCTAATTCACACCAATCCCAGGTGAACGACCTCCTTCAGAGTACAGAGATAGAGATTGGTGTGTGTGTATAAGTGTGTGTGTCTTGATCAAGTACTCCTAGCAGATAAAAGTTGAGCACTGCAGTTGTTTTCCTACATGACTTGCATCCTAACATTTGTCCTTATTCAACATTAAACACAAAAACACATTTTGACATTACAGCAATGCTTTGTGGTGGAACAAATACCAAGTTTCTATAGAGACCCTGCCTCAAATGGCACACTTCATGGGTTTTGTAGCCCTTATGAGTTTCCTAAAGATAATAGGATATCCCATTGGTCATTTTACATTTCAAAAGGGTCATTGTGAGTGCTCCCCTTGTGGTAGCTAGGTGCCCTTGATGCGTACATTTGCAGAGCCTGCATGTGCTGATGTGGACTTCCCAGTGGACTATTACCCAACAGCCCATATGTTCACGTGTATACTCAAAGGAGGACAGCAGGTACCGTTTGGGAAGGGGCCGGTGGAAATTTAATTCCATGCCAGCTAAAGGTGGTCAAGCTGGTTTGTTGCTGAAATAAAATGGTCTACCATAGGGGTGGAAATCTCTGCAGAGTTTAGCTCCAACCCTGCTCCAACACATCTTGGTTAACTGGATCAAATGGGTTTAATTAAGGTTAAAGCTAAACTCTGCAGGCCTGTGGCCTTCCAGGAACTGATTTATGCACCCTGAAACCAGATCCATAAAGGTGATGGTGCATTTGTAAAATCACTTTTTCCCAAATCTGGTCCCAGAGCAACCCAAACACAGTAATTTTTTTATGTCTCTACAGTCCAATATGCCTAATTTAACTTATCAGTTTGTTAGCAGAGGTTCCAAAACCGAAAATAGGTGTGTTAGATAAGGGATACTGGCAAAATGCATGCGGTTTGGGATACTTTAGGACTAGGGTTAGGATATGTTGGGCTCAATATCTTGACTGTTTTCAACCAGCTAACAACCAGCTTGGTCCAGCTTAAACAATTTAAGAACCTAATTTATATGCTGGTTTGAGGAACATGGTTACAAGCTTTCTGCAATTTTGAAGTAGTCTGACCAGGTCTGACCAACTTCACCATGATGCTTGAACCAAGTACATCAGTTAGAAGTCAAAGGATCTATGCCAGCTCAGTGCAGTTAATGACCATAAACGATCAGTCAATCTAGAAACAATGTAAAATCATAAGCTGGTGATATTCCAGCAGGGAAGTTGAAGTGAGGCAGGGTTTAAAAAATGATCCTCTGCAAGATATGAGCACCAGCAGCCAGGATTGTGTCATCTCCTCTCCCCAGCCTCTAGTCCAGTGTGTAGATACTTGACTAATGAACATTAACACTCTTTCATTAGAAGAATGGTCATTTATCTCATGTCCTCTCTCCCATTTCTCTCTCCCTCTCTCTTCTTCTTTCTTGCTGCCACATTGTCTTTCATGTTATCGTCCTTCATGGCTTCCCACCAATTCCCTCTATTTCTTTATCCTCCATCTCTCCATTTGTCTCCCCATCAAATTTCACCTCTTTTTAATCCTATCACACCATCATGCTGTGCTTTCTTACTGTCCCCTTCTTGTTATTTCATCTCTCCCTCTCTTTCTCTTTCTTTCTCTCTTTCTCCCACATCTCCAGTCTTTGTATGTCCTGGGACTCTATTAAGGGTGCAGGCAGCAAGTTTGCTGCAGGAGGCAGAGCATCAGTCGGGGGCATGGTGTAAGGATCCCCTTCAGTCTGGTGACCGTCTTTACGTCATGCCCTGGACTCCGTACCGCACAGACATGCTGTACGAGTATGCTTCATGGGAAGACTTCAAGCAGAATCGAGCCACAACCACTTACAAGTGAGTGAGGACCACAGCTTGGATCTAAAACCAGTAACCATCCCTTTGTCCAATCTACAAAATAATAATTTTTCCAAACTTAATTTAGCTTCTTGAGTTCTCAGGAAGGGTTCTTGAGTTAAGTATACCAATTCTAGGTATACATAAAGAGTGTAGAATCCTGATTTAGTTTGAGATCATAATGTTTCTAAAATGTAGCAGAAATTACATTTATCTCAAGTATCACACTCTTCTCCCACAGGCTGCCAAATCGTGTGGATGGAACTGGCTTTGTCGTGTATGATGGTGCCGTTTTTTACAACAAGGAACGTACACGCAATATTGTGAAATACGACTTGCGCACACGTATCAAGAGTGGAGAAGCCATAGTCAATAATGCCAACTATCATGACACCTCTCCGTACCGCTGGGGGGGCAAGTCTGATATTGACCTCGCAGTTGATGAAAACGGTTTATGGGTCATCTATGCTACCGAGGCCAACAATGGACGACTTGTGGTCAGCCAGGTCAGTGTCACTGAAAAGTGCAATTTTAAGCTATTGTATTTCAGCTGAGATCAGATTGGAATTTTGGTTACATTTTAAGGATCTCCATTTTCCAGAACTGTGGACTAATCAAGTTATTTTGTTGTATCATATGAACACAGCCGAAATCCGAGCCCTTTACTCTCGCTGTCTTTTAGGTTAACCCCTACACTCTGCGTTTCGAGGGAACCTGGGAGACGAGCTTCGATAAGCGCCTGGCGTCCAATGCTTTTATGGCGTGTGGTGTTCTATACGCTGTTCGCTCTGTTTATCAGGATGATGACAGCGAAGCAGGTGGAGATTTGGTGCTGTATGCATACAACACCAACCGAGCACGGGAAGAGCCCGTCCACATCCCATTCCCCAACCCCTACCAGTATGTTTCCTCTGTGGATTACAACCCAAGAGACAATCAACTTTATGTCTGGAATAACTACAATGTGCTGCGCTACCCCCTGGAGTTTGGCCCACCGGATCCCACTGCTGGTAAGTGACAGAGAAAGACAAGATCAGTGGGAGGCGGAGGCTAACAGACAGTTTGATCTGTTAAGTGTCAACGTTCTGTTAGTGTTCCCCTCTGTGTCTTCAATACATTGTTTTTATGGTTTAATTAGCAGTGGTCATTAGAGTTTTGTCAGATCAGAAAAAGATTTCTAATCAATTATTCATTCTAATCTTCTTGCCATGAACACTCTGTCTGTCTGTCTCTCTCTCTCTCTCTCTCTCTCTCTTTCTTCTCCTGTATTTCGCTGTATCCAGTTTTCAGGGGGACTGTGGGAACGTATAGTCATGCATTAAAGACAAGCAAATGCTCCTGCTGCTTTAGTTATCTTCTTACCAACTTTCTCATATTCCTTTTGCAAGCCACATCAAACGTTTAAGTTTCTTTTCTTCTATTTTGTCTTCTTTTTTCATCTTCGTCAAATATCAGCCAACATTCTCGCTGACTATGTAGGTGTTCTGGATCTGCTCTTCTACCGCTATTGCTCTTGTTGCCTCGGTTTCAATTTTCTTTGCATTCCCTTCTGTCTTCTCTCTTGCTCTCAGGTCCACTCGTCCCCACTCAGATGAGCAGCAGCACCACCACCGCAGCCAGACCTGTCACTTCTAGCTCCATCCCCTCAACCATGCGACCTTTGCCCCCAACCGCTCACCCAATAGGGGCCATCAACAAGGCACCAGACCTACGCCCTATCACCGCCACTGTGCCAGTGACTCGCAGACCCCTGCGTGTCCCACCACAGGGTCCCGAGCTCCAAGTGTGTGAAGCCAGAGTAGCCAGAGGGGTGCAGTGGCCTGCCACCCAGAGGGGGGAGACTGTAGACAGACCGTGCCCTAAAGGATCACTGGGTGAGTCACAATGATGGTGTGACTGTTTAATGAAAATAATGATTTTGATTTGAAAAAATTCAATAAATAATTTCCTGTCTGCTGATAGCTGCACAGATATCTACCGCGGTGTAAACATTGTAGCAAATTGTGTCAGTGCTGCTTGACATTTTAGTGTGTTGCGCTTGATTACAACATGGTGTTGTGGCAGAGGGAATCGCAACTTTACAGAAAGGAAGGGTGTGGGATGTTTATGACATAAAGGTCACACAATGTTTGTAGGGACAGCTTTTCATAGACTTGTTTGTTGTGTTTGGTCTACCTGTGTTGTGTGTGTGTCACTGGGTTCATGTACACATTTATGTGTGTACGCCCATTTCTTTGTGTGGAGAGCTTGCTTCCTTTTTCTCCTCAGCTCTATATTCTCTCCAGCTGGCAGGTCCTCTTGGGAGTCATAGATAAAAGGCAGTCCTTTGCAAATGAAGGAGTGATCTTCAAACTCAGCATGGGTTAGCCCTACAAAACTGCCGAATTAAAAAAATGAGCCACCAGACAATCTACAAACGACAACACACCCCCACCCCCCCCACCCCCCCTTTTTCCTCTATACAACTGCCTCATCAAATGCCTCTTTCTTGTCGTGGGAGTAAAGCGATTCCTCCCTCTGTTAGCATCTCTCTCTCCCAGCCACTGACAAAGCGGTGTCTTTCTTCTGTCACCTTTTTTTCCATCACTGAAATGACAGACAAGTTAAATTAGCAGCGGCTTTAATTGGTGAATCCTGGCAGATTCTTCAAAGCCAATCTATTGTGGATGAAGGAGTAGAGAGGAGAGAAAAGCAGACAGTGGCTGAGAGAGAGAGAGTGAAGGAAGGAAATCTCCGGGTGGCTCTGATCTTACTGTAGAAGTGCTGCTTCACTCCTCAGCTTTTCCTCTCTATGTCACTCTTTTTCCCTTTCTTCTTTGGAGCTATTTGTGTTGTGGTTACTGAAAAGGCCTGCCGTTTGTTTGATCCCAGCATGCTGTCCTCTCAGTGAACTCGGCTAACTAAACAGCCCAACTTAACTGAAAATGAGGAGTGGCAGAAGGTGTCTCCCTTGAGGTGTTTTCTCGGTGTTCAGAGGCGCTGATGGGATGGCCGGGCCTGGTGTGGGATCTTACACAAGTGTGTGCAAGAGTGTGTGTGATGGCGTTCATGTGTCAGCAAACTCATTTCTACTGGAAAGAAAAAAGTGTTTTCGTGGAAGGTTTTACAGTGAAACTCTGAGCAGCAGTCTTCTTTCTTTCTTATTCTCTAGCCACTTTAGAGTTGAGAATAAACTCAGTCAGTTTTTGGTATATTTGCTATGAATTTATGTGTGTGTACTTGTGTCTGTTTGTATATATCAGGATTTTTTCTCTCTAAGGGGTTAGGGAGAGAGGTACTTCCACGGAAAATTAAAAAAAACTAAATAAAAATGGAGCATAATGTTTTAAAATGTCACATATTATAGATACTATTTATTATTCATATAATATATGCAATCATTATATAATCTGATATTTATATTAGATATAATGTGATATATATATGTGTGTTTTATTTTAATGAATAATGAATGAATGACTTTATATATTCTATCAGTCAAAAGTTTTGTCAGCTCTTTCTTTAGTATTTTTTAGTAAAACTGTGCAAAAATCCTGAAAACTATGTAATACAGAAATGGAGGCATGGGAATTATGTAGTGCCCCAAAAAAAGGAGAAATAAATCAGAACTGTCTTAACTTGTGGTTCTTCAGTGTCGCCTCACTTCGCCTTGATTATGGCATTATTTATTTTCAACTACCTTAATGAGATGCATCCTGGGATGGTTATTAAAGAGTATTGAAGTTCACAAGTCTGGACATTTGTTGGCTGTATTTCCTTCACTTTCCACTAACTCCTTTTTTTCCCCTCACAAAAAAGTAAAGATCAAGAAAGAAATGCATACATGCACACCCTTTTAAAAAAAGACTTTACAAACTTTAAAACCCAAGGTCTCTTTCTGTCTGTCCATTCTAACATCTCGTCTTCTGTTTTCAGGCATTGCATCCTTTCAGTGTCTGTCCTCTCCTGCGCTGTGGAATCCTCGTGGCCCTGATCTTAGTAACTGCACCTCGCCGTGGGTCAACCAGGTGGCTCAGAAGGTGAGGCCACTAAAAAGTTGCTTTTTACTTGCTCTGACCCCCTGTTCCCTGTCCTGCTCTGTCTGCTACCTCAGCTATTATCATTCTGGCCTCAGCTCACATTACCGCACGCGGGTCACTCTTTTGACATGATTTGGAACAAAATCTCTCTATTCTATCTGTTTCTAAGAGAGAGTTTAAAAGCATCTCAGGTTAAAGTCACACAGAACTTACACATCAAGGACTTGGTTTGTTCTGATCTTCACAGATATTACAAAACTTTTTCGGTGCGTGGGGGGTATACCTTTGGGAAGTTAAAATTTAAATTTTTAGGCCTGGGCGAATATCGCGTGCGAATATCACCACCGTTTAACGCCTCGTGACTAAACAAATGTGAGTGGTCGTTTTTGTTCACATGCCTGGATCTGCTGAAGTAACAGTATATGGCTTGGTGGAAATCAAGCGCAAAACGGTCTTGCCAAGCATATGAAAGTTAAGTAGACGGAGAAGATGCACCGAGGCAAGATAAATGTAGAGCTGCTGGTTTCATTGGTTTCTGAAAATAAAGAGATGGAGCTGCTGCTGGACCTGACACTTGAAATATTTTTGCCAGTTAACAAAGAAAAATGTGAATGGTTTTGACAAGCGTGTCTTCTGGCTCGTTTCTTCTTCTTCTGTGTGACAAATGACTGTCAAAAGCTTAAAAGGTTGTGCAGCGCCATCTTGTGTACCGGGGTATTTCTGTTTTTCATTAAGCGTTGTCGGCTAATCGCCGGGTATGAAAAAATCACTTGGGTATGAGCAGCGAAAAACACGATATCGATATCCGATATCCCTCGCTCCAAAGGCTACGCTCTGTTACACTATTGCAGACCGAGTGAGAATTTAAGTGTTATTATTGCAATATCATGTGCTTTGACGTACGAGGTAATCTGACAGCGTTGCATTCAAAGCTCCACCAACCGTCTGTCATCGGTTAGCTTCTGGTCTGCATGTGTGTGTTCATGTGTTTTGGAGAAGATATGGCTTTGGAGAGCGATTATGTAGCGACGGTGGGATCTTATGCTTTCTACGCTAGCTTGCTATCGCTATATATTTAATATAAATGTAGTTGTCACTATTGTAAATCACTGAAATCTTTCTTTATAAGACATAATTAAGGACGTAAAAGAGAACTGTCAACTGTAATATGTCTTCGTTAATAAATGGCATTCTTCAAAGGTTAATAAATAAATAAATCTAAAGATTCACGTTACAGAGTTGGCGTTAATTTGTTGGCGTTGGCGTTTTTTATACATACTATTCTAACAGCATTGTTTTTGAACACCACAAAGACTAAAACATACTTTGATGTACCTTTGAATGCCTTAAACACAGTGGACTGTTTTTTCTTTTTCTTCTTTTTTCTAAATGTTAAGTGACACATTTGCTTGAGGGCAATTACAAGCTTTGTGTCTGCTTTCAAATCAAGTGAGTAATTTTATCATGTTTCACGCTTTCGTTTTTTCCCTTTTTGTTTTTTTGTAATAGCTTGATTTAGAGAGTCATTAAAGATATTCTGTCTTTTGTCTGCGCGTCTAGCAGCATAAACTCAGAAACCCCCAGCTCACACCCCCACAGCGCGCGGCAGGGGATTGAGCTTTAGAGACCAGACTGAGTGTGTATGTGGGTGTGTGTGTGTATTCACTGTGTAGATAAAAAGCGGAGAGAACGCTGCAAACATCGCTGCTGAGCTGGTGAACCACACGCAGGGCCGCATTCATGCTGGTGATGTCAGTTCCTCTGTCAGACTCATCGAGCAGCTATTGGATATATTAGACGCACAGCTGCAAGCACTCAGACCCGGGAATAAGGAATCGGCAGCCAGGAACTACAATAAGGTGACACTTGCATGCACACACACTCACACACATTTGCCCTTTAAGCAAGCCCTTCATGTTTTGTTTGCTGCCACATCAGCGTGCACAGGAATACCCTCTAAACTCATGAATCACATGAATGCAGGATATGAATATACCTATTTTTTCTGAGCAGTTGCAATCCTGGCTTACTTTTACCCCCTTTTAATGTGTAAATAGTAATAATAAATAAATAAATAGAAACATATTTACTTATTAAGTTAGTGTAAAAAAAAAAAATATATATATATATATATATACTACATTAAGTTTTTTTGTTTTTTTTTTCTTTGTAAATGTTTAATATACAGTATATATTTTATGCATTTTAGTTGGATGGAAAAGATCTGATGATTTATGTGAGAACATTTATCACCATTCTTTAAGTATGCAAGTTAAATATACTTATAGTAATAGTATTTTTGTAAGTTGCATTTGAAATCGAAACCAGTTTGAATAGGCAAGACTCTTCTAATGTTTGCGTGTGTATCTGAAAGTGGTTTGATTGTGTCTTGCAGTGGCAGAAGAGAGAGAGGACCTGCCGGGCTTATGTTCAGGTATTGTGCAGCGTTATCTCTATGAGTTCACAGACACACTTCACCTCTCGTATCTCTTCTTACCCTCCGTGTCACCGCGCGCACACACCGGTGCTTGATTCCTATCCTGCACTCGACTGGGAGCATGCTTTTTTCAGCAAAACATTCTAGGAAGCCTGTATACAAAATGCATGACAAAGATATTAAAATTCAGTCCGAATTTCCTTATAATACATCTGAGCTGTTCAGCGCTGGTCTTGAAGGGACACTATAATAAAATACTGCAAAGCAACAAAGTAAAATAAATGCAATAGTATTGCGTATTAACAAACAAAGACAATTTGCTACTTTCTAGTTGGTTGTAGGCATTTTGGGACCAGTCCTCTCTATTAAATGCCACTTTTACCCCAATATTTATAGTTAGTAAGTTAGTTGTTAAGTAGGTGTAATATTAAGGCATTTAGAATTTGTTCATGTAGTATAAGGCATTAATATGTGCTTTATATATAATATAACATATAAACAGCCGATATGCTTGTAATGTGCATGTTAATAAGCAACTAGTTAATAGTGAGAATTGGTCCCTAAAGTAAAGTGTCACCTAATAAACAATAAAAATATTTTTTTCTTGAGTGCTAAATCAGCATTTTAGAATAATTTCTGAACAAACGTTTGGCACTGAATGTGTTCATCAAGGAATAAATACATTTTAAATATATATTAATATAATAATAATAATAACTTGTTTTGATTTTATGAAGTCTTTTAGCATAGTGCCATGAAGTATTGTATTATATTATATTGGTGGTTACCTTTAATGAAATGCATTACAGTATGGCATTCATAATGACTCCATTTATAATGCATAGCATATACAGGCATTATAGAAAGTGCCATCCATATTTTTTATTGCTTATGCCTACCTCAGATGAATTTTAACTGCAGCTGGTTTGTTTGGAGTTTCTATTGTGAGAGAGAGAGAGAATAAGAGACTTCTAGCAATGATGATCCTGTACGTCTTGCCCAAGGCTTTCTTTTAGCGCTCTTGTCATTTATAATGGTCTGTAAGATGTTGCTCCTTAGTAGAAATAAATTAAGCGTTGCGTGAGACTCACAGATGTGACATTCACATAGAGTTGTATTTTCTGTTCTTTGATGTGGAGTGTAATTATGATGAAGTGTAAGCGTGTGTGTTTGTGCATGTGTGTGCAGGCGGTTGTGCAGACTGTGGATAATCTTTTGCGTACCGAGGCTTTAGAGTCATGGCAGGACATGAACAGTACGGAGCAGGCGCACACCGCCACCATGCTGCTGGACGTCATGGAGAAAGGAGCCTTCCTGTTGGCCAATAACATGTACAATAATCACTTCTCAGACCACGCTGCCAATGTCGGTGAGTTTGTGTTGACGAAAAACTGGTTTTGTGTTCTGTTACAAGATAAATGTTACACACTGGTGGCTTGGAAGAGCTATCTGCTTCTCCACAGAAACTGTTTTGTCCAGTATAAGTAAGTAAAGTTTTATGGATGTTAACTTAGCACATGACTGGCTTTAAATGAACCCGAAATGAGCTGGAAATGAAAAATCTGATACTTCATTACTAGGGGCATCAGTAGTAATCAAAAGGTGAATGTTTATTAAATAGCAAATTAACACATGCTTTTTATTTAATTATTTATTAAACGTATTAATAAATGTTTGTTTTTAAATATATTAATAAATGTTAGTATCTAACATATGTGGGTCGGTATTTTCAGCACTAAATATAGTGATTTTTTAATTAAATTTATCTCACTTTTTAATTATGTTTTTGTATTTTAACTTATTTTTGTATTTAGTGTTAAGTCTTGATAAGTGTTTGAATGATTACAAATTCTGTGAAAACAGTAATATTGTAAAATGTTATCACAATTTATAATAACTGTTTCATATTTAAATAAATTGCTCACTAAAATAGTTTATTTCTGTGATGACAAATTAGTCTTATTAGTCTTTAAAACTAGGCTGATTAATTATTTTTTGGAAACTGATACATTTTTGCAAGGGTTTCTTTGATGAATGCAAAGTTCGAAAGAACAGCATTTATTCGAAATAGAAATCTGAAAGCACTTTACAATAAGTTTAGTTAACATTAGTAAACACAAACTAAGAATGAACAGATTAATAAACGGTGTTTGTCAATGTTAATTAATATATTAAGTAATGTTAACTAATGACATCTTAAAGTAAAGTGTAACCAGAAAGTAACATAAAAAATGGCTTGACTGTCACTTTTGAGTAAAAATTATTCCTTTTTGTTTTATATGAAAAAAGACGTCTTACTGACTTTTTAACAGTAGTTTATAAAGTACAGAATACAAAATGAATTAAAGTCATAGTGCCCAGTTGAATAACTCTTCTAGCTTTGTAATGCTACTTCAAAATGAATAGCTTTTATTATAACCTTACAGGGCTTTGTTACTGTGTACAGTTCAAACTCTCATGGTGTGTGTTTCTGTGTGTCTTCAGATCTAGAGGTGCGCGTGTTGAACACAGAGACAGAGTCTCAGGATCTGTCGTTCCCTCAGAACGGTCCCAGTGACAGCAGCATCCAGCTCTCTGCCTCCACCTTCAAACAGTACAGCCGCAACGGTCAGCCTCTCTTCCTGTCCCTTCTTATATCCCGATCGGCGACTCGTCCCCGTGCAGTTTCACTGAAGCTTAGCGAAATTTCCACTTTGCTCTACCCGGTTATTAGTTGATAATAATAAACCTAATCAGATTAACAAAAGCGCTGAGACCATTTCTTCCCTGATGGTTTCTTAACGGCGTTCTTAATCGAACAGCCCGAGAGGCGACTAGATTACTATCATTTTCAGGCTGACAGAGAAATCTCGACACTCTTTTCTTTTCTCCCGCTTCTCTACTTCCTGTCCCCTCCATCTCTTAGCCATGTTATCCCGCCATCAGCTCTCCTACTCCTCGCTTTCTCCGCCACTCCCGCATTTAGCCTTTTTTTTGAAAACGTCGTCGTTTGCTGCTTCTCATCGGGTACAGGTTGGGAGGGGGAAGTGAGATTAGTATGATTGAAACAAACGCACATGAAATATTCATACGGAAGAAACGGAGGGAGTGAGTGAGTGCTGAAGGGATGAATGTTCCGTTGCCCTCCATATTAAAATTCCTTCATCCCCCGATCCCTCAGTCACTCACTCACCCCCTCCCAGCCTAAATCATTTTAACCTTCACTCAAGTCACTCTACCGCTGCCTTTTTGCTCTTAGTTGTTTTTCATATCCTTCCGCCACTCAGTAACGCTCTTCTTCTTTTTTGTGCTGTGTTTCTCGGCACAGGTCAGGTAAAAGTGGTCTTTGTGCTTTATAAGAATCTGGGTTCGTTCCTGTCCACTGAAAACGCCACCGTGAAGATGGAAATGGAGGCGGGGCCTGATGGGCGGGGCCTGGCTGTGAATTCACACGTCATCGCAGCGTCCATCAATAAGGAGTCCAGTCGAGTGTTTCTCACCGAGCCTGTGGTGTTCACACTTAGACATTTACAGGTACTTAAAACTCACACAGGCACACAGAAGCAAGATATTAAACATCAGTTACTTTCACACATGCTGTTACATTCGTCAAACATGAATACATTTCTATGCAACTGATAATTTTTTGCATTATGATTATTTCATTATCCCTCACTTGCCCTAAAAACACCTTTATGTTTAATAGTGTTAAAACATTTACATTTTCTTACATTAAAACAAACGTTGTTCTTTAGAACTTTATGCAAATCCAAGAATCGAAAACATAGTTTTTAGCAGCAAATAAAGAAGTGTTTTGGAAAAGTCAGCCTTGGATGGTATTTATTGATGTTTTTTTCCCCTCTTTTCTTTTACTTTGAACAACAATGGAGCTATACTTCACATAACTCCTGGGGTTTTCAACATATATGAAAAGTTTCTTGGGCAGAAAAGAATCAAATCAGATAATTATAGAAAGAATATATATATATACTGTAAGAATACAGTATATTGATTTCTGAAGGATCATGTGACACTGAACACTGGAGTAATGATGCTGTAAACATAGCTTTGCATCACAGGAATAAAATACATTTAATTTAAATGTAATTTTATGTAATAATGTAAAAAAAAATCTAAATTCTAAGTGTATGTATATATATATATATATATATATATATATAACCGTTCGGTATGAGGCTTTCGGTCAGAAAAAAAAAAAGAAAAAGAATAAACTGTAAAATACAATGTTTTCAGTGCTACGCTTAACAAGGCAGCGCAAACAACAGGACAGGGAACCCGCGTCTGCTCCTCCCACCCCCAAACAGACGAGAACCAGAAACACACACATTAC
>JAUMHG010000122.1:92818-116590 GCA_032359395.1 Enteromius anoplus | reverse complement strand
GATAGATAGATAGATAGATAGATAGATAGATAGATAGATAGATAGATAGATAGATAGATAGATAGATAGATAGGTAGTTAGGTAGGTAGGTAGGTAGGTATGACAGGTATGACAGGTCATTTTTATTAATAGGAAAATCATGCAAATCTCCTTTACACTTCAGGCATAATCTTGCAAGCCACACATTTGACCGCTGGCACGAAGCCTGGCAGGAATTGTAGCTTATTCTGTAACAAAGTGGAAGCTCATTTAAATTCTCTTCATTCGCTTCTGTAGAAAACACTGGAGGAATTGGCGGAAACTGTGTTGACTTTGGTCTTTAGACTTTGAGTTTCCCTCAATCCAGAAGTAATAAGCACTGAATATTTCATACACATAAATCTGAAAACAGAGCATAATATATCATTGTGCTTGTGGAATTTGTTGGACAGCTTTAAGGCACAAGTCTAGCTGTTCTGTTTTTTAATATACAACACCATGAACCTCACGAAGAAGAATGAGTGAATAAATGAATGAATGTTTGAACAAACTAACAGGATTTTATTAATTGGTTAATTTAGTTTTGTACAATATACACTTTATATCATAGATAATGTATCAATAATGTCTTAATAATAATTATAATAATTTAAAATAAGCATACAAAGGTAATATGCCGAAAAAGTTAAACCTGGCACTGTTTTTGTTTAACTCAAGTAAAAAAAAAAAAAACTTAAAAAACCATGATAATAAAAATAAATTAAATAAATTAACAAAAACCCTTCAATGTTCCTTTGGTAATCTTGTTGCAGGGTGCTTGTTAACAGAAATGTATTTTTTTATTATTATTATTATTATTATTATTGTTGTTGTGTTCTGTGGTGCATGTCAAAAATAAGTCAAAGTGTGCTTTAAACTAAATTCTTGGCCTACTATCTGCATAATATTTCAAAATATTAAATAATACTTTCTAAAAATTGTTGGAGCATACACTGTAAAAAAATAACAGCAAAAAAACGGAAAATGCTACGGTAAAACCCGTTAAATGGTTAATGGTAAATTCCTGTTAGATTTGCAGGGAAACACTGTAAGCTGACATTCCCAGAATTCCCTGCATTGCATTTCAAGTTTGAATTTTATGCTTTGTCTTTGAAATAACTATGTTTCTTTTTAGTTTTATTAGGTTTATTATAGGAAATTACGGTATTTAACTGTAAA
The DNA here is from genome assembly GCA_032359395.1 of Enteromius anoplus. Taxonomy (NCBI): domain Eukaryota; kingdom Metazoa; phylum Chordata; class Actinopteri; order Cypriniformes; family Cyprinidae; genus Enteromius; species Enteromius anoplus. Next base: position 115,393 of record JAUMHG010000122.1, on the reverse strand, counting down.
TTAAACATAAAACCTTAAAACAAAAAATATTATTACTGTATTTTTACCATTTTATTCTGGCAACCACAGCTGCTGTTTTTTTACCGTAAATTTGACCGATTTTTTTTTTTTACAGTGCAGATCTTATTTTAGGGCTAAAGACACCTCATATTAAACTTTTATTGTTGTAATAGTTGAAACCAACATTTAATTTTTAACCCGTATACACTTTGAAAAAATACTATAATATTAAAAGAAATATTGTTATTCCAAACCAAATCTAATCTTAGTATCAAGGATTTTCAGTTTCAATCGCTAGTTTCATTTCCTTGCATCACTAGTTTGGAAAAACCCTGAGTCTGTTGCTTTCGGTGAGCACAGAAACAGTGCTGATATTTTGTGTTTCTGTTGATAATGTGATGTGTTTTGTCTAGTCCGAGCATTGTTCTGTCTCTCCAGCCTCTCATCTGCTTTTATATGCAACCCTGCTCAGAGTGTTTGATTTTTACAGCACACCGTTCCTCAATGCACTCTATTTTGCTTTAATGCTGCAGCCTGATAAAGTATTAATACACACCTGCCCAAACACTCACAATAACACAACATACTTTGCAAGAGTATTGTGACTGCGCTCTCAGACACCACAAACAAAAAACTCGCTATCTTTTTCAGCACATGGCCTTGTCTGTCTCACAGATAAGGTGTTTTATTCATTTAGCTTTAAGCAACTAGGTTATAGACGGACAAGCATGTTGTTTCCCTTGAAATTCTTTCCTGTCAGTCTTATCTGCACAGGTGTGGTATGTCTCTCTCTCTCTCTCTCTCTCTTATTCTCTTAGCGACTGTGTGTGGCTCCAAAGGTTGATGTAACATATTTAACCCAGGTAACCTTGACACTGTTTTTGAGATGGAATGCCACCCTAGAGCATAATGTTTAACATGGACACACTAAATAAACTAATATCCTGTGTGGCGCCATCACAGATCAGATAACCCTGCTTATGACTGTTGTGGTCATTACGATATTAACAGCACAAGCTCACTAGTCATGAAGAAGCACCTGTTGGGTGTTTGGTTTTATTCAGTCTTTTGCAGAAATATGTGAGCGCATGATTTTTGGCACGTTTCCCCAGAGGAGGATGACTTTTTAAGTGTTTGTATAAAAGGGAGTTTTATTAACTTTTAGGAGCTGGAGAGAGTGAGATGAATTATAACACTGTCCGTTTCAGCACTTAGATATTATTGATACTCTGGTAAACTGTTATTGTAATATGGTCAGTTTTAATGGTGTGAACTTTAAAACAAGGTCTTCTTAAAGAAATTGTTGCCCATTTTATGACATGCAGAGAATTTGATCAAAAAGCGAGGAACTCCGGACATGTCTGGAGATGCTTCACTTAACCCTTTAAATAGTTCTAACTGGATGTTCTGAATGATAAAACAGACACTTTTTGATGCGCAAATATGCTCGTGTCACGTAGAAATGCGTTGAAATCTGATTAGATCGGGTATGCCTCGGTGGGTCTGTCCTCTCAGGTATGACTTGGCAGGCTCCAGCCAGACAGGTGTGCAGGTGAAGTATGTGTCTTAGGAAAACACAGACACGGGAGATCTGCACAGCACATCTGATTCCCATCTTCAGCCCTCACTTCCGCCCTCAGGGGTATCGGCTATTTTGAAACTCATCGGGGTTGTTTTTTTCGCTTGTTGTGTTACCGCTGACCTCGGTACAGTCCCCACGGTCAACTCCGAAAGAAAAGAGACTGAGATATTTAGTCATCAGTTTTCTCAGACGGCCTACTTAATGTCTTTCACAGGCTGCAGTCAGAACATATTGTTCTGGTTGGGGAGCGGTAATGACCGCTGCCGAAGCATTCTCTGCTTTCATTACTGGGATAAATGGAGCAATGCACTCCATATCAGGGAAGGGAACAAGACTGGAACTCCTGAATATAAACAGCCAATTAATCCATGCTAATTCTATTAGGAATTGAGCTGGCATCACGCAGGGTTGAAGCCGTGAGCCGTCGAGCGTGGCGAGAACAGCGCCGGTACCGTACAGCGCTCATTTTTGCCGGTGCTGAGGTTTAGCCTTTTCCCAGAGCAGATTAACGCCACCTTCATAGACTGCAGTGAGAGCGTAAATAAAAAATGACGATCATTATATAGCAAAGCGTTTGCGGCTTTGGATTTATGAGGTACTTTTAGTGCTTCTGTGGGGGAAACCGGAGCGATGCTGGTGCAGTGTTGCCGGCCTTTTGTTAGCAAGAGTTCTTGATAATGCGGCGATAGGCTCTTCTAATCAGATCCAGGGAGGTATGTCCTATGAACGCTCACGTCTGGTCGTACTGGAGCGAAGGGGACCTACGTGGGAGAACACATGCGAGAGGCATCCTCCGTCATAATCGATTCGAATCTCTAGACGTCACTTTTATTTATAAGGGCAGCTATTTTTGAATGTCTGTTCCCTTAATTTCTTATCAGTGTCATTCCCTTGAGGTTATGAAGCATGTGTTGGTCAAAGAAGCACATTGGGTAATCTTTATTTTCTTTGATAATGAGGGGTGAAAGGTCTGAAGGATTTCACAGGCTGCTATTAGGACTCAATAAGGCAGATCGAAATGTCCAGAGGCTAGCCAGATGCTACTGTTGGGAAAAAATACATGAAGGAATGCATTTAAAGTCAACATGAGATTGCAGTAAAGTACTATATTAACTCTATATTAAATCCCACCCCCAGATGGTTTTCTTATGGAAAGTTTCACTTATGGATCCCACAGAAATCCATGCAGTGCTGTCAGTTTTAGTTTTTATGCTGACGTTAACAGAAATGACTGAATGCTCTTTGCTTTGCCTTAAAGTTGGCATGAAACATACAGCTGGTTGCCACCAACATTTGGTGCAGAGGAGGTCTAGCATTTGCCATCTAGTCATTGCCAAATCACCTTTCCTAATAATGTGCTGGTTAGCCGGTTTCATGGCTGATGTTTACAATCTGCTGATTACTCCACAGAAGAGTGGGGCGGGATCAGCAGAGCTCATTAGCATTTAAAGCAATAGGGTCTACGATGACTTGCTGAAAACAGAGCTAAAATTGAAAGGGTAAAGAAGGTTTTTTTTACACTAAGTTATAAAAACATTACATTTTGGCTGAATGTATTCAATGATAGGAACATTTAAGCTGCTGGAAACATAATGTGATGATGCACTTGCTACCAAAAATGCAGCCATTTTAATGACAAACAAATGTGTATTAAGAAAATAAATTTGATTTCATGTTTTTAACGTTTCACTAACCTTTTTCCAGTTGTCTTGGCTTTCATACTGACACCTGTTGGAATGGATGTTTGAAGATTTTGTTTATTAGGCACTGCCATGTCCCAGCAGATTTTTTAATACCTTTTAATTGATTCATTTATATCAGCCATGCGACGCATTTCAAAACTGGAGGTTCTTGAACTTAATAAAGATGGTGGCTGGTGCAGGGAGGCTGTGTGTTACATTCCACCAGTCTGCCGTGGACGATGCAGCTGTTTCCTGGATGGTGGGATTTTGCCCTGTGGTGGCTGTAGCCGTCATGTTCATTTTATCACTCCAGCAGGCACTACATGTTTAAACATTTTAGTTTTCCATTCATAATTATTCTGTTTGGACTGATGGATCTCACACATGCTGATCACTCTGGGCTCTGATCTCGAACTCAGAGTGCACCTTTAAAAGCATGATATTTGCATTATTTATATCTTTTGTTTTGTTTTTAAATCATGTCTCTGGTCTTATTTTGCAGAAATTGGAAAGGTATGAAAACAAGTTTTCATATTATTTTACGGAAATGTAATAGCTTTCTTCACCTCTGAAATGACACTTTTCTGCTGACAGAACAAAAACATTATCTGCAAATATTGCAGCCTGCTTTTGAATGTTCAGTCGGACTCTTGTGGATAAAACCACATCCTGTCCTAAATAATTTCCTGCTAAATACCTTTATACATCATATTACAGAATTTAAAGTCGTGAAATTCATTTCCTAACCCATTTATTGCCTGTAGATTCAGTGAGAAACATGTAAGACGATACTTGCTTCGAATTGATGGTTTGAGAAAGCGGAAGGCCCTGGTGACATCATCAGAATATAAAAGTTGTTTTAGTTAAATTCCGAATAAACATAAGGATGATTAATACTATAGATGTTATTAATATATATTTAAATATCCATATCAAATATTCCAGCCTGATCTCACAGCAATTCATACATATTTTACGTTTTTTTTTTTTTTTACGATATAAAAATTTACAATTTGCACAATTCATACGAATTTGTACGAATTACACATAACCCTGCCCCTAAACCTACCCATCAGTCAAATCGTACAAGTGCAGTTGAACAAATTTATACAAATTCGCCACTTCGTAAAATACGTATAAATTGCTGTAAGTTAGCGTTAGATTCTAAATGATCGTGCTTATTTTCAGTGTTTTGTCAATGCTGAGTCATGTTGTTGTTTTTAAAGTAGCATGGAGTTTAATTTACTGGAAGAATCTGTCTCTGCTTATCGCTGTTGATTCCGGGCTGCGAGGTTGCGGGGCAGAGTGAAGGCTGTTGGTAAAGTCACAGTGGTAAGACAAGTCGAACGAAGTACATTATGTAAAAGAGCAGGGCCATACATTATGGAACATGCACACTACACGTCAGGTATAAAATATGTTCCCTGGTAACAACATTGTGAAGCAAAACAGCCCCCAAACCACGGTCACATTCTTTCCCACCCCAGCACCCCACACCCATAGCCCCGACACCTCCCTGCCCCACACCAGCAGCACAACCGCAGAGCCCCGCCCCCACTCGCCCCTCATTCCACACCTCCGCTCATGCCTTTCCTGCTACTCGCTCCCTCTCTCCCTCAGTTACTTTATCTCTCCTTTGCTCGCTCTGATCTTGGCTGCCTTTTATTCAACTTACTGCGTCTGGAAGTACACTAGAGTTGAAAAAAAAAAAAAAAGAGAAGGAAAAGCAAAGCCTCCTCCTCTCTTTCTAGCACTTTGCCAGCTTCTATCTGGCCAGGATTCGCAGTGGTAGCATGACCCCAGAAACAGCCAATGCGCTCCACTGCACTCAAAAAGAAAGAAGGAGGGAGAGGGGAATGAGGGGCTGAGAGAGAACTGGAGGGATTGGATGTCTAATGTTAAACTCGTCTCCTCAAAGAGCTGCTTTTTGTGTTGACATAAATGTTTCATTATTTCTACACCCTTAACATCTCGAGTCGAGGTTTGAGGCTTAAACTTTCGTCCGATAAAGCAATAAGCCACGAGAGGTTGTGCATTAGAGATTTAAGCACAGATGGGTGGAATGTTCAAAGGCCAGTGTTTGTGAGTCAGTCTTGTATGGCTTGCTTTGTATTATTCTGTGTGGTACTCCGGAGGTCAAAGTTTGTCCTGTTAGCATTAGTAGTTGGCTACATGCCCCTGCTTGTATATGTACATGTAGTCTGCCAGCAGAAAGCATTTTATTATCTCTTTCTCCACTGTCAACCAGGCAGATATATAGCCATATATTCTAGTGAATGAGATTATAAATTCTTTGGATTGATGCGATTTTTGATCTCTGCATTTATTCAATCAAAATATAAATAAAAAAACGGTCATATTGTGAAATATTGTTAGAATTTAAAATAACAGCTGTCTTTAATTATATATTAAATAGGGCTGTCGGTTTAACACATTAAACAATTAATTAGTTATTTTCATTTTAATTCAGTTAAACCACTGTTTTCTTTTTTTTTGCTTTGAATGTTTTATTATTTAAAAAATTTTTTACACTTTTATCATTTGTAATTACACTTTTTTGGATACACACATATACAACTTGCATTTATCATTTAAACATAGTAAAGGCAGAAGAGTATATAAACATAAGAAATAGTAATATTAAAATAAATAAATACAACAAAAGCAATAAATAAATACTTCCCTCCCACCTTAGAACATGACCCAAAGTGCCCTTTTTGTGACATTTTAAATGTCTTATAAGGTATATTGCAAACTAATGCATTGTTTTATTTTGTTTGTTTACTTTTTTCAGTAATTTAACTCTTGGAATAGAGCAGCAGACTTATGTTTTTCTACAGTATGTCAGCTACCTTAGACATCGCATGAAAATAGTGGAGACCCGGGTGACTCTTGTCATTTTTAAGCGCTATATTTACCAAGAAAATTATTGCTGGCAAAATTGTACGTAACAAGCTTGGAGGAAATTGTTTCTATGGTTGTAATTAGCATCACAGGTCAAAGAACATTGGAGTCAAATGCTGGAAAATATTGGGGAACATGTTTTCGCTGCACACCTGCATACCTAGAGATTCAACTCCAACGGTCGAGACGTGCATGCTTGTTCACTAAATGCAAGGCGCAGTACAATGGCGGACACAGCAATACAATAAAAAACACTTAGATTTAGTAATTCTACCATAGCTAATATAGTTCATTATAGAATATGGAATATTGTTCTTTAGGTTGCTATGTTGCAACACAGCAACATAGCAATTTACTGCGTTAATATAAAATCCAAACGATGCACACTCACAGGTGTGTTTATCAGCAGCTTTACTCATCAGTGTGTGTGTGTTGAAGCGTGGTTATGTCATTACAGAAGAGAAGAAAATGAGATACAAAGATTGAACATTCATTTTATTGGTTTGGTTTATTAATACAGTGGTTATTTCAGCCGCACAGGCTTTTCACAGGGGAAACCAACAAATAAAACGAAACTAGATAAGTAGAATATAGCTTTCTGTGGCTCAGTCACTAGTCTCTTTAGCAATTAGCAACAATAACTCTGCGTACCTGATAAACACGAACGATAAAAAAAAAAAAACATATATAAACACGTAAAACAAGAACCGATGCTAATACTTCTGAAAATCTGTATCGTTTATAAAATGATTTATTTACATTCATTCTGAATAATTATAATTTGGGGAAAGACACAAAGACGAACACACACGGCACTGACCGCAGGAAGGAAAGTAAAACACTGATTAAAGAAGACAAAATATAAAATATTATCTGTAGTAATTTGACGATTCCATAGTGTCATTCAAGTGCTATGAGTAGTAAAGGGTACACAGGTATAGACCCCCGGTCCGCTGAGCGTTTAGGGCGGGATTCGAGCCCTCGGTATGCGGATGGGGGGGTGAGGAGGTTGTCGGGTTCAAACCTCCTTTCAGTCTCACTCATGCAGTGAAAGTGGTTAGTACGAACATAGAGTTTAGCCCACCTTAATACAACACAAGCTTAATAGCATTAGCATCAAATCTGTGCTTTCATAAACAGAGGGTGTCTATGATTGTGCAACAGCGCACTAGAACAGTGGTCTAGCCAGGTCCAATAGCAAACACCAAAGGGGTGTGGTCTGAGGCCAAAGCGTGGTTGCGATTGGTCCATACATGTCCAATGGAAATCCATTAGACTGGGCCTCCAACGGTCAACATGAGGCGAAAACTTGCCATGTTGAAGTTACGCTTGACGTGTAAATCTCTGAGCCTGGACTACCGGTGACGAATTACAAAACAACAATTATTAGCAGCTTCAACTATAACGTATTCCAAAAAATAGAAAGGATAAACTTTTTATATAAAAATATCATTTATCTATGGAGGGCTTATACATTGCGGACGGGTCTGTTGAAGGGTTAGACGTATGTGTTTATATATTTATATATATAACTGAGTTTTTCTCTCAGGGTGCACAGGAAATGGTTCTCTGTGAGGATTTGTCAAAACATGGGCATGTTTTAAAGTTCTTTGTCACATTCCCGTTCTTCGCTCGATCACTCCCACTTTCGCTTTCAGGTGTGTCTGTTAGCAGACGGTCTGCTGGCTGGACAGGGGACTCTCCAGAGACAAGCTTGTTGGAGACATGTCTGAACGAGACGTCTTAAACATGGACGAAATATAAAAGGCCTGTAAGAAAAAGCTAAAGTGAGCACACAAACCAGCTTTATAATAACGGTAAACTAGAGCATGTGGTGAGGTGATTCTTACCACCCAGTAAGCGGTCAGTCCTCCCTGCAGGAAGCCGGTAAGGACGTCAGTGGGGTGATGGTGGTAGTCGGAAATGCGAGTGAGTCCTGTGTACACCGCTAACATCACCAGCATGAACTGCAGCAAAGGTCGCAGGAGGCGCGCCCCTCGCCATGACAAACGTGCCTGCAGGTAAAACTGCGCAAAGACAGGAAGTTACAAGAATGATTAACCTATGAGCTGATACAAGCGTGCACAGACTGATAAACAAAGCTTACAGAGTGAGTGTGTGTCTGACCTAGCTAAACGTCCGACTCTGAAGTTGGCTGAATTTGATAAGGATGACAAACCAACCTCAGTTCAGAGATGCCAGTAGTGTAAGCCTGTTATTATAAATAACCTAAGAACAAAGTCCGCATCGAATAAAAATCCACCCTATCTGTTTTACAAATGTGTGTTATTGATCTTTAGTCGACACTTGAGAGACCAAATTATTTAGGCCTAGTTATCTGTTTTCTGTATCTCCACCCTAGCATCTGAAGACGGTTTTAAAAGGATATGCTCCCAAATATAGTGAAGCATCACAAATACTGTGGACAAAGCCAGAATATACTGTGACAAGCTTCATCCAAGATGACAGAATTGTTACAAAAGCATTTCGATGTAATTAAAATTTTTATCAAATATCAACTCTTCAGTATGATTTGTTTATTATGCTGCCTTCACATGTCGTCTGCCATTTCCTATTCCTGAAATCTTAATTATGAGTTTGTCACATTCAAGTGCTTTGTTGTCGAAAGATTCAATGTAATATCCATAAATATTCACCGTGCTGGATAGTCAGCTTGGCTGACGGTTCTGGAATGTTGATCAAATGCATGCTGAACTAACCCTTTAAGTCACTGCATCACTGCAGTTGATAATCTCACGCTTGCAGTCTTTGAGAGTAGCCTGATTTGTTCTTGCATCCTGGAAATAGCTACCTAGAGGCGTTGCAAATATGGACGCCAAGCGAACTAATGCTTGTGTTGCATGCATTCACTTTTGAGGCTACATTTCAATTAGGATGCTGCCCTAGAAGTAAACACTAGCTTTGAGAACAGAGCCATATGGTGAAAAAATAAACACGTGTTAGTGATACCACCCTGACAAGCTAGCTTAGCTACATGACAAATATTAGGTAAGATGTATTGGGGTCAGCGGCTATTGGCTGTAGATGAACTTTCTGGAATTTTATGTCACACGAGGGACTGTGAAACATTCCAGAATCGAAGGTCCCTTGTACCACTCCCATCAGCCCCGTCACAGTAAAGCCTGGAGCAGCTGGCGCTCAGAGCCAAAGCATGTGGCTGCAGGTCAGGCATGCAAGGCAGAGCCGAGCCTGTGCAGTGTGCCCATTGGCTGCAACGGAGAGAAAAAAACAGGCATAGAGGACAAAGAGCCTGGCACGGCTTTTCCCTCGCTCTGTTCATGTTCTCTCTATCGTGCTCTCTAATGAGAGTTGAAGAGCTCTCCCGCTTTTAGAGCAGCCAGAGGCCCGTGAATTGAATCAGATGAATGGTAGAAAATAGCTTGTTTTTACACAGCGGGCGAATTTTCTTCCCTCCGTTCTAAACGTGATTGGCACACAAGGCGGCATAAATTCTGATAAGGTTTGCGGGGCAGTTGAGTGAAAGAGAAATGTGAATGCTATTGAATGTCAAGCTTTATGATCGTTTACGAGCGTTTTGTCATTTTTTCCCCTTATTGTGCCCCTTCCCCAGGCCATTACAGCGAGTGAGAGAGAGGGGTTTAACTGAAAGAAGCCTGTCTATCTCTCAGCAGGCCAAAGCTCCCCCCCTCCCGGACCCAACCCACAACTAAACAAGGCCTCCTCTGTCTTCAGCTAGCTTTCACTCGCTCTCCCTCTCTCCGCTCATCTATTCATCAGGCCTCTGGAGAACATTCCCTCTTTCACTCAAGCCTTTCTTTTCCGCTTGAAGCAAGATGCCTTTTGGGAGTTTTTTTTTTTTTTTTTTGTGCGTTCTCAGAGCCTTCTTCTTTCAGTATGAGTTTATTTGTGTGCATTTGTGTGAGTTGAAGTTTGAGAGAGTTTCTTGTCAGTAGGAATTTTTGGGCATTTTTCCCACATGGCAGGGATGGGAAGTGAAAGCTGACAACAGAAAAAGCTCCTTGCCGGCATCTGACAGCAAGCACGGGCATTCTGCGCTTCCCTGACGTGTGTTTGAGTGTGCATGTGGTAAATATGGCCACACACGGCGATACTCACTGCCAGGTAAAGCATGGTGTACATGGCGAAAGATGCATGGCCTGAGAAGAAGGACTTTCTGTTTGAAAAGAGTAGAAGGGAAATATTACCAACTAAATGTCATAATCTTGCAAATCATTAAACCGCTGCACTGCTTTATGGGCCATAAGATTGTCTGCATCATGTTATATTAAGCAATCACAAGCATACATGTTATTCTAAGTAAATTCCTTAATGTTTCCATAAAACATACAGTGTGATCAGTCAAAAAAACATCCAACATTTGCACTTGAAAAACTGTATCTTTAATTAAGCATACACTGTAGCTCTGTTCCAAAATCTAGTGAGCTTTCTACCTAGGCAACATCACTAGATTTAAACACCAATTGCTACATTCCATTCTGAAATGCCCTAATCCCTTTGAGGGTTTAAAGTGAGAGCTTAAGGGTGTAGGGGACCAAAATACTATGCCTTGGAAGGCATTTGTGCGTCATCTTGCTGAGATGGGTAAGGAGGCGCCATCGTTGCACAACTAAACCTCCACAAGGAATCACGTGTCCATCAGTTGCACTCTTCGAAGCGACCAGTTTTGAGTACTTCAGTTTGGAAGTACCCTTCAATATGATGGCCAAGATTGTTCTCACTCCATAGCATTTATCCTTCATAGCGCAGACAATCGTACATTGCGACAAGCTGACCCTTGTGACAAAATGTGGTTTGTTGTGCTGAATGTGCAAATTTATCATATTTCAAATCTTTTAAAAGTATATATTTATTTGTGCTGTTAGCTTAGCAATGTACTAACACTGAGCTCTATTAGAATCAGTAGCAAGCCAATTCTTCCATGTGGAGTACTGTTTGCGTCAGGAATGTATAAAAAAAGATGGTATGTTCAAATTAAGAGTATTGGCTGGACACTTTATTTATTTGCATGATTTTGCATTCACCTGCCTATAGCTTTCTAGTAACCCTTAGACCTTGACGAGCTTGTTCAGGTGTATTTGATAAGGGTTGGAGCTGAACGGACATTGACCATCCCTGTTACAGTATATGGCAGTTGCCATAGAGTCCAGTTCCAAGCCTAATCAAAAACACCTGAAGCAGTTAATCAAAGTGTTACTTGATAATTACAGGCAGGTGTGTTGGAGCAGGGTTAGGAATGTAGTCTTCCAGATCTGCAAGTCTCCAAGTTGGAGACCCTTTATATAGAAGGAGGTTCTGCATCAGAGGTTACCAAACTTGTTCCTGGAGGGCCAGTGTCTTGCAAAGTTTAGCTCCAATTTGCCTCAACAAACCTGCCTTTAAGTTTGAGGTATACCAAGCAAGACCTTAGATGGTTCAGGTGTGTTAGGATAGGAGCTAAACTCTACAGGACACCAGCCTTCCAGGAACAAGGTTGGTGATGTCTGATACAAAACATACTTTACAAATAATAAATAAGTACAAAGCCTAGGTTTTGGAACAGAGCTCATCTTATCTCTGTGGCTCTCATAAAATCCATGTTCTCCACTTACCTGGCCTCTTCCACAATTTTTTCGGGCATGTGTTTTCCGCAGAGAACATCTGAGATGTAGGTTCCAGGTACGCAGTTGAGTGATTCATAGGTCACATTGCACGCCGACAGGAAGTGAGGACGGAGTCGGCCCACACTCAGCTTAGCCATGTTAGTTAAGGATTGCCCCACGCAGCAGCCGAACAGGAAGCTGCCCAGCTCCTTATACAGACTGGACACGTAAAGGTTGCGCACAAACGCTCTTGAGTGCACACTTCTGAATCGTACCCGGTAACACTCTCCGACAGCAATCTGAGACAGACAGGGGACACCGCTAAGGTTACAGCCATGCAACACTGAGTTAAATTCTACAAGGCTCATGACGCCTTAAATAATTCACAGCTTCTCATACACATGCTATCTTACACAAAGAGAAACTCTTGTTCAATAGCAACGTAGATGAAAAGAGTAAATCAATAGCCTTCAGTAACAGGAGAACCGTGGGTTTATACTACTATTGACAGGACGTCACGCAAAAGGACAGTTCACCCAAAAAAGAATCATCAGTAGCCAAGTTTCCATCTAGTTTTTACGCTGTTTTGTTATCGACAAAAAGAATTAGCAAAATTTATTTTAACAAAAGGTATCTTCTCCAAGCCTGTTTCCATTAAACTGACCTTTTTTCGATTAAATGGTGTGCGTGATGACATTATCCTTAGTTAGTTTTGTGGTTTTGGGTATCGTGCAAAAAAAATGCCCTTAAGCTGTTTCCATACATAATTTCACTTATTGCCCAAATCATATGCAAATAGTCTGTTCTTAATCCATTTGGGGGGAAAAAAAAAACATAGCCCATTATTAAATTATGGAGGCCTACATAAAAATAACAAGTTTAATGAGTTTTCATAAAATTTTCAGAAGCAGGTGCAGTTGTTTTCCTGATTACATTTTATTAGACTGCATAGGAATGTTAATTTTGGTTATTTTATTATAAACCGACAAGATTATGCTAAATTACAAGTAAATTTTGAATTGATACGTGGCTGTGACCCATTAAAAATAGCTTAATTTGTTTCCAGGCATCAATTTTATAAATGAAAAAAGCAGCATAAACAGAACATAAGGCCCATATGCCAAATATATATATTTTGTAAATAAATAATAAATTAAAAAAACGCAGCCAATATACAGAATTTAGTTAATTCTTGTGATGCTCTCTTGAAAGTAGCATCCAATTATTTACAAAAGCACAACCGTTTTTATTGTGAATATACACAAATAAAATAAATGTTTAGAATAATTTAGAATAATTTCTTATTTTTAAATGAGTATCGTAAGCTGTTTCCACTTTGATAAGGGGAAAAAAAATCAAGTGAACTTGCCTGTGCCTCGCGCAGTAACGCATTAAACTACTAACTCGCCAACTATATCCTGAACAAAATTAAGCCTAATAAATTTGAACTTTCAAAGTATTGAAAAGAAACATCAAATTAAGATATTTATGTTTGAGAGGTAACTCATCTTTTTACCATATAAAATATTTCAGATGCAATAATATGAATATGATTTAATGCGCTTTTGAACTAGGCTGAGTTGCTTTGACACAAGCAACACCACGAACACAGACGCTGCCTATAGGCTAATTCTGTCATGTGACACTACATTTATTTGCGTTAAAGCACTTTTGTTTGTTTCCAAACTATTTCTTGCGTCATTTGAAGTATCGCTATAGAATTTATGCGCTAAAGTTAAACGGAAAAATACTGTGTCGACATTTACAAAATGTTATCAATAATTAGCATTTCCATCAGATATATTGGTAAAAAATAAAAGCGCTGAGTGATGTTGATAAACAAATTCCGAGAGGAGCGCCGACGCATTATTAGCCGCGGCTGAAACCGTGTTCCCTAATCAACCTAATTCCGTCCCGTCCAATCAAATTGTTTTTCCTTACCCTTAAATAAGCTCACTTACTTCCCTTCCATATCTCGTTACGCATCCCGCCTCCACCCCTTCTCCGCCCCTTTCGCGTCTTCCTACAAGGGGGGGCAAGCGGAGTTTGAGCCGGATGTTCACCGACCTCCAAGCTCGCCCTCTGGACAGCACGCCAAATACGCATTAATTGTCATCATAAGGAAGCGCGAACTATTGAAATATTTTTGCGCAAAAACGCCTTGGATGGAAACTTGGCTAGTTACGCTTATTTTACTTTTTTTTTTTTAAATCTATACAGTTTTCACTTTTTCCGGTAACATCAAAAATCGATTTAAATGTACTGGCCACTCTTTTACATTAAAAAGATTTGTTGCGTAAAACGCAATAGAAGTAGTTAATTATCCTGAACAATCTTGACATTGATCTCTCCTTAGTAGCTACAAATAGTAATAGTTCGTGAGAGAAGTAGAAAGTATGAATCATTCGTTTAAATCAGGGGTGTCCAAACCTGTTCCTGTAGGGTCACTGTCCTGCAGAGTTTAACTTCCACCCTAACTAAAGCCAAATCTAGAAAATTCCAAGCAAGTGTGTTAGAATCAAACTCTATAGGTCATTGGACCTCCAGCAGGATTGGACACCTCTGTTATGAACTGATCAAGTTTACAAAACCAGTGTAACTGACTGGTTTACACAAACCACCCATGGTTCACAAATCAGCCATGATGCACCAATTCTTCCATCATTGAGCCTACTGTATGTTGTCTAAATTTACAATGCTACACAAATAAATCTTTATTATTATCTGTTGGACTGCGTGTTCTGTACTACTTGCACTAATCTGACCCCCTTTGGTGGAACTGTAGATGCTTGAATTCGCTTTGGGCAGTTAGTGAGTATGATCACTATGATTCGCTGTTTAGTTTGGCGAAATAGTGGATGCGAAAAAGTGTCAAAGGCAAGAAATAACAAAGTCGAGGGAACCAACAGAAGGCTAGTTGTTCATCTTTATCTCATTTGCAATAATATCCACAGTCCTTGCTTTTTTGGTTTGTCTTATTGAATGATGAATACAAACTACTGCCACCTACTGGTATGGAGAGTTATTTTCTCTTATGTCGGAAAAGAATGTAAATGCAGTTTTGCTACTGGGTATAGTCTATGCACTGTGCAAATAGTTTGCCTAGAGGCAGGTAACACCGCCCAACAACGCAATTTCGTTACTGCTAGTACTTTGATTTTTGTTTGTTATGTCTGGGCCTTTAACAATTTTTGCTTTGCCATTTTTTACTTTATTTACATAGCGCAGTTGGAGAGAGGTCAGGAAGTGAAGTGGGAGAGAGAGGGAGCCAGGATTGATAAAGGACCATGGGATTCGATCTTTGGATGCCTGAAGTGCAATTGTTCCTACATGAAGAAGCATTATTGGTTGCAACAACGATTAACAGCTTACTGGTGATAACATTTTTGTTATGTGCTATGTTCTTGACCACTTCTATCATACTTAAATGTTGATTTCACACCCATTTTCTTACATAAAATCCTTTGCAATGGACACAATATGGATGCAATTATTGTAAATCTATCCCTTTGCAACATTTCAACAAGTGATTTTTTAGTTTAATGCATGTGTTCTCACCGTAAGTCCTGTAATTATGATGCCCCCAGCTATAAGCATGCTGTTAGGAATAGCCTCATCTTTAATGTAGGGATAAGTGATGCTGGTGTCCCCGCAGAAGAAGCCCCTCCTGTAGGGTTGCACCGCTTTGAGCTCACAGGCGAAGAACGGAATGGATGCTGTCGAGAGAGAGACAGACCACAAGATCAGACACAGATACATCTTTAATGCTCTATTATCTGCAATTAGATATTGAGAATGTCTTCCTGATGGGAATCGAGATCCAGCCTAAGGAGCTGACATACCATACATATCTCTGGCAGAAAGAGTGAAGGAGGGGGTGGGGGTTGAAAGAGAATGACAGTACAAATAAATGAGGCATATGGAGAAGAAAAGACCCTAAAGAATACAGGATTGAGGTCAGAGCGTTCGAGGAGGAAGATGGAAAGTTTCTTGCAAGTTGTGCTGGGAATGTGGTAATATGGTTCACTTGGAGTGCGTAGGGGATTTTCTCTTTCAGAAAAACGCAAACAAATCTATTACACACCTGGATGGTAAATACGTAATTTCCAAATATAAATCCATTGTGGTTGATGAGTTACAGAAATATATTATTTTTCCTTCTTCCAGACAACTACATTTTTTGCTTTCTTTGTTGCATGTTCTCTTTGGTACCAACATGTTCAAGTCACATGCAAATAAACTGTCCTCTCACTGGTCAGAGTTCTCCAGTTTACACGTTGATTCCACTCATAATGGTTCTCCATCAAGATGGGTTTACAAGTTAGCTCTGTGATCTAGCTTCTTGTTCACACACATATACAACTGCATATAGGCCTTTTTACAACAAGACTTAATCAAGACAGCATCCTTGCAATGCAACCTGTTTTTTAAAAGGCCAATGATATTTTAAAATAAAGATGTGCTCGTTAATTTTCCAGCTGATAGTGTGCTAACCCTCAAAATCATGTAATGCAGCTGACTGCTTTCACATTGCGTGAGCAGATTTCAGTTTGACCAAGATTTTTGCATTTTCAAAGGACAGCAAAGGTCCAAATGAAATAATAATATTAATAACAATAATAAAATCGGGACATTAGCGTGTGCAATTACATGTGACATATGAATTATTAGCTGTTGTAAAGAAAGATATTATGCCTTTTCAATAACTTCCACTAATTTGCTATTAAAACCATCTCTTTAAAAGCCAAATATTACCCAAATGATTCCCATTTAGATTTGTTTTTGACTGACTAGGTTTCTGATGCTTAAAAAAGCGTGGCCTAGTGTTCTTACTCAGGCAGATGCAATTACTAAGAACGTCTTTTCAATGATATCTGTCAGGAAGTAGGAACATTTCATGTGTCAAACAATCACGTACAACACCTTTAATGGACAGATGAGTAGTGGCTAATTATTCATTATATAATCGCTGCTGGAAAAAACTAAAGTACTGATGTGTAAATATAGATCTGCACCAGGAGATGAGTATGAATATAGAAGTGAAGAGTGATTCAGCTGTTGAGTTCTTGGTGTTTTGTTCCCTCTCTCTCTCTTGTTTCCCTCAGGCCTGAGGCCCGTACGGTCCCATGCCCTTGATCCACACAGAGCATGAGACAAATCATTAACCCTCCACTCTCCCCCCCAGCTGGAACGAACCCAGCCACAAACACAGCCTCTGCCAGGGAATCTCTCAGCGTACGTGACCACTCGGTTTCCAGGGCACATGCACATGCTCGCAAACTGCAGGGGGACCAAAACAGATCCAGAGATGGAAAGAAAGAGCAAAGTAGACCACTCTTGGCTGAAATGTATCTGTAAGTTCGTAATCGTTCATCCAGAATGATGACTGCTCAAGGTTGCTAATTTGCATAAACAAGCCCATCTCCATATTAGAGCTTTTTTTTCAGAACCTTTCCTTGCAGTCTTTTGGATTTTAGTATTAGTAATCGTGGTTGGTTCAAGAAAGCCTACCTATGCAGATTTCACACACCAAAATGTGCATACACACTAATCAGAGAATCAGGACCCATCGACTCCCACACACTTTAGTTTTTGCTGCAAAGATGGTGTGTCACAAACACACAGGAGTAAGAAATGCAAGGGTTTGCAAAAGAGATGATCGTTAATGAGACCAGAGATTGAGCAATTTTGGTATTATTGACCACTGAGAATTTCAGACAGGCTGATGTTGGCTAGTTGCTCATAAATCCAATTCGCTGTATGCCACATAAGTGCACATACAGACTTGCATATGGAGAAGAATGCTTATAAACATTCCCCCTGAAAAGACTGATAAGTATAATCAGAATTTATGACTAAATTTGTACTGTGTACATAGCTGCCAGTTGCTTTTCTCAGAATAAGTGGAGGCCAAACAAAGATAAGGTGAGACGCAACATCCCGCACTGCTGAATACGAAGAGGTGAAGAAGACATGCTGTTGACGAGATAGCACTAAGTTGCACATCAGCACACCCTGATCTGACCCTGATTCCGCTTTGGCTCGGTCTCACCGTAGCGCATGCTTGACATTTTATCCATGCTTTGGACAGGCCTGTACACTGTTACCCTTCAGGGTCCTCTCTGAACGGTCACATGTGTGTTGTCGAGATCTCTATCATTAGCTTTGGTCACCCTGCAGGATACAAATATGAACGGCTGGTGACCAAGCTCCTGTTCAGCAGGCTTTTAAACAGAGTTCTACATACATATTCTATAAAGCAGAATATTGTATGAGGCTGAAGATTTTATACATATTTTATGTGACACTCCTTCAGAGAATTTTCTTTAAATGGTTATTGGTAACAGGTCACACCTGAGGTAAGTTGAAGATTGACTGGGACAAGAAAAGGGGTCAATGACATGGCAATCTTTTTTTTTTATTAAAAATTAAAGTTAAATTTTTTGGAGAAGCATTAAGTCAGAAATGCAGTGATGCAACTGATATCTACCACTGAAACGACTCTTGTTCAAAAACTAAAACACTGACGTATTATAATAAAGCGAAATATTTTAACAAAACTGCTACAACTGCTTATTCATATTATAGTAATAATGAAAAAATGGTAACATGGTTCAACCAATAAGCAGAAATTGTACATTATACCATAGAGATCCATAGAGAGACCCTTGTGACTTGTCAGAATCAATAAGTCATATCATTAAAAAATAAGTGAGGTTAATTAAACATAAATATATTTATAAATTAATATAATACAAAAAGCATTATATTTTTATATACAGTAAGCAATAAGCCTACTTTTTAGCTTAATATACATTCAAAAAATAGTTATATTAAGATGTTTTCAAGTATTCATGTTTATTGTTCATTTTTATTTAACATTTTACAAGTTTTTTGTGTATTTTATCTTTTTTTTGGTATTTAAAATAAAGAGCTGTTTTTGAACACTTTATTTCTGTCATGTTTATTTAATTATGTCAAAAATTATGTTTCAGTTTTAGTTAACTATAATAACCCTGACTGGATCGCATGACCATTGTTTAAATCATTAATTAAATGTTTCTTGAAATTGATATACAAAAACAAAATAATAATGTTTTTTGTTTGTTTGTTTGTTTTCAAAACCACAAAACAATGGATTATGTTAAAACCAACATAAATTAAGTTTTATAATATATAGAACAATGGACACTAATATGTCATTGACCCAATATATATAATTATATTGATTAAAGAGTCATAATAAATTGAAGTTTATTGTTGTGTGATGAAGATAAATTCTCACATTTCTATATTCTGGAAATCACCCATGACTGCATTTGTTTAATTTGACACATATTGAACGGTACTGCATTGAACATTCATCCCATGCTATATTGGTCTACTAGATGAAGAGCCAATGAGAGGCGAAAGCTGAACTTAGAGCTGGTGCAATCCAGTGAAACTGCTGATAGAGTAGTGAACTGCGCGTCTAGGGACAACTGTGCCACGCTAGCAAGCATTATATCACCTACGCCAGAATCTGCCACTGCGTTTTAAATGGGCCGGCTGACAATACTGAAACTTTTACCCTCATTAAAATCTTTGTACATTTTCTTAACTCTAATTTCGCAAGACACTCCAAAAGTCTTTCTCTGGCCGGTTTCATCTTTGGGGAAAGTTGGTCTGCTTGGCAGGGATGGCAACTGCAACTCTGAACAACGTCTTGCTTTCCTGGTTTGCCCGTGCTGAGGAACGAGGCGAGGCTAGCAATAAGCTTCCAGGTGTGCTAATCCTCTTATCGGTGCTCACAAACACTTGGGGCGGGTTGGGAAGTCAGTGAAGAAACTTGCACCTTAAACTCAGCCTCAGTTGAGCGCACTTAACACACAGCCACCTCACAGGCCGTGTTCACGGTGGTCCATTAGCTCATACCCCCAAAGGAGGCTTCTTATCACCAAGACAGCATATTAGCCAGCGGCTAGCGGCTGTCAGCTGAGCTAATGATTAGCTAGATCAGTCATGCTAAACTGGGTAACACGTACGCACCTCATGCAGACAGGTCAAGGATTGAAAATCAGTCCAACGGCAAAGACCTCCTAAAAGGACAGACACACTTTCAGTTTCAGTTTACGCTTCTCAGTTTTTTCTTTTTATTTGGGGCCAATCAGAAAGATGCAAATGAAGCTGTAGGTGAAACCTAGTTACCTTTTTTATTTAGTTCAAGAAAAACTTCCTCATCACGTCATGTGGTGTAACCATCAGTTTTTCCAAACACACCTTAAATACATGTGAGTGTACACATCTTAATCATTAAAATATCATTATTTTTAAATAAGATAATAAGTATTTTTAAAAGTCATTAGTTTTCTGGGAAGTCGCACCACAAGACATTTTTACAATCTGAACTAATCTTGCCACATCATAAAAATGTCAAATGATCTGACAATCAAAGAGACTTATCAACTTACACACACACACTCATAGGGTCTGTTCTATGACTTCATTTTGTTGGTTGCACCACATGACTTTAGCAGAAAAAGGTTTTACAAATATTATTAAGAAGTGAAGCAATTTTATAATATTGTTAATTAAAAATCGTAAATTTAAATAAAAATACAAATAAAGTTTGTGCTAAATACAGGGTTCACACAAGGTCCTTTCAATTCTTGAATTTAGCTTGAAATATTAGGAAAATCTTTTGTTTAAAAAAGAGGTTTTAAATTAAAATTAATATGGATATGTGATTCACATCTGTGAGAAACAAATATTTCTTTTGAAAAAAAAAATAAATTATAATCTTTAAAATAGAGTCTTTATAAGAATTGATGGTAGCCATGGACTTCCAAATGTCTTCTCTTCAAATGTTTTTACTAATGGATCACCTTATCAACCAAGATATCAGCACGAAATGAGTAGGTCTGTAAAACAGCCAAGGCTAAATGAGTCACCGGACACGTATCAGATGTCTGCTGTCATTAATGCTTCCTGTATCATTGACACATCTATCGAATTCATTTAAGGAACAAGGCCAAAGGGGCTGGTGTGTAAAAAAAAAAAAATCCATGCCGCTCTGGACTATTGTGTAAAACGCAGCGAAACACTTCCATTAACGCTGAGGGACGATGTCAGGATCAGTGACCCACCCTAGCAGACTCACTTATCTAGAGGACATCGCTAATGGATCCGCACGGTAATGCAATAGCCCATATCCAGCGCTCTGCGTTTATAACCTAGACCCGGTCGATGCTATTGATTGAGGTACATTCTACATGCTGTTCCATTAACGCGCCAGCGTGCCGGTGGAGTAGGATCAACATCAAAGTCCATTAGCAGATCACATCCAAAAAGCCATAGTCCAGAAATCCTGGAATCCCTGAGACAAACACAGCCGCGATTCAGTCCTTACCGAGAAACACACCACAGTCCGGCTTTACCAGAGCCCAGAGCAAACACCCTACACAAGCGGCATACACGAGTCCAAATAAGTACTGTGAGGTCACTTCAACCACAGCTACAGAGCTTCACAACAAACCTCCAAACCACGGGCTGGCCGCACGTAATCTGTCAAGCAGCTGCGAGCAGACTCCAGCACCTGGCTGGAGGAGAGAACGCAGGGAAGATGGATGGAGAATGTGAGAAAGCAGGCCAGAAAAGATCGGAGGAAAACAGCACGGACAACTGCGTGGTGTTGCACAATCCTCTCTCGGCCTGAGCCATTTTTCAGAGCGAGGGAACAGAACATTAGATTCAATCTTTGCCTCGCACGGAAAGAAAGGATCTGGTTCTAATTTACACTTCTGAGCACCACAGCCCAGAATGAGCTCACCGTGAAAGAATAACAATAAAATAAGATGGAACAAGAGACAGAACAACAGCAGAGAAGCAGGGGACAGAATTGCGCAAATAGCAGCTGGGGCGCATTTCTTTTTTCCATGTAGCTCATTTGTGTTGGTAATTGATAGTAAACAGAAATGCTTTGCATTTTCCATGAACTTTTCTGTGGTAAATACAGTCATGTGAGAAGTTTTTCGTGTGTGGGTGCATTGTTAAGAGGTTGCTAGTGTTCTGGGTGTTGTTAGTGTGGTGTATTTGCATACTAAGGTATTTGGTGTTTGCTAGCATGGTCGATTTATTGCTGTCAAGAGTCACAAGAGCCCAATTCTGGACATGAGATATGGCTCTGGTCCCTCCCTGTTTTCGACCGTTTTAGCATCTACTAGACAAAGAGACCAACTACTTTCTTCATCGAGATGTCAGTCATGGAAGTAAAGCACTGAAGTATAATCAGTCATGAAAACCCTTTATCATGCTTTTATCATTTTATTTAATACTTTTAAACTAAGTACTTAACCTAGACCCGCAATATCTTAAAGGAACATGCCACCATGGCATTGTGATTTTCTAAGAAGAATTAAAATAAATATAACTTATGTGTAGCGGAAGAGCACTTCGTAGCATTTCGACCTCGTGAAAACTCCCCCTCCCCCTCTCACTCTCACTTCCGTTAATACAACCAGGGAGTGATGATATTACATCAGTGATGATAGTCTCAGCCTCAGACGTCACGCCCACGGAGCGTTGGCTGAACGTCTGATGCATATGGTTCACTTTTCTGGAAACACTTCAGCAGTGTCGAAGTCGTCATCTGATTGGTTGAATTTAAGCGGATTTCCGGGGGGCTCGAGTGTCGCGTTTATTTTCGCTCCGCCGGGAAACAAAGCGCAGACGTATAATTGCGTAAAAAAACCCTGTCGTGTTTACATTTATAAACGTTGGATTCTCAAAAGTATGCAATCCAATTTTACTAGTTGTGTGTCTCCTCCTATCTATTATGGAAGATCAA
>JAUMHG010000122.1:74139-84720 GCA_032359395.1 Enteromius anoplus | reverse complement strand
ATATATGAATATTTTTTTCCGATCTATACATTCAGAATTTACATTTTATACATATTTATAGAAATGTAATTAAATGTACATTTCTGCACTGTTTATTCAGGATTTATATATTTACATTGATAGAAGTATAAATAGATAATTTACTTATAACATTTCTATTTTTAACATTTTATTTTTATATATATATATATATATATATATATATGTTCAAAATATTTATGTAGCCTATTTTATGTACTTATTTTGACTAATGTTATATATTTAGAATTTGCATGTATAAAATTAGATAATATTATAGATAATATAATATTTGATTATAGAATATTATTTACGAACTGTACATTTAGAAGATTATTTTGGATTATTCATATGGGTTATTTTAAAAGTAAAAGTCAATTTCCAATTGTATACATATTCTTTATTTGATATATTCTTTCCAATTATATATATATTTATGTATATTAATATTTAATATATTTAAATGTTTTGTAAGAACATAATATAGTAGTTGACATTTAAAGTGGATCAAGTTCATCAAAGACGAGAATGCATTTTGGATTTGGGTTTTAGGGCCATTTTAATTAAAGTTTTTGATCCACTTCAAATATTGACCATATTAAATAGTGTATTTATAGACTTTAAAAACCACCCAGCAGCTATAGAAATCTATACGTCTGTCATTCTGTCTGTCTGTAAAGCATATGACCTTCAAACTTCATGACCTTTAAAACTTTGTTGTTTAATTTCAGATGAGGCAAAGCGCAATACATATCTATCTTGCCAAACTTTCCTTTCTAGTTTCAAAGCGAGATCCATTTACAACCATGGTACATTATTGAGACCCACTTAAATTTTTCACTCTCTGTTATATTGCCGCCAAATATTTTTCCTCATTGATGTACACACAGCACCCCATATTCACAGAAAAACACAGAATTGTTGACATTTTTGCAGATTTATTAAGAATTAAATACTGAAATACCACATGGTCCTAAGTATTCAGACCCTTTGCTGAGACACTCATATTTAACAATTCTGTGTTTTTCTGTCAATATGGGGTGCTGTGTGTACATTAATAAGGAGAGGGAAAATGGCTGCAATATAACACAGAGTGAAAAATGTAAGGGGGTTTGAATACTTTCCGTACGCAGCGTAAAAAAAAGTTTCCAATTTCACTGTTACATGAGGATTGTGAAACTGTGGGAGAGAGTGATAGGGAATCAGTAGTGCTTGTTTCAGCAGGCTCTCTCACAACACACACTCAGGTATGCCTGTGACCTTTCTCTCACACGTTCACCTTTGACCCGCTCAAACCACAGGTACTCAAGCATATCTCCAGGGCAAGCATTTCTCCAGAACCTCCTTATGCATCGCAGTCTGGCCGAGTGGAATGTACTGACAAAAGAGTTGCAGAGAAGCGGAGCCAAGTGAGTGATCGATCGTCTCAGCGTGTCTGAGCGCCTCTGTAAACAATCTGCAGTGTTGTTTTCCGCTGCTGATGCAGTCGGCGCTCACTTTCACATGCACAGCAAGAGCTTCTCCGACAGATCCGCCATCAAAGCTGCTCTTATTCCAGCTTTGTTGGCTTATTAAAAGTGGATCAGAATGCCGTGGCATGAATATCCTATTCACTGCTGAAAAACAACACACTCAAATCAGTTACAATCCTTCAGCCTGTCATCGTCTCAAGCTTCAACCGCAGTAAGCCAGGAGCAAGAAAGTGAACAACACCCATGTTTACCAAACATTCAAATATGCGGGTAAGAAAATGCAGAATGAATTACTGCTGATAAATACTAGGCTATCCATTAAACGTAGGCTGCCAGTATTAGTATACAACAGAGTTCAGCTGTTGCACTCACAGATGTGTTTCTGTTGGCTGATTTACATCACCTTTGAACATAGTTCATCCAATCAGATTTTTATAATAGAAATATTTTAAATTATATAAACTGAAATGGTGAGTGAACTCACAAACTATAACTGCACACATATTAACAAACCAAGTTTCTAACTAAATAATATAGTTCATTGGCCAATCTGAAAGCTGCTCGTGGTTGCCAAGAAACAGTGAATTTTACTTGCGTGCAGTCAAAGGTCATAGTCACAGATTTTAGAAACTGTATCTAGAGAATCCAACTACTCAATCCTACATATATATGTAAACAAACAGCTCGCTTAATTGTATTGAATGTTATTATGCAGTTTATGTCAAATCTTAAGATAAGATAATATTAATGACATAAAGTCCACTTTCCTCTGAACACACTTAATAACACGTTTAAAAAGTACACTTTAGTAATATTCCAAATAAATAGTCTTAAAATAAATTATACAAATTAAGTAATTAATATTTTATGCATGCACAAAATTAATCCTTCAACATGATAAAACATTTATGATATATTTAAATATAGATAGAAATCACACTAGAGTACATTTTAGTTAGCCACAAGCGCTTGTCAGTACATCCACAATTTGAATTTAAAGGGAAAAAATGTAATTGCCCAAAAAATATTTATAACTCCTCCCTTATTTTGTTCCAAACCCGTAAGACCTTTGTTCTTTAGAACACAAATTACGATATTTTTGATGAAATCCAAGAACTTTCTGACTCAGCATAGACTGCAATGTGTCATTTTAGACCCAGAAAAGTAGTTAAGACATCATTAAAATAGTCCATGTGACATCCGTGATTTGTCCATGATGTTATGAAGCTACAAAGAATTCTTTTTGTGCGCCAAGAAAAAAAATAATAAAGACTTTTCAATGAATGACTGCTCAACAATTTCTTCTCTTCCCCGTGAGTCTTCCACACGTGTTCAAAAGAGTACCATGAAGTGTCGTAGGTGTGCTTACTACCCTTTTGAGCTTTAAACGTGAGCTTTAAATTGCACTGCTGTCTATATAGCGTCAGGTTTCCTCAAAATATGTGTTTTGATGATGAATAATGGTCTTATGTGTTTGGAACAACATGAGGCTGAGTAATTCATAACAGAATTGTTGGGTGAGCTATCAAGACGATAGAAGTAATAATTAAATGACATCTAAATATGTACTTAAGTGGTTCAAATAGCACTTTTTAAATAGAAATTACACTGTAAGACATTTTCATTAAACTGCAATGCAGTTGACCCTTCACAGGGAGTATGATTCACGTCATGACACATTAAAGAGTCACAAAACTAAACCGAATTTCTTACAACATGACAAAATGTTTAAGCTGAGACTTTATTTCATAGCAGAAGTATCCTGCTGTGTTGTTTTTGGAGTTCCTCTTTGCGCCACGATATATTTTACTCTGCGTGAGAGCATGACGTGTACCTTGAGCGCAGCATGGCTTGTCGAACATAGCAACAGTAACTAAGCGGGGTGGGGGTTTTTGGCAAAGGGTCGATGAAGTGTCTTAACACATATAAACTGCTCAAGTGTACAAAAATATGGCATTTCAATACTTCAGATAAATACAGGACAAATGAGCTGCATCATGTGGCTCTGACAACTGTTTTTACAGTTGTCACAGAAACGTTAAGAGGAAGTCACGTAAGCTCACGTAAGTGTATTAAAAGAGGGAAATGCGTGTACAGTGTTAACCAAAGTAAGCAGTCGCAAATAACCTCGTCCTTAATCACGTCATGCCTCATCCCACGGCATAGTTCCTCTCTGCTTACTCTTTGACTTTCTCCATGTCTGTTAATCAGAAGGTTAGAAGTACTCCTCTTTCTTAATCACATATTAATCCAGTTAGAGTACACAAAACTGCTGAGCGCATGACTTTAAGGTCATAAGGTAGAAAGTGACAGTCACCCGAAATCAAAGGAGGCCCCTTCATCTATAAACCTCAAGTAGGAACTAGACACGTTTCTAAAAACAGAGTTTGCGGGACGAGGACTTTTACCTGGAGGCCTACTCAAGTGAGTGATCCACACAGTCAAGCCGGTGAACTGTAACCTGTCTGTCAGCCTGGACAGGTTCTATTTGGCACACCAAAGAAAAAACATAACTGAAGTGTTTATCCCCTCAACCCTGTTGTGAATGCACTGTAGTTGTGACACATTAAATCATCTGAAAGCAATGGGGTGTGCACTAATGCTTACTTGCAGCATCGCAGAACACACTAATTGCATCAACAAACTAACAGGACAACATTTTGCTAGGATTTGTAGGGAGCAAAAGTCTTTGGGAAGTGGCAAGGAAAGGATTTAAACTTTCATTAATAAGTCATAAACAAACTAATATAACGTGGAATTGATTAGTCGTTCATGCAATGCAAAAAAATAAAAATAAAAAAATATATATATTTCTTAGTATTTTTGTCTAGGTTTGTTTTTGAATCAAAATGCATTTACTTGATAAGTAAAATTATTTAAAATATTGTCTTGCTTTCTGCAAGGTTTCTCTTTTTTTAAACACAATTCAGAGGCAAAACAAGATTATTTGTTTGCTTGTTGTAAGCAAAAACTCGTTTCGCTTCCCAAGTAAATGCATCTAGATTCAAGGATGTTTAGCCTACTTATAATAAAAAATGTAAAAACTAGGAAAAATTGTTAATTCAGTTATAACACTTAACTCAAATTTTCTGTATATAGTCTGTGCACAAATATTATTATGAAATTATCTAAATGGAAAAGAAAAAAAAAAGTTCAGTTCAGGTCACCTAATATGGTAAGACCTATATAAACCATTCTAATAATAAAAAATAAAAAAAAAGTAAATTTTTTAAATCATCTTAAAAAATAAAAAATAAAAATTATATATATATATATATATATATATATATAGGTATCAGTTTGTGTTGGATCAGGTAGGAGCAGTAACAATTGTTCAGTTTCACTCTTTTTTTACAGTGAAACTAATACTGTTGTAATGAAAGCTGCAATAAAGTAAAGCCCAAACAAAGTAAACAACACATGCAGTCCAGGACATCTGAAAAGGCAGTTTCACTTTTCTCTGGAGAACTGCTTGTTTCCATGGACACGGCTGAATTTCCCAGGACAAACTTTCCTGCCAACTCTAAACTCAAGACACACACACCACGTGCGCAGAGGTTATGAACTTATTATTTTCCTCTCCTAAGCTCTGATTTGGCTTTTGAGAGGATTATTCGGATGGAGCAACTTTGTATTCCTCCGCTTTTGAAATGTTGTTCCCATGTCAAGTTTGGACACAGCAGAAAAACATCAATAT
Source organism: Enteromius anoplus (assembly GCA_032359395.1). Classification (NCBI taxonomy): domain Eukaryota; kingdom Metazoa; phylum Chordata; class Actinopteri; order Cypriniformes; family Cyprinidae; genus Enteromius; species Enteromius anoplus. Next base: position 79,533 of record JAUMHG010000122.1, on the reverse strand, counting down.
CTTTTGTGGAGAACTGTCAGAAAGTGTTTTTTTTCTTTTTTTTTTCTTGCTATGAGGGAATAAACAGATGAAGAGAATGTCCCACAACCTGCAAATAAATATGTTGTGGTGTTTTAAACTTGTTTTCGTTGAATAGGAGGGGAGGGGTGGAAAAAACACTTCAGGCTGGAAGCACTTCTAATAACTTTCATTATTACTGCATTATATAATGCTAAATACTAACTTTGATTTGACTTCCGAGCATCATATAATGGTTATAAAGTTTCACGCAGTACAAGTTTTGCTGACATTTCATACTATACACTTGTAAAAAAAAATCTAATAACATAGCATTCTGTCATTTACGCCATAGTTTAAGTAGCCACAAAGTGTCACCCAACTTTCTTTCTCTTACCCACGAGCAGACAGAGGATGTCCAGCCCGACCAGCATCTTTCTGCTGGAGCACTGAACCGTATCCACAGGTTCCGCGGGACTCGGGGTGTGTTTCGTGCCGTTCTCCCTCGCCGTGTCCCCGGATCCGCCGTGATCCGTCAGCCGCTGCTGGAACTCCGCGTGACTGTTTACCGAATTCAGCTTCTGCATGGTGTTCGTTCAATTCAATATTATTACCGGAGATGTGGTCCTTTAGAGCGCGAATAACATCAATTTGACAGCTTAGGAACAAAGTTGAGTTGAAACTGTGAATCTTTTTCACGATAGTATCCAGTAAGTGTCACAAGCACAAACCAGCGCACGTGCAGATGATAAATAGCTCGCAGAAGTATACACTAATAAAGCGAGCAGACTTGTACAGGGATCCTGGTCCGCTCTCTCTTACATGAAAACTCCTTTCCCCAGCACTTGTGAAAAAGTTTCAGCAGCAATTTGGCCATCGTCATCTGGACATGATGGAGAAAAACACATTCCTGAAAACATATGTCAGTCAAAGGTTTTTCATCCTCTATGACTTGTGCTCTCCATGTCAAACCTTCTTTCGTTCTACAATCGAGAGAAAACTTGAAGCGGATCGTGTTTTGATTTGTGGGTATTAGTGTCGTTACTCCCGCCTTCTTTTTGGGGATGTGTCTCAAAACATAGTGAGCTGTCTACCCAGACAGCGTTTTGGTGTGTAAACTCGCAAGCTGCCTACTTAGGGGAAATATTGTCGGGTGCGCAGTTTGGTGAGGCCCATCTTGCAACAGTAATTGTTTTATGGCGCAAACTTGAACAATTAGACGTTTTAACTTAAATTGTTTTTAAGAAACACAGTTTTGTCATAGCCATATGTCAAAACTCCGCAAAATAAACTTATTTTGTCAATGTTACCCCAATTTGTTGCCTCCTCAGTTGACGACCATTTTGTTCGTTGATTTTCTTCTTTCTTGTGGCGCGGCGAATTCGAAATGAGCGTCACGTGAACAAGATTTCGCGGGCAAATGTGATAACGTGTTTTTAACGGCCATCATTTAGTGCAAAATGTACCTTATTGTTTAAACTTTACATCCTGTAGGCATTTGCATAAAATTACAATTAGTTACAACGACACTGCGGTGTGGGAACACGGTAAATTCGACATTATTCAAACCACTACTTTCTCTGTTTTAGTCATTTATTTTTACTTCTTTTTGAAATTCATGAAAACACTACGGAGTTTTTTCTTTAGTTTTTCTCAGCGAATGGGCCACCTTTAATGACAAATATTAATTAAAATATAAATTTTCTGCTCATCGGTGCATTTGAACCTTTTGAATTCTTGTTCAGTGGAATTGAATAAATAAAGGGGGGAAAAAAGAGAGAAAGAGAGAAATTTGAACCTGTTGCCAAAACTTGTCCCCACACAATAAGTTCCCAGTGACTAAATTTTACCCACTGAAAATTCAAATTGGACAGTATCTTTCCATGCAACCTTCCAACTCCTCTTTTATTTTTGTTATTCTCTTACTATATTCTCTTAACTCAGTGCTTAAGCCAAGCCTCTGTTGAGGACAGCAAGCCTAGTTTGTTTATCATTAACACTCAGGACTGGATGGGCAGGCAAACTCGTAAAATGCTGTCTAGCTAGGCAGTCCACTAGGAATTGAGGCACAGTCTTTCTCCTTCTTCATCTCCTCTTGCCTTCTTTCTCATGAAACAGGCAATTGTTACCTCTTCCTATCTTTAAACTCCAACCAATCTAAAACTCTAATCAGCTGATATTTATTTTCATTTTTTCATTAAATGGAGGCCATGAAGAAAACCTTGTCCTTCACACTCCTTTCGCAATGCTTACACCTTTGATAAAAAATAAAATAAGCTAGTATTTAATAATATTTAGTCACATCGCAAAAGTAGAGTTGTGATTTAATTTGAGGTTTTCTGTTATTTGCAGGTCTGATGAATTTTGGAGAATTGGGAAATATTGCCATCTGCTGAATGTTTTTACAATGACATTTCCCATTTCCAACACAGGCTGTGCAACTCTCCCGCCCCATCACACCAACAGTGAATAAATGCGAAACTGTCTGTGATGTCCTCAGCCATCATGAAGTCTTTTCTCAATTGGGTGGATTACTCTGTGACTAGGGAATGTTATTTCCTTGGTCTTACGGTAAGATGGTTTTAAAGTCTTTAAAAGGGTTGCTCACAATAAAATGTAACTTTGTTCATTAATCCCTTACCCCAATGCCATTCCAAACCTGTACAAGCGTCATCCATCTTCAGAAGATATTTTGGAGGAAAACCGGAGGCTTGTGACTGTCCATTGACTACAACTGTCAAGGTGCAGAAAAATATCAAAGACGTTGTCTGAATGCTCCAGTGTTTTATATAAGACATATGTTTACATGTAATGTATAATAATTATATAATTAGTTATATAAGACATTATAATATTTGAAATGAGTTTAGAAAAATACTTTAAAAATGTAAAGTATTGTTTTTTAACTATACTTGGCACGGGTACAATTAGAACAAAAGTATTCCTTGTCTTAAAAAAACGTGTTAGTGTATGTGGTCTACTATCACCAGCTCTGCTTAGACAAAATGTCTTTGCTTAATATGCAAACAAAACTTTCTGGTGTGGATCAACTGATGTTTTTATGGAGCTCATCTAGTCACTTTCATTCCAGTAATGTCTGTTTCTCATAGCCCATACAGAACACCACATAATGTGTTGAAATTTGACCTGTAGGTGGAGACAAACAACCGTTTGTTTCAGAAACAAAAAGAGATGTATTACTAAGCATGGTTGCACACAGAATGAGTTTGTCTTGGTGTCAGACGTTTCTAGTACACAGGAAAAATAAGAAGTAACATATACAGTATGAAAAATGAAAATATATAGCCTATATTAAATACAAACTAGGACCTGGCATTCTAGGAGGTCCATTCTATTAAACTGAACATTATTTTGCCAACACTGTAAAATAAAATTGCGGTAAACATGCAGCTGGTTTGCCAGTAGCTTACTGTAGAGTTATATTTATCAAATTTATTGGCAACAGTTAGTTTAAATATAAATTAACAATAAACCAAAACAAGTCTTTTATCTTTACATAATAAAACAGCCTCATAAAAAGCATTCTGGGAAACAGAAATCCTCATCCACCTTTTTCTGTTTTCTTCTGATATTGGTTCCCAGAAATGCTTTGCATGAGGCTGTTATTTTATTGAATTTGTCCTGTAAAGATTTGTTAATGTTTAATGTTCATTTATCTTTAAACAAACTGTCGCTAGTAAATAACATAAGTTGAAATCTACAGTAAGTCACTGGCAAACAGCTGCGAATAATACTGTAATTTCTTCAGAAATATTTTACAGTGAATGCCAAGTCAATTTTACATCCAGTATGATAAACAGGAAACGCGCATTTTGATTACTAAGTCTACACACATTCTGGTGGAGTGTCTTAGAGTTTTAAGAACTAAACTAGGTTAATTTAATAATTTTCCCACCTTTTTCAGTTTCAAGTCTTTTAGAAAATGCACATAAAACATAAGGGCCTTTCGGACCGCAGGAACTATTTCGTAGTAACTGAACTAGTTTTGGTACTTCCCAGTTTTTGGCCGTGTTCCCACCGCAGGAACTAGGAATGATTTTAGTTCCAGGAACGTTTGGAGAAACTAAATTAGCTCCTACTTCAGAGTAGGGCCTAAAAAAGTACCAGGAACTATCTGTGATACGCTGATTGGTTAAACACATACAAAAACGCTCTATGATTTTCATTTGTAGACATTGTATCATTTCTTTTATAAACGACATGAACCTGAAGACTTCTTCTACTTTGTTCTTCTTCGTTTCCCTTGTTGAATGCCGCGTGCGAATGGCGTCACAGTCGACCGGCTTACGTCACTCCTTAGTACCCTCTGTCGGTGCGAATGCAACCCTTCAAATGGTACTGGGAAATCATCCCAGTACTTTAGTACAAAAGGCCCTATTGTCTGTATATATTCCTGTCCAAGTGGAATGTGCCCATTATCCTGTAGTCTTTACCCAAAATATGGTTTTGATGTCAATTAACAACAACAACAACAAAAGTTTGATTACAATAGACCACTTCCGTATTCACCGAAGTATGCGCGAATGGGTTTGTATGAAACTAAAAATTCTACGTAAAGGGGTGTTTTGCCAAAGATTGTTTATTTGATTCTTGTTAAAAGGTTCAGTCCTAGACCCCAATGAAGTAAATGGATAGCTGTGTCTCTTTATTGTCGGCCGTATTGAAATTACAGCAGCAAATCCACCTGAGCTCAATTAATGTCACTTTTTGCCATTGCACAATGTCTCACCTTTAAAATCCAACCTGTAGTCCTGTATACCTGTACTCTCTTACAAATTAAAGGAATAGTTGACCCGAAATGCATATTCTGTCATCATTTTCTCCCCCTAAATTAGTTCGAAATCTGCATACATTTCTTTGTTCTGCCGAACACAAAGATATTTTGAAGAAAGTTTGTAATCCGGCTGTTTTTGGCCCTTTTTTTTCTGCTATGGAAGTCAATAGTGACCCAAAACAGCCCGGTCACACACTTTCTTTAAAATATCTTCCTTTGTGTTTGGTAGAACAAAGTAATTCATACAGATTTGAAACTACACAAGGGCGAATAAACGATGACAGAGTTTTCATTTTTGGGTGAACTGTTCTTCATTGGCATTTTTGGTTCCTTGAAGAATCTTGAACATCCATTGAACTTGCCCAGTCTGTAAAAGTTTCTTTAGAATGGAAGAAGGTTCTCAAGATTATTCAAATGTTCTAGAAAAAGAAAAGTAAGAATTAATCACCCATGCAAGGGCTCTTTGAGGAACGTAAAACGGTACCTGCATCACTTTCCACGCACCTGTAACATCCACGCCAGACCCTGCACCTAACTCCTCCCTCCCTGTCACTCAACGCTCACAGTCACCTGAGTATTGATCTCACACACCTGGATTACAC
>JAUMHG010000122.1:57331-74039 GCA_032359395.1 Enteromius anoplus | reverse complement strand
CTTTAGTTTGATTACCTTTGTTTCCGTTATCCTGAACTACCTGTTAAATAAACATTGTTATTTTGACTTTTACCTCTTGAGTCGTCCGCTTCTGTTACAGCACCTTCATTAGCCTGTGATGTCATGAAGTTATGGTGTCAACATGGTCAGTTGGTAAAGGATGGAAACTGAGTAGGAGAGAGAAATGTCAGTCATAGACATACGACCATGTTCAACATATATATATTTATATATAACTTTCCCATCACGTCCCCGCACCTCTCAGGTGTTTTTTTTTTTCAGTTGTGAACTTCCTTTGGTGAGGAAAGACTGACCAGTCACCAACTTCACTCACTCCAGATAGATTACCTAATCTTTGAAATGTGCCTCTGTGTCTGTTTCGCTTCCTCTCAATCAAACAGATCTGAACAGCGAGGTTCCTCTTTTGACTTTTCTTCTTCACTGATTTATTATCTCACCCAAGGCCAAAGTTGGGAAAATCTCTTGTGGTTTTGGAAAGTGTTGGTATTTCATCATTTCTTACTTTGTGGTTTATCGGTTTATTATTTTTCTGCAGGTGTATTGAAACACTTTATCTAGCTGATGACAAATAGCAAGAGTCATACGTGCACAGCTTGTGTGGCATTAAACTTTCACAGGTAGACCACAGACTGGAGCTTACGATATGTACAGGACATGACATATACAACACACACACATGTTTTCTTCTACTGAATTGTATATAATTACTTTACTACAAATGATTTGAGTGGTTTGCTTGGATGATTACATGGCATGAGAGCTTTCTGAAGAGGAGAAACTGAAGGAGGGTCATGGGAGATGCTTTGTTACTTATCATTTTGCTTGATTCTGGGTCACATAAAGGAAACCACAACTGGGTCATACCATCAGATGTGTAATCACATACAAGTTCAATGTGTGTGTGTTTGTGAACACTTATATATTTTTAATAAAATGGTCATACGCGTAAAAAACGTGTTTAAATATAGCTATCTATGTCCATAACTATATTAGGGTGCATGTCACAAAATCTGTCAAAAATATATCTAGCTCATTTCACACCTCAAAATAACAAGAAATGAGACAACCTGAACATTTTTAAGTATGATTTTCTTTCTCGATGTAATGAAAAAAATCTAATTTCACTACTTCTCAACAATTCGGAAACATCGTAAAAATATGTGCTAACAAAAGATTTTCTTTCGAACTTCCTATTTATCAAACAATGCTCAAAAATGTATCATATAGCCGACAAATATTAAGGCACACAACCATTAACCATTAATAAAAATAATACATGTTTTTTGAGCATGTTTAAAATCAGCATATCGGAATGATTTCTGGAGGATCATGTGACACTGAAGACTGGAGTAGTGATGCTGAAAATTCAGCTTTGCATCACAACATTTGAACAAAAAATACTATAAATTATAATAATATTTCACAATATTACTGTTCTTGCTGTATTTTTGATCAATTAAGAGCATCCTTGTTGATTTTCTTTCAAGAAAATACCTATGGTATTGTTTATATATTATAATCTAGTTATTGCAATTTATAAGGTGAAATATAACTTAGACATGTTTTTATGTTTCAACCATTCACGTTAAAATTCAAATATCTAAGTGATCGTTTTTCTTTATACAGATGCATTGCTGATTCAGCATCTTGTTCCATGTCAGAGCATTTAATCAGAATAGCAACATGGCATATATAGATGCGCTACATGTGGTGGCTCATCTCCTTATTTTCTGAACATGTCAGAACAAGTTTACTTTGACCACTAAACAAGTCAGGACAAGAAAAAAAAACGAAACCTACACCTGCACACAACAGCACAGTATATGCCTCAGTACAGGTCTTATGTAGTGCGTCACATGTGGTCTACAGAACGCTATGGTTTTGTAGAATAAAAACTCCCAGCAGTCTATTAAAGGGACTGTGACATCTGCTTCCCACCGCTTGACAGCGAGTAGGAGGGCCTGTCCCTGCCCAGATGAGAGGTGTTTCATATTGCACATCACCCATGCTTTAGGGGAAAGTACACTACAGCACTCCTCTTGGACATCTGCTGAGAAACTCTAAACAGGAACACAGACACTCACTTACACAAACATCAAGCCATCATACAGGAAGCTTGACACATTCTGAGGTTTTTCTACGGACCAACCAGAAGACAAGAGGCTCATTCTACATTATCAGCCCCGGTGTTTTCGTCTCGGTTCGCTCACTCGTCTCTCACGCCTGCACTGAGGCTGTCGGGCATCATGTCTCTGTCTGCCGAGTACTGCAGTGATAAAACAGGTGACTGGGGTGGTGGAGGAGGTGGAGCTGCTGTGGCCCATCAGAGGAGACTGATCCGTGGATTGCTTGTTTGGGCCACCCTGCTCACTCTAGGATTGGGCACATCCATAACTCTCCACTTCATCCACAGAGAATCACCAGCTCCTAGTGCACTGCAGGTATGGTTGAGATCTGAAATCTATAAATCTATCTGAAATAAAGGTTCCTTACTGACATTGAGGAATCTTTAACATCCATTAAAGTGGAGGGGGGGAAAAAAGGTTGTACAGAATATTTAAGTTCTTCACAAGTACATACGGTTTACTGAAAGGAACCCAAAATGAAAACCAACTTCTGGAATGTTTATTGTGCAAAATCCATTAGCGTAGATCGCAGCTCTGTTTAATTCATGTACAGCATGTGTTTAAAAATAAAGGGACATTCAGGCAGGTTTATTTAAAGTGGTACTGGATTATGTAAACTGGTCATATTGCTTCAGGTTCTGATTTGTATTTTGTATCTGTATATTGGTGGGATACAGTCAGACCACAGCGGCTGCTGACTCAAGACCGCAGATGAGGGGAACGCAGATATGTGCAATCACAGCACGCTTATATTTACAGACAGGGCAGAATGAAATACATAACTCAAATCAGCATACCATTAAAAATACGAGTTATTTACAGATGTACTGCAAATAGTAAAATATACTATTTAAAGTTTAGGGACCACGTTCTTAAAAAATAAGCAGTGTAAAAAGTGGGTTTAGCAGTCCAATGCAATAGAAGAACAAATCAGGGTTCCTCAAAATACTTTCAGTAAACAGTTCCTAAAATAACTACTTTTTTACTCTTAAGTGTAAAGAATGTTTAAATAACCAAAAGAACCTTTATTTACAATAAACTTGTGTGGAATGTAAAGTTTCCATGTTTTCCATGTTTAAAAATGTTGTGTTATTTCCAAGACTATAACATTTATAATTATAACATAGCAAACAGAATAGTGCAGAACAGAATAGAATAGCGGCCAGCAGATACACTCTTAAAAAGAAAGGTTATCGGCATTGATGGTTGTACAAAGAACCTTTGACCTCCGTGGAACTTTTAAAAAAAATGTTCCTCAGACTAAGGAAACAAAAACAACGGTTCTAGGAACTGTTGACTAAGCGGTTCTTTTATGGCATCACTCCAAAAAAAAAAAAACTATTTTAGAAGCTTAAATATGAAGAGTGTGTATAAAGTTCTAGTGTATATGCAGGCACCTTGGCTGAGAATAGTTATTTTAATCATTTATTTAAAACCAAACAAACAAACAAACAAAAACAGATTTCCATATAAAAAAATATCTGTGCTCTTCTTTTAATTTGTACAATACAATGAGTCATTTACATACAGTGAGAAAACAGCTCATTTAGAGCCAATGTGGAAACTCAGTATCAATATTGCAGATATCACTTTCAATCATCACCTCTTTTTTCCAGAACAGTGGAGAGATCTGACTTTCTAGAAGATGCTTTTGTTCTATCTGAACAGTGTAGAGTACTTCATCATCAAGGTTGTAAGGCTGACTCTTATGGTTACCACGTGAACGTGTCAAAAACATGCACAAGCACAATGCAGTGCAATAGAAAATAAGAAATGAAACCTTCTGTTGATACAATTCAGCATCTGATGCAATTCCACTTTACCATCATTGAGTCACAGTTTTGTCACAAACAACGTACTACGATTTTAGTAGTGCTCAGTCAAAAAACACAAAGAAATTGTATTTTTGGGGTACCTTTCTGATGATTCGGATGTGACAGTGTTAGAAAGGTTAGCTGGCGGTTTCATTCAAAAGTAACACCTATAAGATATGAGAACTTGATTCTGATGTTTGAAAACGAAATTGGTTTAGGTCTGAAACTATACTTTCTCTTGAAATGTTTTTTTCTTTTTCCACACACACGCACGAAAAAAAAGTAGATGTAGACATATTGGACTGGTGAAGACAAACCAGCAACCACAGAACAGCAAAAGAAGACATAATGACATCACTCCACTGAGGGGAAATGCCACTCCACAACCCCTCCTCTTCACTGATAATGTTTTTCATTCTGACATCAGAAGCACTGCATATTGCAGAAAGAAAGAAAAAAAGCTCAAGGGGTTATGTACATTAGACTGGAATGAACCGGACAACATACTGTCCACTTCTTGGCAGTGCTCTAGTGACCAACCAGTGGAACCTAGCAATTAAACCACCTTAGTAATGTCTATCTACAGAATCTATTTCAATTCTTATTTCTAAATTCATAAAAGCTTACAGCTCAAGGTTTTTACAATGTTTTTGAAATTTAACGCAACACATTCGAAATCTACTGTTTTCTTAGTTTGGCTTACTATATTTGTACTAGCCTATATTTTATAGACAATGTGAGAAAAATTAAAAGCCTTGATATTACCTAATTCCTTTTGCTCCAACAGAATCCAGAAAAAGTCAACAAAACTGAGTCCAATAAACATCCTTTGGCAGATTTTTCACCAGACTGTAAGTCAGAACTTTTAACCTTTTAGATTTTAATGTGCCCCTAATATGGTTTATTTTGGTTTGGGGAGTCCCAAACAACAGGTTAACACGCATGCAAGGTTAAAAGAAGAAAAATTGATTTTCTTATAATGTGCATTTATGTTTTAGCTTATTTGACTTTCCAAAAGATTCGTTCAACGATAAACTTTTTCCCATTGGTTGATTTCAGTTAAAGTAGTGTTTGTGTGCTTTTAGCGCTTTAAAAGCGGCACCTAGAGCGGCGTCAGACCAATGAGAAAAGACCAACAAGTTGTCAATACGCTAATGTGTCACGTTGACGTCAAAATAAAACGGTTTGGGACTCGTTTCAATGATTCAGAGTTGACTCTTTCTTTTGAGAGACATTAACTTTATACACGGTGCACTTTCAGATTTAGAACTTTGCAGGATGTTTTCTTTCACTTCATATCATTTGAAAAAAAAAATAATCTATAACAGGGGCACTTTAAGAGTTCATCTCATGTGTCTTCAGTTTGTACAGTAGCCATTTATTTTAAAATAAATCAGTATCTTTTTTTATTATTATTTTATTTTAGCATGACTTTTCTGTCTATTTGTTCACAGGGAATGAATCAGACAAGGTGGAGTTACTCAAGTGGTACACAATGAATAAGGTTTTTATCGAGGGAAAGGAAAAGCTGTTGGTGAAAGAGTCTGGCTATTATTTCCTGTACCTGAAAGTCACCCTTGCCTCTCATGAGAAAGGAAACCATACAATCACTTTGAACTCCCAAATAAGAGGTGTGATTTTAGAAGGTACTATCAATGGATCAAAACTCTCCACTGTCTTCATGGCTAAAGGCTTTTCCCTCAATAGAGCAGATACTCTAACTGTGAATTGTAAGCCAAAAGCCGAAATCCAAAAAGAGAAAACTGAAACCTACCTGGGTGTGATCAAGCTTAATTCAACATGAATCTAGATCAAAGACTGAAATTTATTTGTGACAGTATTGAATGTGGACTCCCGCTGCCGCACTGATCTGCCGGGTTTCGAAGCATACACTGAAGGCATGCTATACATGTACGTCAGCTTTTTTATTTTATTTATTTCATCTCCAAAATTCTCTGCCATTTTTTGCACTAGCCTTTATTTAAGCTTCTCCCCACTCAATGGATGAAGTGTCTCTGAATGTCCACGTGTGGCCGAATTGATTGTTACCAGTGTAAAATTAGCAGCCTATTACAGCACTTTATATACATGTATGTATATATATTTGTGTGAAACTGACCCTTTGCTGAAGCCCCGAACTGCTCCAAATTTTTCTTCAGCACACTTGCTTTGGTATTGTGAATACCTTAGTCCACACTACAACACCTGAGTCAACAGAAATTGAACATGAACGTGTGAAGATTTATTTAAAGAGAATGGATAATAAACACTGCTTGTTTTCTCTTTTGGTATCTTGTGTCGCTACTTTACGCTCCAATAAGCATACTTTAAGTACAATACATCTGCATAATTTCTTGAAACTAGCCAAACACACAACACAAAACCACCACAGAAATAGAAAATAGCAAAAGCAAGTCTCAAATGGCAAACCAGCGACAGCTAGTGGTTGCAAAGGTGGGAACTTAGCAAAGGGTCAAGTGCACATAAAAGAAGGTATCGGAATACCTTCCTTCAACAAAGCAAAGATACAAAGCTGAATTCAGAATGGCAGACTTGCATACTACGAGTAGCGATGGTTCAACCAGAACTTTCCGTCATTTACTTACCCCCAAATTTTCCCAAACTTGAACTATGAGTTTGTATCTTCTGTTGAACATAAAATATATTTTGAACTGACTTTGTTTTTTAGTCCATGCTATCCAAGTCAATGGAACCCAAAAATTGTTTGGATACCCACATTTTCCACTATATTTCCTTTTTGTGTTCAACAGAAGAAATAAACTCATACAGGTTTCAAACAGCCTTGATGACACAATTTCCATGTTTGGATGAACTGATATGGCAGAAAGTATTATGCTACTACACTCTGAAAAACAAAGGTGCTTTTGATGCCATGCTTTTCAATCCTGTTCCTCAGGACACACTGCTCTGCACATTTATCTCTCCGTTATCTGACACACTCATTTGGGTTCATGGAGCTCTTTCCTAAAGACCTTATGATGAGAATCGGGTTTGAAATTTAGCGAGACATGCAAGACGTGCAAAGCTGTGGGACACCAGAAGCAAGTGTGAAAACCACTGCCACAGAAGAACCATTTTTGACTAAATGGTTCCATAAAGAACATCTAAAGAACTTTTTTGTGGTGATAGAAGGTGCTTCTGATTATAAAAAGCAGGGTTTTTTTTTGATTGAATGGTTCCTTCTATGGCAGTGGTCTTCAAATTTGTTCCTGGGGACCCACATCTCTCCACATTCTGCATGTCTCCCTAATTTAAACACCTGATTCAAATCATTAGTTCATTAGGAAAAAACTCCAGAGACATGCAAAATGCCCAGAGCAGTGGGTCCCGAGCAACAGGATTGAAGACCACTGTTCTACGGCATCACTGTGAAGAACCTTTTAGGCGTCTTTACTTTTAAAAGTATATGCTATTTCCAAGTTTTCACCAACAAATATGTCATTGGTCAGGTGGTATATTAAGAGTGGCAATATATGTGTATGTGTGTGTGTGTTTTTTGTTCATTTCTTATTTTGTCATATTTATCTTTATTTATGGCTGTTGATTATTCAGCGGCAGCAAAATGTTTTAGCATACTGTATAAATAAGTCTATGAAAGTCCTTGGATTAAGCTGGAAAACAAGTGGCATTTCTTTAAACAAAAGCCCATTTCGCAAAAAAATAGATTATATACATCTTTTAGGATGGACAATTATAATGAAATTAATGAATGAGAATGAATTAAAAAAGTGCTACTGTACGACAGCCAAAAGTAACTGGATTGTGTTAATGTAATCAATAACACTTTTTTACATACTTTGACCCATTTGCATGAAGAGCTTACTTCATACACCCACTAAACCTTTTTTTGCCACCAGCTGGTTATGATCAGAAAAGTGAAAGTATTTCTGAGAAAATCTCTAGCTTCCTTTTAATGCAGATGCCACTGGTTTGAAAAGTTAGAGGGTTGAAGTCCTTCATCTTCTGTAAGATGTTCAGCCAACCCAACAATCTGATATTAAAAGCTATAGGTTATATGTTTATAACATGTATAAATTACATCATTTGATGCCTGTGAGGTCATTAGTTGGACATTCGAATAATTCGAAATCTAATGAAAATTCTTAAAATAAAATTCTATGTATATATCTTCTCTACATGCCTCTACTGTATATGGAAACTGATGACGTTGTACTGACTTATGACCATGTAAAGACCCAAGTCACTTTTTGGCTGAATTGATGTTTTGGTATATGTCCTAAGATAAAACAAAGTTACTCATTTTTTGCAGGTCTGACTCAATATTATCAGTATTTGAAAAAAAAAAAAAAAAAAAAAAAACGTATACAGTGTAAGGCAGTTGGAATAAAGAACTACATACTTTCTTCCAGTCTACATTTGTTTGCTTAGTTTTGATTGTTTTTTGTGATGAGTCATTTATACTGGTGGTAGACTGGCTGATATGCTTAGACAGACAATGATAAGACTTTCCATCAAGGTGGGAGTGAGGGGGCAGAAGCACAGCTTTACAGCAGTGACTCATTTCCATGAATCCATCAGCAAACATCCTGAGTTAGATGCGGGTTTCAGCATTGACATTTCTTCAATAATTATCTTAAGTTAGGATCTTATTTACTCATAACCTAGCTTTAAACTGGGCCGTATTTTATACCTCTGAGCTTCGTGTTATGTTCATGCCAAGTATCTCCTAGATCTCGAAACCATATGTCATCATTCTGTGTTACTGTGACATTGTGTTTTGATGAGTCAATAGTGGGACCCTCTTTCTGAAAAGAAAGTGAAAGGGTGTGTAAACCATAACGTCATCTCGTCTGCTGCTTTCGAAGAGCCCTTTATGAGTTAAACAAGACACACACTCGCTACCTCACGTTACCTCCGCAGTTTAAGTAGAGTAAAGTAGAAGGCATATTGGTTAGATCCGTTAGATATCCGAATTACGGAGCTTCAAATTAATGGCCGCTATCCACAAGCATTTTCAAGCTCGGAAGAACCGGGATCAATTTTTCAAAATCTGAAAGAAGAAAGTCAGTTACACCTGGGATGGCTTGGGGGTGAGTAAAATATGCTGTAATCTTCATTTTTGGGTGAACTATTGCTTTAACAAGGTTAAAGCGAGCCACGTGACATTTATCCCCTGCAATTAAATTTTACCGGGGAACTTCACCAATAACATGCATATTACCCCCCACGAAACGCAATTAGGGTACTTTTGAGTAGTAATTATGTGAGCTTTGTTGGGAAAACCTGGCAACCCTGGCTTTTTTGTTGGGCCACAAGGCGGCAGCGCTGGCCCAGGCGGTTGTTTCGTTAATAAAAAGAAACGGAAGATAGCAAAACAAATGACTGAAAGGAACAACAATGCACAGATAATTACACTGCAAAGAAAATAAATTGAATCGGTCATACCTTGTTAAGAGAAACGGCGCAGAAACTGGATAGATAACTTTCAATTTCGCATGTGTGGACCCGCACGTTAGCGCACACTAAAAGAAAAGATTGACGTTTGCGTCCAAACTGAGGTAAACTTTAAACATTCGGATTTTAAGCTTAGCCACTGATTATAATACTGAATTTTTGTTTTCTTTACAAAAATAGCAAAAAGTTTATTGAATATTTCTCTCCATATTCACTGTGTTGGTAACCCTTCACAATACTATGAAAAAAGTAAAAAAAAAAAATAAAAAAAGCTCTTTAACGTCGCTGAATCTACATAAATACATCAATTAGTACCAACAGAGCTTTTTGTGGGATAATTTAGGTAAAAATAGCGAAGGTAATAATTGCAGATCACTACTTTCATGTATCAGACCTTGACTGATCACTGCACTCAGACAAAAATATAGTCTTATAAAGTTATCTTGGCAGTATTGGTCTTTCCTTGTGAATGAGAGCTAAAACTGTGTAATAAATTGAGGAAAACCTAAATTTTAAACTGAATCAACAGCTTGAATTGGGCTGTGCTCAAATGACAAGGTCTTTCATAATCCTACAAATTAATAATAACGCATAAAGAGAATCGGGGGGAAACAAATAGTGCTTATTCTAGTGGTTCACATTCCATCTTTCCTGAGTGGGTGTTCCACTTTTCTTTTCTTTACTTCTTTCAAGTCTTCGGAAAAGCCAGTCACCCTCATATTAGCCACCAATAGGTCCGTAATGCTAATTTGACAGCCCACTCTTGTCAAAATCAGCCGTTATCCACCTCCACAGGACGAGGAAGACGCACAGAAGCATTTCCGCTGTATGTGCTTCTGCTGCTGAGGGGAATCTTGTCTTCAGTGACGTCACCCGGACATTCATCAGCTTCTTTTCACATCTCATAATCTTTGTTTTCCTGAAATCACTTTCCTAGCTTCTTTCTCACCCTATGTTGCCGAAAATGAAATTGAAATATGCTAATATAAGGTTTTTGTGTCTCGTTTTGATTGGAAATTACTCTCGGTATTCATTTCACACATTTCGTTTTCCTTTATTTAAGCTGTCTCAAACTATGATTCAACAATGCATCTCTGTCAGATCACAGACAATAGTCAGGCAGGGGGTGAAGAGGCGTTGTCACGTGAACTCCCATATTTTGGCAGCAGAGGGTGCTGTTTTACTTACTGATTAACGTTTAGCAGTTGGACATTCGTCTGATGGTGATGGGCTGTGTTCCATTTTTGAGTGCTCCCCCTTATACTTCAATCCCTCCAGAGTAAATACTTCAACAAGTTTTTTTATCGGAAGACCCCTCTGCATTGTATTGGGTGCACAAAGAATGATAAGAGTAAAGTGCGCATCAATTGTACACTACAAAATCTTTGTAGGCTGGACTGGTCTGGCCAGTGGAGAACACTGCATGAAGCAGTATATACGTAAAAAGCTGTGACTTGACTTATGAAGGGGCTATTTTGGAAGCAGCCAGGTTTAAGTAATTTTTACATCATTCAAATGTGGCCACGATTGTTCTTGCTCCAAAGTATGCTTTGGAGCAAAGCTGCGTCACACAATGTCCGGAGAGCGGTGAAGGAGTGGCATTAAGCACCAATATCCAGTTTGACGAACGCAGACATGTCTCTGGAAGACGAGCTGAACACCTATGGTCACTTTGAGACTGCAGCTAAAGACGGTAGCGATGCTAGTGCTAGCGTCACTAATGGCAGCAGACAGGAAGACACTGCTAGCACTGGAAACACGTTCATCATCTCTGAGCATGATGTGAGAAGGGCCTTCAGGAAAGTGAACACCAGCAGCAGCAAAACTCACTTAATTTTAGCTTGTTTTTTCTGAACACAAGACAGTAATTGATTCTTGTCTAGAAAATCCTTCTCGATTTGAGAATTTTTAGATGTTTTGGCTGGAAATAAGACAAAAAATCTTGTCTTAGAAAGCATTTTTGCTGTGTAATCACCACATGCTTTAAAAAGTCCATCATTGTACCCGTTCCTCATCCTGCTTCCCTCAATGACTATCGCCCTGTAGCCCTCACCTCAGTAGTGATGAAGTGCTTTGAGCGGCTGGTCAAGGATTTTATCATTTCTTTACTACCGGATACACTCGATCCACTACAATTCGCTCACCGTCCAAACCGCTCTCTTCACCTCTTCCACACATCACTCACTCACCTGGACACTAGAAGGAGGAATTATGTTAAAATTATCTTCATCAACTGCAGCTCAGCATTTAATACCATAATTCCTTCCACACTCACCACCAAGCTGCAGCACCTGGGCCTCAGCTCATCTCTGTGCCAGTGGATTTCTAATTTCCTAACTGGCAGACCACAGGCAGTAAAGATGGGCGGACATGTCTCATCCTCCCTCACTCTCAGCACTGGAGCCCCCCAGGGTTGTGTTCTGAGCCCCCTGTACTCTTTGTACACGTGTGACTGTGCGGCCACTACCAGCTCCACCACCATCATTAGGTTTTCTGATGACACCGTCGTGGTGGGCCTGATCTGTGATAACAATGAGTTGGCCTACCTGAAGGAGATTGGAAATCAGGAGAACTGGTGCCACAGGAACAACCTCCTTCTAAAGGTAAGACAAAGGAGTTGATAGTGGACTTCAGCACTAAGCAGGAAAGGTACTACCAGTATCTGCGCGCAATCATTCCTGTGCACGATCGTCTCTCATCTGCTCGCGCAAACATGTTGTTTTGGTCAGTCGTGGGGCGGGGCTTGCTGTTTTAGTTACAACTAAACACCACCCCACCACCAACCGCCGCCTACGTCGACGATGCCATCGTCCGTCGCAATGTTTCACATTAGACATTGTACGATGCCAAATTGGTCGATGTAGCCCAACCCTACTTTAAATACCTCGGTGTTCACATCATGCAGGACCTGTCACGGTCCTGTCACATCAACACTGTTGTGAAAAAGGCTAGACAGCGTCTCTACCTCCTCAGGCTGTTGAGAGACTTTAGACTGCCCTCCAAGATGCTCAGGAACTTTTACTCCTCCACCATAGAGAGCATGACGGAAAACATCACAATCTGGTTCAGGAACAGCACCATGCAGGACAGATGAGCCCTACAAAGGGTAATGCGATAAGCTGAGCGCATCTTCCACATCGAGCTCCCTGTTCTCTCTGTTGTGGTCAGGACTTCCGTTCCCTGAAGGCCAATACAGAGAGACAGAGGAGGAGCTTATACACACACATACAGTATATACTGTACCTTAAACATATTTGCATGTACATATATATTCATATAGCTTATTTAATATACAAATCTAAAATATGTTTCTTAAATATATAGATGCATGTTTTTATAAACATAGTTTTATAAACTGCATCCTCCGGAGGTTGCATTAGCAGGCTGCATACATCATCAAGACTTTCTGTTAACCAAGTGCATCATAAGAATAATACAACATTTTACATTTACATTTACAACAGAATAATGGTCAAATTTATAACTGGTAATATTCTAAAACAAGATCCTTTTATTATGCATGTGGCCTACAAATGTGACCTCCGGAGGATGCAGCCTTCTGTTTGTAAAACGGTCATTGGTTCAGTCCTACTATTCGGTTTTACATTTCCATTATGTAATCATTTTATCTATTCTTATACTATAAGAAAAAAATATTTGTCCAGCTCAGTTTTCATAATGTAGCTTTAATTTTGATAAAAATTGTTGTGTTTTTGAAACAAATTTCAATATATTTCCTTTTAGAATAATTACTGTATTTTTCAATAATTTCTACTTTTATTCTACTTAACTGAATTAATTTTATTTTACCATTTCATTTGCTACAAGTAACCACAAAGATATGCATAACATTAGTTGAATTTATTTAAGTAATATCAAAAAAGCCTGAGGTAACAGGGTGGACAGAGGAGAAAACAAGGTGGAGAGGACATAACAGGGGGGACATCACAACACTAAACAACAGTATATTTCAACCTGTTACCTAATACAAGAAGCATATTGTCACAATTTACATTCACTGTACCATTTAACAAAAATCTGTATTTATCACATTAAAATAATTTGGTTTTATGCTTATTATTATATGATCTCATCTGTCCCTTTATAAGGAAACTATTTCTTTTAAACACATATTAAATTAATTAATAAATGAAATACCAATACATGCTTTAAACACATATTTATGTAATTTTTACATCAAATGTTACATTATGTTCACATATGTTACAGTTCAAAACAGTAACAGGGTGGACAGTAACAGGAGGGACATTTTATGATAAAGTTATTGCTACTGTTGTGATAAACAACAAGCTAGTGCATAGTGATCCACGAGGAAGATTTTTAACCTGTTAATTAACCATATTTTAAAAATTTCGTTAGAAATAAGCGCAACAGAGTGGAAATGTGAAGCTTTTCCACAACAGTGAATAATTATAAAACACTGAAAAAAGTTGGATTAAAGCTTCTTAACTACTCTGCTTCTTGTAGATAGTTTTCCAACAAAAAGTGTTATACTTCTCTAGAATTATGTCATTAGAGAAACATTTAAGGGCCGTGTTAAGACGGACTTTTCATTATTTTGGTAAGGCATATCATAAATAAGAATACACACCAATATTGAAAAAACTCACTCTGGGACATGGCATTTTAGTGTACTTGCACTTAAAAAAAAAAAAGACTAATTAATTTATTTAAAGCACATGTTTATTGTGTTTAATTGTTCAGTAAAACTTTTGGCTTGTCGACAGGCACAATTTACCTAAATTATCTTTTTATTTTTATTCAGACAAATTGGGTCCTTTCGTGTCAACTGTTTTAACCCTAAATGCTGTTGTCTGTATCTTCTAAAAATCTATACTAGCTTTGCATGATCAGTAAACTAAAATTCATATTATGAATCAGATCTTCCCATTCACTGCAGCTCTCGATTCTCATTCTTTATTGCACATTTTGAAACTGGCCTATGACATTTACATGAGAACAGATGGCACGTTGGTCTCAATGATGTCTGCAAAGCCTGCATGTCATGTTGTTTGAATCTGAACTCAACAATCAGCGAGTAATAGCTTAAATTTAATTCTGTTCATCACAACACAGTCTCATGACCAATTCGTACATATTTTACCAGGTGGCTGATTCGTACAAATTCATAGGACCTCCTTTTGTATGATTTGTTTAAACCCCAGTGACGAATAAGTTTAGCTGTTGGTTATTCGTACAAATTCATTCGAATTGGCAACTCGTAAAATGACGATTTTCACGATTTAGCAAAAATAGTATGAATTTGTATGAGGGAGGTCGTATGAATTAGCCACCTCATAAAATATGTACGAATTGCAGTGATACAAAGCTACCATACAAAACCTATTTCCTCTAAGTTTTTTTGGATGTTAAATAAGATCAATAACTTGATATGAAAATTTTATTTTCGTAATTATTCCACCAGGCACGTAACATCAGATTGACGTCAGACAGATGCTGGATTTTGGTCGAAAATGAAAATCGCGTTAACGTCAGTATCGGACACATTCACATTAGAATTCACGATGAATTTTGGTCACCCTTCGTCACAACCGACTTATGACATTGTTGGCCTGTTGTTTGCCTGGTGGCTTGTATTTTATTTTAATTAGCAAATGTTTTTTTTTTTTGCTAAACTTCTGATCTTAATCGTCAGTCTCTGTGAAGCAACCTTTTACAGATACTATATAGTGGAAATTGAAAGGGCAGGAAAATCCATTCAAATAGCTTTCGGTTTCACCCTACCATAACAGAAGAAAGCCTAAATATGCTAATGGTGCACAAACAATGGATCATAAACTCCCACAAAGGAACTATACACAACACACATGCACACATCAACACACGCACAAGAAGACTCCCTTCATTCAGTTCACTCAAAGCCGTTTCTGACATCACAATATGAAATATCATCTGACTACGCAAAACCACCAAACTCTTTTCTGAAAGCAATAATGTCATGAAAGTTTGAGCCTACCAATTCACTTTGTCTAAACTGTGTTATGGCACACGTGTTGCTGCTGCTGCTGTGTTGGTTGGAATCTTCCATCAAGCTTGTTAAATAAAGCTTTAGTCTTGAGACAGACAGATCTGAGTCAGCGAAACAGCCAAACTTGTACCTGTGTTCACGGGTAGCGTCCCCCACCCCCATTTCCTTTGCAGTTTACGAGCTCTGCTAAGAATACACAGCTGCGTGGGCGCTCACAACGAAAAGCTTCTTAGAATAAGATAAAATAAACCAGGTCTTGATTCAAACGATAAACGCAGCCGTGTGCACGACTGACCGTTTTTCTGCAAACTCATTTCACTGAAGTTCCTGAAATATACATTGTCTTTGCACGCTGATGTCATCTGACAGAGGTGAACCGGTTACATCTCAAAAGACATATGAGTCAAGTCTCTCCGCTCCAAGGAGATCAAAGGATAAGTTGACTCAGAAAAACATTTGCATTATGAATTTGAAAAAAAAAAATGCGCGTAAAGCAAGGTTTAAGTGCCGCTGTAGTGGACGAGCATGAAAAGGTCAAACCACAGCATTGTGGATCTGCATGCAAGTGACTAATCGACACAATGCATATTATATAACAGCACATAATGATGAGCAGTCTGAGATTTGTTTTGAGTAAAAAATTTATTCAAAACAGCCAAAAAGCATTCATTTAAAATACTTGAAATGAAGTTATATTCTGCTGATGCAAAAAGAGAATGGTCAGTCAAATAAATTACTGCTTTTATGCTGATCCAGATACTAATGTCAGATATATACATGGATCCAAACGTCTGAAACACAATCTATGCTGTATGCATTTGTGCTTTTATTTTGTAATTACATATTTGAGTGGGAGTCAATGTTGCTGTATCAGGATGTTAAAAAAAAAAAAAAAAAAGAGCAAGTGTTTACTATCATCACAAAGTTACACACTTCAGCTCTTCAAATACTTACGTTAAATTAAGGAAATTAAGATTAAATTTAAATTTAAAAAGAAAAAGAAAATCAATGTTGTTTCTGACTTTTGGTCCCCACTGTATATGGAAGATATCTTCAAAAAACACATATCATTTTATTATATATATATAAAAATAATAATAAGTAAATAATAATATTTAAGGTGTGCAAAGCATTGCAAGAATATTACCTTAGATTTTAAACAAATTAAAGGTGCAAACATTAAAGTTTATCTTCCAGAACAATTATTATAATTATTCATTCACGTGTTGCTCACAAAACAATTTATGCAAAATATGCCGCACAAACTGTAAAGTTCAAATAAAAATGATCAACAATCTTAT
>JAUMHG010000122.1:44699-56578 GCA_032359395.1 Enteromius anoplus | reverse complement strand
ATATAAAAAAGTTTTCACTTATAAACTAATAAGTCAATTTCACAAATAATTCACTAAGAAAGAACAAGTAAAAAACTGAATTAAACTTGAAAATTGTATTTTGGTTTGATTACTTTGGTTGATTTACCACTTCAAAAAATGTATATATATATTTTTACAGCGTAGATCAACAGAAGTTTACAGAAAGGTAAAATTTTAAAGGAAAACTAAGTATAGTGATTATTAATAGATTAGTCTTCTATCAGATCTAGCTGTAAACTTATCCAACTCACACATTAGTTGTGCGGTAACAGTCTGACTGCAGAATCCATCTAAACCATATACAGACCAAAGTAGTTCTCCGCAGCATTGGACAACACAATGGTACCGTTTTTCACCCTGACAAAGACAGCATCACCTTCATTCAGATGAAAAACCCCACTTAGGAAGCTGTTGTCTTTGGTACTCGAGCTCTGACGATCTCTAGAAGACTCAAGAAGCGGAATGTCATTTCCTAAAAATCTGGGTGTTACCCTGAGTACAGAGTGGCTGAACAAGATCCCGTCCATTTCAAAGTTGATCTTAGAGTAGACAGAATAATATCCTTCTTGCTCTATGATGAGTTTGCCCTCATTCTCCTTGTGTTTGACTTGGTGAAGAATTGAATAATGATGCTTATGCCACAGCACGACTCCATTAACAGGTTTCCTACCAGCTGAAGGAGAGGACACATATATTAGCTCTCAAATGTTTCAACACACTTGAATGAACTCAGTAAATTTAACAAATTGTACAAATTTGGTCATTAAAACACAGTATGACATTGTGTCCTCTTTTAAAAGCACAAACATAGTTTCACTTTCACAACGAATCACAGCGTCTCCAGAACATGGCGCTGGCAACAACACTATAGTGAGAATCAACTTCTTTCTCTGAGTAAACATTTGTGGGGTGTTATGCAAATACCTACACAGTGACATAGACATGTGGGGGCATGTTTAAACAAGGCGTTTTAGGAAGTGTGGTCGAGACTTAACTTTTATTAAGAAAATCTTTTTATTTTTGAGACTACAGTCTTTGCAACTGATCTGATCTACGCACTTACACTTTGTAACACCCCAAAGAGAAAGGAAAACTTGAATTTGCATCATATGACCCCTGGATCACTAGTCAATGATTGTCACTGATGACAAATAAACTAAACCTAACATCTAAAAAAATTATTTCGATAAAATAAAAAAATATAAAAACATAATAAAAACAATAAACTCACTTGTCAGATGTGCCATTGGTTTTGATGGCTTCATTTCTCCAAGCGGCCTTTTTTTGGGTACAGGATGTTCTTTCGCTGTGATGTTCCAATAATAAATAAATAAATGATCATAGGTTAAATTATTGTTCATATGCCATGTTTTCCTAGAATAAAAGGTGCAGTGCATCAAAGAAAACTTGTGGAAGTCCAGGCCTTTACCTTGTTTTATCATGTCAGTTTGTGGTTCATCTGGAGGTGTCTGTAGAAGGTTAAAAAGAAAAATCATACATTTATGAATCTTTTGTTCAAACGCAAAGAGTCTGCAAAAACCTTTTGAGGTTTAACCAACTCAGATGTACTACAAGGATGCATCATGGGCTGCTGTTGCATCAATTGACAGTAATTCCTAAACTGTAGTTAATGTAAAATAACATAATTTCATAAGAATCACTTCTACATTTATATTCAATTAAGAGCTCGCATTCATCCTCCTTAAGTGCCTCGACGAACATCCAACAAACAACAAACTCATAGAATCAAGTCTGTACCCTCATTTCTTCCCAATAATCCATTTAATTTAGGTGTTCATCACGATATGGAAGAAAAGATCTGTCATAACTTCAGTACATGTCAAGTCATCTTTATTTATACAGCACTTTGTATAATACAGATTGTGTCAAAGCCAGTGAGAAAATTACAAAGAGCAAGAATTATGTTTGCTTGGTTGCATGCAAAGCATTTTAAACATTAGCTTATTTTTTTCTTTTTTAAAAAAGACTTGGCATTCAGTCATGTTTCCCCCCCGATAGCTTAATTTGGGTCACAATGCTATATTATATCAGATAAACCTGTTGCAGGGCGGCCGAGACCCATTTTCTCATAGCTGTATTTGTTGAGTGTGGGTCTAGGTCAGGTAACCACAGCACGACATGTGGTTTGAGCAGCAGCTGTCCAGCTAAGTTTTTTGCAAGTTTCATGTAAAGGGAGGAGCCTGACGGAAACATCTTAATCTACGTACAATTTATATTTACAGATAAATTTTGCATTAAATGATCAGCATTATGATATAGTAAAAATGTTTTAAAATATGAACATCTTTAATGAATAAATGGAATTTTGTAGTATTTGGAGAATGTTTACTTCACCGTGTGTCTAAATGTCTTTATATTTGGAATAAATGGAAAGTCTTTTTTATTTTATTATGCTTTCTAAGCTGCATTTATTTGATTAAAATTACCGTAAAAAAAAAAAAACGAAACAATTATATTCTTTCAATGTAAAATAACGGTGTTCAATTTTTTAAAACGCAATTTATTCCTGTGATGCAAAGCTGAATTTTCAGCATCATTACCCCAGTCTTCAGTGTCACATGATCCTTCAGAAATTATTCTAATATGCTAATTTTCTAATTTCTCATTATTATCAACAATGGAAACCGCACATTTTTTTGCATGCAATATTGAGTTCAAATGAGCACCAGAAGTATATATTTGCATAGTTATATTTCAATTAGAGTTCATATATACATATATATATAATTTGTACCTTGATTGATTTAGATAACTGAAAGTAGCTAAAAGGGATTTACTATGATGAGGTCAACAACTAAATAACATAATCTATACTCTTCATGTAAAAGAGAAAGAGAAAACAGAAACACATAAAGAAAATGATAAGAATCTACAATTAACTAAAAATATGAACTCTTGAACAAAAGATGAACTGAGATTAGATGAACTGATAGTGTGAGTGAAAGAATGACGCTGAATGAAAGTACACAAGACAGCGATGATTGTGAAAGTCGGAGCTAGTAGTACTTACAGAGTTTTCTTTTGATGTGAACAGATGGTAGATGAAACAGGCCTCTATGGCCATGCCACAAAGAGCCACACACACCAAGATCACTAGCAGGGTCTGGATCACATCCTTCCGCTGTCTACGGCCCGGCTTGGGGGGCAGTGGAGGGGGCCTCGCTTTACTGTCCACCACGAATACCGAAGGATAAGAAACTTTACCTGGAGCCATGTGCGCACTCACCGTCTCTGGCCACTTCATAGATGACAATTGCACGTTCAGAGAGGTGTGAGAAGACCCACTGCAACTCAGTGAGAGACCCACAGTGAGAGTGAAAGATAACCATTGCTCAAAGCCCGCAGGTGGGCGGACGGTGTGAGAAAGCACACTTCAGCGGGGCCAAAAGAAAAAAAAAGAGTCAGACCACTCTCAAAATCTCTTATAATGCTGTTTCAAATGACAGGTGAAGTAAAATCTGTAAAAATAAAGTGCAACGTTCAAATTTAGTTTTCTAGTTTTGAAAAGGAGAAAAAAGTAATCACTGAGGAAAGTTAGATCTTTTGCCTTTCAGAACGTTCCACATTCCGTTTGAGTAGGCTGGAAGTGGAATCTACATAAATGGGAATCAGAAAAGACGTGGAACACACAAATGCCTACACAAGCGGATAAATGCATGCTCGTGGCCATGCAAGAGCCCCACCATTTCACACCTTTCTCTCTCTATTGTGCATAAGCTCTTAGCCACAGCTTCCCCTATACTCTACACACACACACACACACTCTCAGACACTCTCACATGCTTTAACTGCAATAAAGTTTTAAGCAACTTTAAGTAACCGCAGTTAAAACCGATTAGTGTTGGTCTATGCTGGCCCATGCAGTCTTTTTTTTTTTTCATCCTTATATTTAGAACAATCACCACAAGCATAGTTGACAAAATAAAAGTTGACAAGTAAAGCTGACAAAAATAAAAATGCAAGAAGACTGAGAGAGAGAGAGAGCTACCTTGCATTCAGAATACTGATTCAGCCTCTACATATTTTGACTTCATGCTTTAGCTCGTCACACACGAAACCAATATCAAAGAGCTAGCGGTAAAGAATGTTGACTGTGTTGTAACCTATGTCTGAGCCAAAACACGCGACAAAGGCTGCATGCAGAGGTCAACTAGCATATGTCTTATGCACCTGCACGAGAGAAAATAACTCTCCATACCAGTAGGGGGCAGCAGTCTGTATTTTTCATTTAAAGAGGGAGTCTCAATCGGCTTCCGAGTTTGAGAATTAGTAGATAGTGTACACGAGTTTGGTCACTAGTAAGTTCCCTAACTCAATGCATGTTGGGACAGTGATCACGAGCAGCGTCAACGGAAAACATGGTAGAACATCATAATTGGAATTAGTAAACAACCCGCAGGACCAATATCATTTTTATATTACTTTTTATTCTTTTTAATCACATTGTTCTACCACGTTCTTACAACATTTCAGCCAAATATTAATTCTAAATGATAATTTTGTGTTGAAATATTCTATAGTGTGTCGTTATGCTTATCATGTACATTTGTGTGGTTTATGTTTCACGCTGTAATTCACGAATGTGAGCGCTTAAAGGTCCCAGAGTCTTAAAGGTCCCCTGGAACAGGAAGACAGGAACATTGAGAAGCCACGCCCCTTTTTAAAAATAGCCAACAGCATTTGTTTGTATCTGCTGTGGTGAGAACTGTTGAGCTCTGTAAGCCGCATTCAGCCACAGTCTAATAGATTACCCGCTAGATATATTGCCTTATAGATAACCTTAAGACTAACATATTGATACTAACACCCAAAAAACTTTTGTTTTGATTTTAGGGGGACTTTAAGGCTGAAGTGCACATTACACAACTTCTAAAATCTGAACCGATTTTTTTAAACATTTGGCATCATTCGCTTACCGACTTTAAAGTTGTTCTGATCACAACAAACTCGCATAGAGATGTGCGCCTTGTTGCTAGGAGATGCATTACAAATGAAAACAAATGTGTTCTAAAATCGGCTGAAAATATCAAATTCAGGGCAAAAACCGCGTAGTGTATTCCAGGCTTCACTTGTAAACCAAAAACTGCAGGTTTGAGTCTTCCACCCTTAATACTACGACTGAAGTGAGACTGTTTAAGCAAGGCACCAAAGCCCCAACTGCTCCCTGGGCACCTTTCTAGACCTTACCAAAAGCTGCAGTTTATATGAAACTCCCTGAACATGACAAACAGCTAAAGATGGACCAGTGTCTTGACGTTTCTGTCCTCCATCCTCCAGCTGTTGAATGCTGCCCTTAAATGATGTTGCCGACTGCCTGACACCAATTTAATCAAATTTTGACAGTGCAGAACACACAGCAAAACCTGAGCGGACAGATGCTAAACGACGGCTGACCATCTGTTCAATGTGTCAAGGCCTTGATAGACTGCAGTAGTATTCACACACATTTATCTCGCAAGGTTTTAACAGAGAGTTCTGTTTAGAGGTACACAAAATAAAAGTTAACCCTTAAAAATCCATTACATTGTAATATCAGCTCAATGTTCATACTTGGCACAACAGTGACTAGTAGACCTACTTGTGTGTCAAGCGTGACAAACACTTTGAAGAAATTTAATCTAGTCATGATTGTCTCTTTAGAAAAATTACAATTATGGTCGTCTGGCCTATCAAAGGATGGACAAAAACGATCAGAGAAGATTACACATATCTTCATTTGTGTTTCAAAGTTGAACAAAAGTCTTATAAGTGCGACATGAGGGTTAGTCAAAGATTTCCATTTTTGAGTGAACTATCCCTTTAAGCCCAGTGTTGTAATTCTTTGACAAACTTCACGATTCACTTAAAAGCAATGCAAGCATGGCCTATAATGAGCCTTATTCAAGCCTGCAGCCATTTTAATTCGAAAATGAGGCTGTGAGGGATAACAGGCTAGTAACAGACCAGCAGCGTTCACTGTGGCGTATTAATCTATTATTGTGTTGTTGCGATTTCCTGTTTACCCTTTTGTATAGCCATCGAAATTAATTCCTGGGATAACTGTTGATCACAATAGATAAAACTAGCATTTTTATCAGACCCCTATATTTCTGTTCTGTTTGCGGTGCTAAGTTCGTTCAGTGTGAAACGGAGCAGTGTTTTCTTGTTGCCGCTGGACGCTTAGCAACAGACAGCCAATCAGAAATCAGCGAGCATTACGTCAAGTCGCTAACAGGAAACGCGCGTGGTGTAAACAGCTGCCGGTGAGAAGTTAGTTAACGTTAACGTCAAGAACTTCAAAAGTAAGAAATGTCAAAAGACGGAAAGCGTGTGAACTGGAGCTTTCTTAATGTGGTCTTTCAAAGCGTTTACTACATACATAAACGTTGTTTGTGTCATGCGAAAATAGCAAATCTAGTCACTATCACTGAATGTGCCGTTTACAATGAAACGCCACCAGTGATGACTTCTGGGAGCGACCCATAATTTCCGAGATGAGGACGCTACTGTACACGTAAACACTAGTCTCTCGAAACTTAAAAGAAATTCTAATAAATGTTCATATACTTTGCTCCTTTGTTTCTTTCTTTTGTTATTTTGTCTTTGTTTTCTTGCCTTTGTGCGTCTTATGAGGCTAAAAACGGCTAAAGACCTATGCGGCGACATTTTTTAAAAACTGGTAGCATAACTGAAAGTGGCAGGTTTGCCTACACCTTACCGTACGTCCAATCAGGTACAGTAACACCGCAAATATGTAAATTAGAACGTTAACCCGGGGTTTAGGAATGTGCAGTGTGAAACGTCTGTTAATGAATACCCAGGATTAACCGCTAACCCCAGGTTTAATATAAGCAGTGTGAAACATGATTACAGATAACCCAGGATTCCGTTTATCCAGGGTTTAGGATAACCCCGGGGTAACAATTTCAAGTGTGAAAAGCCCTCTAGAGTAGTTTATTTTTTTCTATAACAAGCAAAATATGTTTGCTGCGTAAATCAGCAATAAGGTGCTGTAAGCAAGAGAATTTGAGGTTTTCCGCTAACGGCTCTAAAGCAGCCCTGAGCTTACAAACGCTAGCTGCCTTATATGCAATGAAAATTACATTTTCTAAAGAAAATACAGTGATATAAAAACACCCACACCTAGGTTTGATTTTTAAACGTGCATTACATGCTCATGTTTAGTCAAGCATTCTGGAAAATCGGTCATCTTTTATATCGTGGCAGGTCACCACAAATAAATAAATGTAGGCTATGTATGGCAAAGACATCCCACAGCACAATAACCTGAGACCAACTTCATTACTCATTATTGTAGCCGGCGGCATGAACCGGGCCGATAAACAAACACAGACCAGAAGTTAACTTCGGTCCAGGCGCGTGCGCCCAATAAAGCCGTCTATATCAGCTTACACAAGAAGGTTCTAACTTACTGGTCCTATCATGGTTAAACTGTATTGCTGCGTCCGAAATCGCATACTTCCCTACTATATAGTATGCATAGAAAAACAGTGTGCGAGGCGAGTACTAGTAGTATGTCCGAATTCATAGTATTCGAAATTCAGTAGGCGAAAAGTACCCGGATGACCTACTGCTTCAGCCCGAATTCTGTAGCACGCATACCATGGACACTTTCCTATCCCATGAGGCTCTGGGAGTGGAGGCGCCATATTTGAAAAATGGCGGAAAGTGGAGGCACGGCTCATTTCAAGTGTACCTCAGAAAAAAAGAAAAAAACGTTGTTTATTGTGATTAAATTACACTTGTTTAACACAATCTAAACAAACAAATGACTTATTGAAAGTTTACTTTTTCGCGCTGTCGTGAAGACGCGTGACACGTGACAACATCAATATGGAGGATGTAACCTTAGTAACTGTTACGTCCGAATTCCATAAAACGTACTTTTTAACGGTCAGGTAGTACGTTCAATTTTAAATATAGTACCTACTTAAGCAGTATGCAATTTCGGACGCAGCATACTGTATGTTCTCCCCTAACATTCACAGAGCGTTGCAGAAAAGTATCTGTAACGTTACAGCAACCGATATAGTGTGGTATAAACCCAATATAAGCTATCATGTAACGACTTCTGCTCGCTCACAAACTTTGCCCAGATTTAGCTACTTCTACAAGCTTCTCATCAGAGTATGACACAAACGTGCACAGAAACACTGAACCTCGTAAGAGCGTCACGATATAACATCATTAGAACATGCATGATTCCTGCCCTGTAGACAGGCGCGCGTCAAAACTTGACGTCGGAACCAGCGGCCAAACCAACGAGGCTTTTTGCGCGTTTTACGCGACGCGGGAAAACTACTACTACTATCATACTTCAATAGCGGCTGTTTGTCCCCGCGAGTTCACGAGAGTCCAAACAATGCTCTTGCTATCAGCGTTGAAGGCAATGATAGCGTCCTAGCGTGGTCACGCCGCTCGCAGTGCAGACGGGCTCTTGAGTGTTTGTGAAGAGCAGAGTCATGGAGCGGTGCGAAGAGACGCGCGTCGCAGTGTGTTTGCTGCTCTTTCTGACGCTCGGCGTGGATTTGGTTTTCGCGTTCGGACAGAATAAGGACACCGAGTTCACTTTCCTTTTACCTGCCGGAGCCACCGAGTGCTTCTTCCAGACAGCCACTATGAACGGCAGCATGGAAGTGGAGTACCAGGTCAATAACAATAATCTCAAATAATGTCAATAGTTTAAACTATTTCAGTTATTTAAATTAAGATTTTGAAATGACTCAAGAGGCCACACCAGTCAGCAAATCCAGAAAAAAAGCAGAAATAACTCGTTGAAACTGTCTAGTTGAGTAGTAACTAGTTTTATTTGTCAAAAGTTTTGGTTGAAATATTATTTATTAGTAAGGTTCTTATTAACTGCTGTGTTACATTGCAGTTTTGCTTGACAGCAATGACCAGGAAGTAGCAGGACATGTCCTTTCACAGGTGCATGTTTTGGTCAAAGTGCATTTTTATGAATGATTGTATCATTGCTCACAAGTCTCCTGTGAGCACATAGGCTACTAATTATAACATGAACGGTGCGTGTGTGGTTTGGGTTCATGTTTGTGGAGCTCTGGAGTTGATGTTCAATATTATTGACATCAAAGTCAATTGCGTAGTTGAGCAATCCTCATTCAGTCCTGTTAACTCACAGAAGCTTAGTTATTGTAGTCCTCTGTGTGCTGACCTTTCTCAGAAGATTCACCGTGCCTCGTGTCTGGGGTGCGTTTGTGGAGCCATCCTGCTTTATGTTAAAAACAGCCACAGCTGCGGGACAGCTGACCTGCCCCAAAGCTCATTCCATCTGCTGGCAGGATCACTAGTGCTACACGGTTACTGTTTGCCTCACTTTATCTCTAGTAACAGCAGACTGGCTACTTTATCAGTCTGTGGAAGACAGGAGGCCTCTCATTTGAATTTACAGATGTGTATTTTTGTCGTCTTTTTTTCTTGTTGCTGAAATAAAAATGTGGGTTGTGAACGCCGTTTAATTTTTCGATACCCCCTGTCCCTGCCCTTAACCCATGTGTGTATCTGCAGGTCATTGCAGGGTCTGGGCTGGACGTCGGCTTCACTCTGATCTCCCCGCACGGATACAGATTGGTCTCCGACTTCAGAAAGTCAGATGGCATACACACGTAAGCTTCCTTTAGTGCACAAGGCTGAAACATGCACTCATAGTTTCGGACTGTCATAACCCACAGTATTTGCATGTCCTCTTCTGCAAAAGTGCACGATGTCTGCTGCTGCAGGGCTGGCAGTGACCACAACTGAATTTACAGAAAACAGTTGCCTGTTTACTGAATGGCTTGCGTTGCCAGGTATAGTCAAATGAAAAGTAATATTTAAAAGGGTTAGTTCACTCAAAAATGCACGTTGTGTTATTACTCTTATTTATTTTACTGGAAGCTTATTTCCATCACGCAAAAAAACTCTTAAAGAGATAATTGTGAATTTTTCTATTACGATTCGGACATGTTCTCAGAAATGCGATTTTATAAACTTTTTTACTTCTACTTCTTTTTTTTTTTTCCAGAGATCCGAGTGTACATCACGTACTTTTGACTTTTGAGTTCTGATTGCACTTCTCACAATATTTCTCACATTTTTCTTGGAGTTTTGAGTCAAAAATTTGACGTCCTCTGAAATCTGAGTTTACAATGTTGTACTTTTGAGTCATTTTGACTTATAATTTTATATATTTTATATGACAATCATTTTTTTTTGTTCTCTGAATTCTGTATTTTTAATTTCACTCTTTTGACTTTTTTTTTTTGAAGACTTCCAAGGAAACAAGTCAAAGTTGCAATGTGAGAAATGTGCTTTGAGATGTTAGCTTACAATTGCAAGACAAAAATGTGCAATTCAAAGAAATAAACAAAAACGTGCAGTAAAGAAACAATTGTGAGAGTTGTAATAAAAAAATCTTGCAATAACCATTTTTGTTCCAGAATCTGAGAGAGCTTTATTTGTTTCAGTGTCACGGCTTCTAGTGCACAAAGTCTACAACAACACACACCAGTAAAGTAAATAAAACAATAAATAATAATAAATCGTATAGGTGTGCTATAGACAACATAGAATAGAAATAGTATTAAATTAATAAATAAGCTTCCGTAGGTTCAACTATGAACACAAAAGATGATTTGCTACCGAACAGGTTTAAGTGACCCTTGACTCCTATTGTATGGATTATATTTTTGATCTAATATTTCACAATATTACTTAAAGTCATGACATGTGCACTCTTGTAATCCTGGGGTTGGCTGTCAGGGTGGAACCCACTGAGGATGGCGACTACAGGATTTGCTTTGACAACAGCTTCAGCCATATTTCAGAGAAGATGGTGTACGTGGAGGTGATCGTGGATGGACCGGAGGAGGAGGAGGAGGATGATAAAGATTGGGCTGCTCTGGCTGAACCGGAGGACTCGCTGGAGTACAAACTGGAGGATATCAGGGTACACAAATCACATAATCACCATTTCTTTTTTTAAAGCCAGACATTATAATGGCACGTAAAGGTTTCTTAACTCTGTAAGAAATACAAAATAATAGCCAGCAAATCAGTTTAAAACAAAAAAATTTAAATGACTAGTATTTCATACACCAAGCCTTTATGGCTTATATAATGTTATTTAATGTAATTTGGTCCATATTAGCAAATATTATCACAACCTGAAAGTGGATGACTTTACTATTGGCTACATTACAAGGCCTTTGACTTGCTAAACAATATAAGCCATCAGTCAGACAACAGAAGTCTTGTAGTTGATTGTGTATTGCAGTTTCAGGTTATGTTTCGATTGTTTTGATAATTTGTCATTTGCATGCCAGGTATTACACAGTAGGCTTTATTAGGGTTAAAGAAAAGCTACCAGGCTGGTATTTTCACATTGTTTCCACAACATTATTTAAGGCAGTGTAAACAGCAATAGAGGCTATTTATAATTTATAACATATCATTTATTTTCTATTCTATTTTCTTAGTGATGTATGTTATTTACATTAAGTTCAAGTAACTAAAGATTCTATTAAAACTGTTAAAATGGCAAATAGTGGCAATTATCTGCACCTCAGTATTGTAGTATGTTGTAAAACATTGTGCAAAAATAACTTTACAAAAAATAACATAATTGAAGTTATGATTTTAAATTAAAATTTTAATTATTAAATGGATGTCACTTTATTGGTATAATAAAGCCCACTCTACACCTACGTGAACCCTACACAATATTTAATTTTTTGGGTAATTTTTTTCATTTAATTTTTATTTTTTATTTTGTATTTCCTTTTTTAAATGGCCATTAGCATATATATATATATATATATATATATATATATAAATAAATT
>JAUMHG010000122.1:13758-30502 GCA_032359395.1 Enteromius anoplus | reverse complement strand
GATACTATGAATTCGGACATACTACTCGCCTCGCATACTGTTTTTCACGTACTATATAGTAGGGAAGTAAGCGATTTAGGACGCAGCGACGGACTTAGGAGCATGTGGACTCTTGTATTGTCAAGGACTCTTTCTCAGCCTCAAACTTCATTAGAACTTGTTTTATGTTATTAGCGCAATCTTGTATTATGAGCATTTATGACATTATGGCAAACAATACAGTCTTAAAATATTTTTGAAATATGAGCTTTTTTTTTATGAGATTTTTCATGTATAAAATCTGCATTTTGTTGTTATATTCTGTGCATGTTTAGTGATACACACAAAATAAAACAAAGAAAGTTTAGAGCTTTTAGGATTTGGAGTGGTTCTTGATTAAAAAAAACTAACAAAAAAAAAACAAAAAAAACCCTTTATATTTTCCATAATGAGAGATATTTTTATTTTAAGTCTTACCCAAGTTTTTTTCCTACCATCTGACCTATATTCCGACACGTCTTATATAACGCACTTACCGTCAAGCAAGCAAAACATGAATTTGAATACGTGTCACATGTGTGAAGTAGATGAGCTCAGGTTTATTTATAAAGCAAATTTCCTTATGCACTGGTAATTTCAGTTTCACTTTAGATACATTTTTATAGGCTTGTCTTTAATAGTAAACGTTATTTATAATGAATGGCACTGTAATAAATGACAGCTTTAACCCTTTTTTATATATTTTTAAATGATTTTTCAAGACTGTTCTGTTCTGAACAGTTAAAACTAAATTGTTACTAAAATACATGTTTGTATATAATTTTATATATAGTTTACAATGTATTTTTATTTTATTTTACATTATTTCTGAATGTAAAAGAATTGAGTTTTTTTTTTTTTTTTTATCTCTATCATGCAATTTTGATCCAACGCAAATTATAGTCAAGTATAGCTTATTACCTGCAAAATATGATAATGTGCAAATGGTAACGCGGTTATTTTTATAGATAAGAAAATAAGAAGACAAGAAAGACTGTGAGCATTAAAGCGATTCTGATAGCGGTGTGTTGTGAAAGCATGGCCTTACTATAACACACGAGAGAGTGAGAGAGAGAGAAAGGAAGAGAGTGTGTGACTGGAGTGAAAGACTGAGATATTAGTTCGTGAACAGAGGATATGAGAAGTGCTGCGGTTTCGTGCCACCATATGGCCTGCTAGCCCTTAACGGGACACCACTTGCCTGACACCATGGACGTTCTTAATGGCGTGACTGATCTCTCGCCGCAGCTCCTTCTCGTCAAACACAATCTGAAAGAGAAAAAGAAACCTCACTGCACCTGTCTGGGATATTCCGGGGGAACGTGTTGGGACGCGTTATCTAAAGATCCCTAGTACTTCCAGACCAACTTTATCAGCTCAAAAGCCGCCAAAACGAAGCGTTCCGTTACCTTGACCAGCTCGAAGGGGAAGCGCTCGTGGAAAATTCGGTTTATCCTAGCACCTCCGGACAGCTCGGCGGTGTCCACCTGGTCTCCGGAGCCCTCGATGCACTTCTCAAAGTCCACACCGAACTGCTGGACCATCCTGAAAGACGTACTCAAGAGTTACAAACATCTGCCCTGTCCCAGGAACTGCTTGAGTTCGAGACGCTAGTCAACACTCACTGCAGCAAGGCCTTGGTTTTTCGCGTAGGGTCATCCGGGCGGAAGTTCTTATATTCTTCCACCTCTTTTTCCAGAGAGAGAAGCTGAGACTGGAGTTTGCTGCGCAAGCCGGGTAGCGTGTCCCGGATGTGGTTGGTTAATTGCTAAAAACAAAAGAAGATATACATTTATCTACATTACTGTACACAAATCTTTTTAAAACGGGCGAATCCATAACCGCATTCTGTGTGCGAGTGATTTGGTCCAACCTGGTTGAGGGCCTTTTGCAGGTGCGGTGTTCCCATTCGTTCAGCCATGTGTCTGTAACTGGGGTGGGACAGGAAGAACTTCCTTTCTGCTGCCTGTGCAGCACGAATGTCCTTCTTGCCGTCTATGTCTTTCTGACTTCGGTTCACTACGCCAATGTAACCTGGGACAGGGAAAGCGGTCTATCAGTGGATCT
The DNA here is from genome assembly GCA_032359395.1 of Enteromius anoplus. Taxonomy (NCBI): domain Eukaryota; kingdom Metazoa; phylum Chordata; class Actinopteri; order Cypriniformes; family Cyprinidae; genus Enteromius; species Enteromius anoplus. Next base: position 28,417 of record JAUMHG010000122.1, on the reverse strand, counting down.
GAACGCTTCGTGTTATTTACATGTGAGAGTAACAAAGAAACAGAAAGGAATGTAAATCTACAGGACAGGACACGTCCAAGACAAGTCAGGACAAGAACTGTGACAAAAATATACACGACAAGCTTCTTCTCCTCCTAGAGAATAGCTAGAATAGAATTGTATTACATTATATTTGTTGATTTTTAAGTGCATAAGATGCACTGACGTCCAAAAGCTTGGTCAGTCAGTATTACATTTTTCTTTTCTTTTATTGAAAGACATGAATATACATAATGTGAAATTGCCCATAAATGTGAAGTGCAAACTGCCCACCTCTACGCAGTGGTAAGAGTTTATTTTCCAGGATATCCCGGGCGTCTGTACCCTCGTCCATTAGATCCAATTTAGTAATCACACCGATGGTGCGCAGTCCTGTTGAAACAAAAACACATGAACAACACCACAGGGTTTTTTTGACCCTTAATTATTACTGGAGCAGAATTCAAGTCAGGTTGATACCTCAAAAGTTGTACCTCAATTCAAATGTGACCTCACTATGGTTTACTGTAGTTGATGTTTTCCAGGTTTTCCCTGACTATGTGAACTCTATATACATTTCATTCATGTGTAACCGTCCCAGCAATCCTCACCTTGAGGGTCTACTTCCTTAGCCACCTTGAGAGCGTCTGAGTTGGCCAAGTCAGTGTTGGCGGGGGTGACGGCGAGGATCAGGCAGCTTTCCCTAGTGATGAACTGCATAATCATGTCTCGAATCTGGTGCTCGATGTCTACCGGCTGGTCGCCCACGGCAATCTTAGTCATTCCAGGCAAATCGATGAGAGTCAGATTCAATACTGTGGAACAGAGACGAGTGACATTTTAACAATGGCTGCCGAGTGTGGACGGAGGAAAGGTCTTGTGGAGTCTTGTGCTGCGTTACCGTGTGGGGAGTAAACCCTCAGGTTGATGGGAATAGGAGAGATGCCCTTATTAGACCCCGTAATCCTGTCCGTCTCTGCTTCGATTTCCTGCCGGACTTCATCAAAGTCCACAAACTTCCTCCCTTTGCAGTGCAAGAATTCCGCATATTCTACAAACAGAGCGATGGAGTGTGTTGTTCAGAGCGGTGACATTTCAGCATCAAGGCAAAAAATAAAAACATGAAAACCATACAGTAATATTAGCACCTAAAGGATAAACCATGGGAGATAGCAGTACGCCAGTTACTGAAATAAAATAAATGTCAACTGAAAACCCTTTTTTTAGTTGCCCAAACAACATTCTAGCTACATTTTATGCAGTAGTTTAAATAAAAATGAAATTCATAAAATTATATTATATATTATATTATAAAAAATAATAATAAAAAAAAAAAATGTTCTCTCTCTCTCTCTCTCTCTATATATATATATATATATGTGTGTGTGTGAGTGTATATATATATATATATATATGTATATATATATATATTGCCTATAGTTTAATTCAAATACAAAAAATATCAATTGTTTTTCAAAATATTCATTTAAAAAAAAAATAAATAAAAAGTAAAATAAAAAAATCTTTCAGTCAGACTAAAAAAAAAAAAACCTGTTCTACATACAAAGGTCCAAAAACAAAACCTGAGGGCCATGGGTCAAATGCAAATACAGTAAGTAACTACAATATTGTGTACAATTAAAAAAATATCAAAAAATAAAATGTGCTTAAATTTAATTCATTAAAAGACAAATTAAATTTGGGTGAACCTTTTTTTCTGTTTTTCATATTTTTATTACTTTTATTACTTTAATTAAATTAAAATACATTTTAGTTTGACTTAAAAAATATTGAATTAAAATAATTATATATTTATATATAATAATATATAATTATTAATCATATTGAATTAAAATATAATTAATAAACACTTTTGGTTTTGAAATTGGTACAAAGAACTGTGAATTTTCACTGATATGTATTATATTAGGCTATATTATAGGGCTGTAACGATTCACGATATGAAACTGAAATCGCGACACTCAGATCCACGATCCTGTAGCGCGGTGTGATAAGGGAGAATCGCGACACACCACGTGACTACTTTTCCAATCATGTGACGCCTGCCTGCAAAGTTGAGCTAGTTGAAGAAGAGCATGAGGAAACATCGCAACCAACCCAGAGATTGCGGACCCTTCCTCCTCATTTAAATCAGCAGTATGGCAACATTTCGGTTAACGTTTCCCGGTGGAGATAAAGGATGGCGTGTAGTCAACAAGACCCAAACAATTTGCTGTAAGTGCTTTAAGAAGCTTTCCCAAGCTACTAGAGAGAGAGAGTGACGTTCGCGAACGAACCAATTCTTTTGAACGGCTCATAAACTTGAACGATGGGAGCCGAGTTGTGTTCTTTTTTTCCTATGCGTGTTTCACACAGATGCACACAAATGAGCTCCTCCATAAGAGACAACAGTTATAGAGGGAGTTCTTTTGAACGGCTCTTTGAAAGGAATGGATCGCCAAGATTCAGATCCCCTCAAGGAGCTATAAATCCCATCACTACAACACAACCAACATGAAGACGCATATCCTACCGCACCATCCAGAAATCAATTTACCTGCAGCACAGAAAACAACCCAGCAGTTCTTTGGTGTTCAGTTTATAAAGATTTTTCAATTGTTATTTTTTATAAAAAAATATTGTTTTAAAAATCGTTTTTTTCTCCTAAAATATTATATTTAATACTATATTAAACAGTCATTTTTTACATGTGATTTTTTTTAAATTTACTTTATTTTCATATCAATGTAAAAATAACCAAAAACAATAGTCAATGAATTAGTCTCTGCGTCAACAGAACCTAACTTAAATTTGATTCTGGTGATAATTCAAAATGGAACAGGCCTGGAATAAAAACTGCTTTTTCAATTTCCAAATGATGTGAACGATCCACAGATAATGTGCACATACAAGCAGACAACATCAGTTCAGCTTTGTTTTGTACAACTTAATGGTCAATTGCACTCATTTGGAAGATAATTTGTTCGGTAATGGCTTTCTGTCAGAATTAATTCTCCATCTGCACTTCCCTGTTCCCGCTACATTACAGTGCCTCACGCTGAAAACAATATAAATGATCATTTCTTTGAAGTGGCTGAGAGATGTAAATGTTAGAAGGGGAATTTTCAGAGAGGAACTTTACATACGGAAACAGAATAAGATGGTGCGATTATAGCCGAAGTGTCATTTTTGTGCTACAGAATGACACTACTAAACAAAAATAAAATAAAATAAAAATACTTAAACAATACAATACCTACATTATAAAAAGACCCTCAATGTGTGTGATTTTTTTCACAGCATATTTAAAACGTCACACCTCTTTAGCTCCAGCATTAACACGATGGGCATACACATGAAAGTATGTGGTTTCAACCGTCTGCATACATGCTAAAAATACCTGAGACCTGTGGTTTGGTTAAGTAGTCCTGTACTCATCAACGCACTTACCAGCTTTGTTGTTAACTAGCTGCAGAATGAGAGGCCTGCGGGTGACGATGCCGGAGCCTCTGGGAAGGAAATCCCTATAAAGAGAGAAAGAAAGAAAAAGTGAATACGGGTGGAGGAGAGGCAAACTCCCTCGAGGCGTTCATAGCAATCAATGCTCAATTTTCATGGGTGACAAAACTGATCAAATTATTCATGAGTAAGGGGGCGAATGTTTGTGAGCAACTTCTTTGCATTCATATCAGAACACACACACACAAACCAAGACGCTATCTGGCCCCTTGTAGCAATGAATATTAAAACATGGTGGGTATTTTGAAGGCCCGCCATTCCTAAGAGGCTGTGGAGGCTTTGCAAATGAATGGCCACTGCTGTATCTCCCAGACAAATCAAAGCGCATTTAATAACACTGTGGTGCATTATAAACACCCTCTGAGATCAAACTGTGAGCTGAGAGCAGGGCAATTTTAGCCCGTATGCTGCAATATATTCGCAGATCTAATAAGCAGCACAGAGGACAGAAAAAAAAAAATGAGGCTCACTTTCAAGTTCGTGAAAACAGACACAAATACGGAGTTAGTTTCTAGTACATTAGTAACATTCTTGACTCCGGTACTCAAGGGGGCGATAGAGCTACTTTCAAATGTTTACGCTATATGTCATTTATAGGGCTTTTCCACTGCATAGTACGGTACGGGACGGTTCAGTACAGCTCACTTTTGGGGGGTTTTCCACTGGGAACAGTACCTGGTACCTGATCATTTTTTTTAGTACCACCTCAGCCGCGGTTACAAGCGAGCCGTACCGTTACCAAAATGTGACGTGACGTGTAAACTCTGCTGGTCACTGATTGGCTGGAGAAAATCGTCATTACTGCGTCACTGAACTTGCGACACGAGACACAACAGACCCGCTAGATTTAAATCAGCGCAGCCAGCGAAGCATCGGACGCAACTGTTTTGTTTGAAGAAACACACATTTTTGTTTCGTGGTCTATTGAGGAAGTACAGACGTTCCTCTCGTTGATAGCCGAGGTGCGGATCCAGCGAGAGCTTGATGGGGCGACGCGGAATGAAAAATGCTCCATTGTTGTGTGTTTGTTTGTGGCGCGTTTACGATGATGTCGCGGCAGTAGAGGCGGCGCAACTATAACGACACGTGAATAATCCCGCCCACTCTAAAGCGGTACTAAACTGCATGGAAACACAAACGGAGCCGAACTGAGCCGTGCCGAATCGAGTCATACCAAGCAGTGGAAAAGTGCCATGATTTAGCTAGCTATTATATAGTGCATTAAAGTGACCCAACAAAAGTTCAGTGGATTTGCTTCGACGTTTTTTTACCAATTAGTAAAAATAAAATAATACGTACAAATAAAAAAAAAAAAAACTTACAAAATATTTTACGTCAGATGTAATGCCGGTGTCATACCATATATGGCAGTAAGCACCTTTAAATGGGTTTATCTATGTCTCATAGTCATATGACAATTATCGTATTTGTACGATAACTTTGACCCCTGTATGATGTATGATGCCTACTATGATACTTTGACATTTCCAATCTGGCAACACTTAAAGAAGATGCTCAAATGTGCGTGCTCAGCTGCCACTGAAACCAAAATAAAACGACACGTACACGTGTGACGTGCAAAAAGCATGTCACACACATTTGAGCTTCTGCGTACGGTATATTTAATGCACACTTTTTCATTCATTTATCGTTTACTTTTATCTGCCGCCAGACTATCAGACATGTTGCTACCCGAATGGGTTGCGTCTTGCTTCATTCTTTTTTTAACATACCTTGCAATTATTTTCGCTTGTACATCAATTATTCTGCTTATTGTACATCAGTTCAGTAGTCCCATATTCATAATTCTCACACTGCAGTGTGTTTACATCTATTAATATCTTTACAGTGTGTGCATACAGAGATCTTACAATGACAATATTTAATTTGTAATATAATACCGGTGCTCTCTGCTCAACTTCGCATACATTTGATTGATTTTAAATTTTAATGTACTTAAATTATGCACCAAACATGCTGAATATATGAGTATGGTATTTCGTGACTCTGTGTTGTCGGATACTTAATTGCCTCTTTTCCACTTTTAGGGGGGTTTTCCACTATGTACAGTACCTGGTACTTTTTTCAATACCGCCTCGGCTGAGGTTGAACGTTAAAAACAGGCGAACAATGCTTACGATATTCGCGTGCGATAATCATCCCTGTCTGTACGAGCCATCATTACAAAAGCTTCATGCAAAAAGCATGGGATTTTATCTTCAATAAACTGCCGTGACTATAGTCAACTGGCCAACTTTATTTAAATGATCAGCATTTGCATTCATGTACTTGTGATAGGTATGTTTCAGACTTTTGGGACTATTTAAAAACACATGATGAAATGCCGATGGTGTGTCTTTTCCACTTGGGAAGCTTTGATGGCATCCCACATGCTGTGGGTGGGTTGAAAGTGTATCTGCGGGTTCGAGTCTGTCTTAATGAGTAAGCCTGCCTCTCCAGGAGATCCCGCTCTACATCTGGCCCTGATCAAAGCTGGTGCAGTCAGCTGTGAATCCAGCCGCCCTTTCCCCCGAAATCACCGGCCCACCTTATACACAATGCAGCAGAGCCCGCAGGGAAAGACAGACCATGCTTTAAAAACACACACAGGGCTACACAATATAAAAAAGGCCCCTACACAAAGAGATGTTCGGCATGGCTCTGTGTGTTCATTTCGAATGGTTTGATTCAAAGTAAATGAACCAAGCCATTCTCTGTTGGAACTATGCTTAGAGCCATTATACATATATTTAAATTGAAGCCTGCAACATCATTTACCATACCAATATATTTCATTTTAATATGTCATGCAGCCATATGCAAAAGTAAGCCAGAGCTTTAAAGTGTGGCTTATGAAGACGGCACCGTCTGGCTGCATGGAGCACGTGGATGTACAACAATGGCCAAAGCCTGGAGGGGGGAAAAGGGGCGAATGAAAACAGGCCACAGAGAGCCGTGTGCCAGCCTAACCTCGCATGCATGCACGCATGGCCCCCTCTCCTCCTACACCCACTCTGCCAGCAAAGCCCAACACCTACACCTACACACACTCACATTTAAAAAGGAAAAAAAAGATGGGTGGTAAATATGTGGGCTATATCATTAATCGGTACTAGTATAATTTCAAATGTTTTTTTTAATATTGATTTATATGCAGAGGTAGTTTGGCCAATGTCCACTGGATAGCTGGCAATCAGAGCTTTTTTTTGGTCGATGAGCTTAGTACAAATCGACCCGTTTTAGGAGGCGGGGCTTATGGAAGAAACAAAAATGTACAGTACGTTATTAACCTGCATGAACATATTGCATTATACATTAATAAGAGACATAGAACACATATTAATGTTAATATCTGGTAATGATATCAATAAATGGTATTTTCAACTAGAAATCCAATTTGTTCCTCTTTATGCAATCTAAATAATTAAAGAAAAAAAGATGGCTCATAAAGATGCACAGGGAAGAGCATTGCAAATAAGAACAAACATCCACACCGCAGGAAGCAATATGCCACTGAGCGCTTCAGAAGACTCATGGCTTTGTGTCTGACTTTTTCCAGTTCAAACAGGCAGGTGGGCTATGGTCCATTATTCATGGCCTTTAAATGATAGAGGAGGCTGAGCAGATTGTGTATCATTTCATCCATTATGCATGCAAAACCACAGAGCGGCGCGGAGAGAGTGGAAAGAGAGCAGGAGAGACAGACTTCAGCTACACCCAGTGTGAGTCTCACTCCACCAGCGGGAGAAGCGGCCTAATCGTCTGCTCTCATTAGCCAAAATACGAGCGCACCTCAGCGGAGTTCTCTAGTTAAAGATGATGGAACACAGAAAACTGGATTTTGCTCGTTGATTTGAAAATAAAAAAAAGAACTAAATAAAAAAGACTGGGTGAACTGCACAAAGCCTGTTGAGAACGTGTCATGTACTCAGCTCAAAATCAAAAGAAGGATTTTTTAGATGATGATGTTTAAAGTGGTTTTTTGGAACACCTGCTATGAAATGTGCCTGTCGCCTGACGGATATCACTGAAATAGATGTGCTGAGTAATCACCTCTGTCTTTGTGACAGCATGGGTTAGGTTGGGTGTTATCTAATCAGAATATACTGTCTAGAAACAGGTCAGCATGTGCTCTACAGGGGATACTAGGGGTGTAACGATACACCGTATCGAATCGAACCGTTCGGTACGGTACGCATACGAACTGAACGATTCAGAAAAAAAAAAAACAGTGCTACGCTCAACAAGGCAGCGCAAACGACGGGACAGGGAACCCGCGTCTGCTCCTCCCACCCCCAAACAGACAAGAACCAGAAACACACACATTACAAACTATCACCCGCGGCGTTCAGGTAACGTTCAACCCAACATCCAGCTGTTTAAGCAGAGCTGCATCTTTTTGCTCTAACACACTAAAATAATGTTTGTATTGGTGTTAACGACACTTTAGCATTAAATGTAACATAAGGGTACGTTCATGAAGCGTCTAAAACGAGTGAAAACGCGAGACGCGTCGCTTCCTCCACCAATTTCAAAGCGCGTATGTAGCGTCTGCTGTTACTTGTCAACAATGAAAGCGCTGTCAGTTATAAAATAATTTCTGCTTTGGATCTTAAACCGCGCGGCTCTGTTGAAAATGAAGAGCTTGCGCACGCAAAACGCGCTGCATGTGAACGACTCCTAAGCCTTTGGTGAAGCTTACACCATGAAATTAAATAGTGGATCTCTCCCCTGTCGTCTTCTCCCACGCGGATTGTCCCGCAGGAAGAAACGGCGCCCTGGATGTCAGTGGATGGCGCGCACGGTTTACGAACACGGGACATTCAGCTTTCACGATTTGAAATGACTCAAATCTACTTTTTATTAAGTTTTCATTCATCAATAAATACCATCCAAGGCTGACTTTTCCAAAGCACTTCTTTATTTGCTGCTAAGAAGAAACCCCAGGAGTTACGTGAAGTATAGCTCCATTGTTGTTCATAGTAAAAGAAAAGAGGGGAAAAACAAGGTCATATTATGTTAGTTTTAATAAATAAAAATGTGAAGAAAAAAAATCTAAAAAAATTCTCTTTTTTTATTGTATTTTTGCCGTATCGAAAACAAACCGAACCGTGACACTACTGTATCGTATCGAACCGAACCGTGATTTTTGTGAACCGTTACACCCCTAGGGGATACATTTAAAAACGGGAGTGTTTTGCCAGGGTTAAGACCCATTCACATCAATAACACAATAACTATAAATATTATGATAATTCTAACTATTTCTGAGTCCACAGCGGTGAACTTTATCGTCTCTTCTAAGCTCAAGTGTGTCTGCCGCTTTAAATTCTCAAGCGTGTGACGGCAGGATTGATTCTGATTGGTTGTCAATGTTTGTATCGTTCATCAGCAATAAAAAATAAAATAATCGCTCAAAAAATAATTCCAACAACATCGTTTCTCTGTGCTTTTATTGTCATAGTGATTTTCTGATATTATCTTTATCGTTATCTTTACTGTTATCGTGCTTGGTAGGGTAGGGTTATGTGCAAAAATATTATTACCTACCTATCCATTCATATCTATCTATATCCATCTATCTATATCTCTCTCTCCCCCTCTTTCTCTATCAATATCCATCCATCCATCCATCTTCCCCTCTTTCTCTACCCATATATATCCATCCATCTATCCATCTCCCCCTCTTTCTCTACCCATATATATCCATCCATCCATCCATCTCTCTCTATCCATATCTATCCATCTTCCCCTCTTTCTCTACCCATATATATCTATCCATCCATCCATCTCTCTTTCCATATCTATCCATCTCCCCCTCTTTCTCTATCCATATCTATACATCCATCTCTCTCTATCCATCCATCCATCTACCAATCTCTCTCTCTATCCATCCATCCATCCATCTCTATCTATCCATGTCTTTCATCCATCTTCCCCTCTTTCTCTACCCATATATATCCATCCATCCATCCATCCATCCATCCATCCATCTCTCTCTATCCATATCTATCCATCTCCCCCTCTTTCTCTATCCATATCTATCCATCCATCTCTCTCTATCCATCCATCTACCAATCTCTCTCTCTATCCATACCTATCCATCCATCCATATATATCTATCCACCTACCAATCTATCATCTATCTACCCATCCATCCATCTCTCTCTCCCTCTCTCTCTCTCTATCCATCCATCCATCCATCTCTATCTATCCATGTCTTTCATCCATCTTTACACACACTGTACTATATATACACACTGTTCTGTTTTAAGTACAAAATGCACTTCCCAAAATGCTAATTTTCTACATTTAAAGACCTACGAAGGAAGTCAAACACCTCTGACGGCATTAATAACAGAACCGAAAATAAAAAGAAGATTTAATACTGCGCTATTTTTGAGGTGTTATTTCTATAATTACAGTTGCAACCAACAGTATTAACTATGGTAGTTTGGCCAATATTATAGACTGTTATAAAAAAGTACAGAAATATTTAATAAAATTTTGTTAGCAACCAATTTTTTTTTGACAAAACAATGATAATGAGGAGCCATTTCTACCCTGATTATGGTCTTATTACGACAAATGGTACAATTAAACTGTTAAAGTGTTAAAATGAAATGTGTGAAATATTCATAAGAGCAGGTACACAGTACTTCTCAACCTCCATGAATGATGGACAAAACTATCAGTTTCCTTCTGTGTATGCTCTCTGATTGAAGGGAACAAATCAGGCCTTGATATTCCACGAGATCACTTAAATCATCAAACGCTTGGATGAAAGCACGGCTATATTTGTGAGGGAGGAGGAAACACACTGAAGTGAGCTGCAGAATATTTTAACTAGACCTTTACAAATAAGCCAAGTGGGTGACCTCCCACCAAAGCATGACTGCAACTAATGGGTCTTTTGATTACTGATTAATGTAAATTCAATTATTTGATTAATCAGTTAAAACCCATTTTATTTTCTGTATGTTATCAAATAAATAAATAAGTAATAACATTAACTTTTTCAAAATATGTTATGTTCAACAGAAGAGTTTGGAACAACATGATTAAAATAGAGTAAATGATGCCAGAACCTGGTAAAAATTTATAAACCGGAACACCTAAGCAAACCCAAGATGACGTAGCAATATATGTTTGAACAACTGCATTGACTACATAAAGAAGTCAGCCAATCAAAACAAAGACATTTACAAACAGTACTTTTAAAGGTACAGGCTGTTTCATTCTAAGGCTAGAAAACGGCCATGTAAAGTACAATATCTTGTGAAGTATCTCTCACTATAAACTACCCATGAAACAACTTCCTTTGTCTCCTCCAATTCATAATTGATAACTGATGGGTTCAGTTTCCTCAACACATTTGTCACAAAACAGCCCGTAGCCCTATCTGCAGGATCTGCCTGCCTTTCACAAGGTTCACGCTGTGTTCTCGCTCCAGTTTTATTCTCCTCCCATAGCGAGCACAGCTAACTGAACAACAGCCCCTCCTAAAGCAGCCGGCGGTGCCAGATAGCAGAAGTCACGCAGAACAATGACATCAGCCCCGCCATAAACACCCAAGATGGAGCTGGACTGAGAATGAATCAAACCACCGGCTCTAGAGAAAGATCTTGAAAATCCAGTTTGGCAGAATGACATTTGACCAAGCCCGTCAACATTGGGCTCATTCGACTTGGCATGTTTTACAGCGGCAGATGCGGCGCGCATTGGGCTAATTAATATGTGCAACTTACTAATGTTTACTGAGCTCTGATTGTGTCCGTGAGATGAATAGTGCTTTTGTTTGTTAATTCACAGCTGTCTAAATGTTAGCATGGTGGATAAAGGCCTGACTGAAGGTCAGAGAGCGTGCTAAAGCACCAAGGTATCACTCATGACGCGTTATGCTGTTTTTGTTATTATATTTGAACAGCCACTGTTTATCAGACTTGTTATCTGTGTTCCAGTGGCAACTTATTCAAATATGGTTCCCAGACGAGCTTTCTCATCCTCTTTTACACATTCAGTAGGCTCTGTGTGGGGCTATTGTGAAAGAGTTTCGAGCCGTCTCTCGACTTACCGGGTTAATAAGTGATAGCAAACATGCGCATCTCCGAGTGATTTTAAGAAAATAGCTAAATGAATGTCACCAGTCTGAAAGACGGAACAAAACATGCATAATATTATCTGAATATCAGTGTTTCAGATACAATTTGTGGCAAAACTGATTGGCACACATAGACTTTTCAAAAGGCTTTGACTTCGGTAAGCAAACATGACCACTGCCGCTTATGTTGGAGCTTAACTCTGCAGGACACCGGCGTTCCAGAACAGAGTTTGGACAGCCCTGCTTTAAGGGATTTTTTATTAATCTAGGGGGCGCTGTTGGCCTACTAATAATTCGTTTAGCATTGCTTTATAGGAGAAACCTGGGTCCGGTTCCATAAAACAAGTTTACCTAATAAGCCAGGCTTGTTTTAATTAGTCCGACTTATTTTAAACCAAATCAAACGACAGTAAGTCAGACTAACTGAAATAAACCTGGCTTATTTGGTAAACTTGTTTTATGGAACAGGCCCCAGGTGTTGTTTCAAAACAATACATATCGGTATTGGCATCAGCTAACATGCAAATATCGGCAAAAATCGAGTTCTAGTTTTTAATCAATTGAGTTTAAGTGGAAGACGTTTAATAATGTCTTTTTATATTTATTTTTTTTTTTTTTATTAAAATTTTTTATTAATTTTTTTAATTAGTTAGTTGTTTATTTTATATTACATGATATTACATGTAATATAAAAAATATAAAAATGTATTATATTACATAAATTTTATACATTTCTAATTATTTTTAATAAAAGAAAAAGAAATAAACAAACACACGCAAATTCGATATTCAAAACTGGAAAAAGTCATGTAAAATAGCAGATTTTTGTGATAATCTTGGGTTTGATATCACGATTAGGTTAAATATCATAAATAAGTGTATGCTAGTTGTTTTTATAAAGAGGGTATATGAGTAAGAAATTTTAAAAAAGTATAATATTAATAGTATAATAGTGATTTCTAAAGGGTCCTGTGACTGAACTGAAGACTGGAGTAATGATGCTAAAAATTCAGCTTTACATCACAGGAATAAATTACATTTTATATTATATTAAAATAATAAATAGTTGTTTTAGAACTGCATTTTTGATTCAATTAATAAAGCCTTGGAAGTAACTTCAGAAAACCCTGAACATAAACATTACATAGCCATATATGTCGTCATCACTTTTTGTGAGTCACTGGAAATTTTTACTAGTAACTGTGACTTCCTTAATCCTTAATGTTGAGTCATGAGAAGACAAGTGCTGAGTCACAGTACGATCGAATCAGAAACATGGTTTGAAAACCAAAAAAAGCCTCTTTTTTTCAGAGAAGTGTTTCTGCTGCAAGCAAACCAAGTTAAATCCATGAAGCAGCCCACGCTTTGAGGAAACTCTATAAACTGGAGCGAGCGAATTCAAATAACACATCCTGTGAGACACAGCCCGTTCCAGGAAACTATTCCTCTGAGTCTTATATAGTCTTACAACTAAAGACTCATAAACAACGACCAATTAAGCTTAGCAAACCTGCACAGCAGTACTAGCGCATACCCACGGGTGCAATGCAAACATCATTTGAGTGACAATAGCCTTTTAGATGAAATAGATGAATACCGGCATGCCTAACAAAGTGTGTGAATAGAAACGAGAGCTTCCAGAAATTCCTGATGAGCGGAAAAGGTGTCAGGTGAACGCTAGCGGTGTGGCCTCCCTGGAGCCCTGCCTCCATCACAACCACCGCAGTCACACACACACACACACACACACACACAAACATGTTATTTGTACATGTCTGAAAAAGCTTATGAAAACAAATTTGATCTAAAACGCCTTATTAGGTGATTCATCGCAAACATGGTAAAATTCCCTTACTGGGACATCCCCAAAATGTAAATGGTTAAAAATGGGTCAAAAAAGATATGTAAAAAGAAAAACAGGATTAGTATTTACAATTACACTTTTTTTACCAATTATTTAGCATCTGTTTTCATAGGTTGGAGAATAATCACATTATTTATTTTATATAATTTCAGGCAAATTTCAATAATTAACCATTTTTGAGTCTGCCCAACTAATTCATTCAAAAACTACATATACATATTATCTACAAACTTAGCCAATTCAACATTTTAGACAAGGGATTTACTCTAAAAACAACTGTTTGGTCCAGGAAAGCTATGATTCTCTGATATGAACCTGTGTATTAAGGACAGTGGATGTGAGGACATGTATTCTACACAAGCTTGTGGGTGTGACGCACACACATCAAACAATGATTCATCTGTGCAATATATAAAGCCCTTTAACGCTATCATAAAAGCACAACAGAGTGACTGTTACGGTCACATGACTGCCAGAGATGGACGAAGATCCAGCAAGAAACTACTTGGTACACTTTGCCAGATTAAAGCTCAATAAATCATTTTAAAGATCCTCCAAAGACAATTCCACACATTTCTGGCCACTAGATTAGATTCAACTTTATTGTCATCACATGAACAATGCATGAAATGTAGTTTAGGTCTAACCTAGTGTAATAGGCAGCAAGTGCAGGATAGAGGTATTATAAGTGCACTTAATAGGTGATATGTGCAGGGATCAGGAGAAAATAGATGACTCAGTTTTATGAAATGCAAAAAAATTAGAGGAACAGGCCTATTGATAATAATAGGCAACTATCACAAGTCTTGTGGGAATAACCCATAGACTGTAGAAAAGATGGACGAAGTCTCTCCACTTCCTTCCACTACAGAATAGAAAAGCCGTAGCATCTGAGAAAGCATGTGAGAAAATGACACTGACCGTAACAACATACCCTGTTTTTATAGCATCAAATTACTAGCTGAAATCAAACGTATCACAAAACGAACAACTGAACATATATCGGCCTGATAACAACAATCTTTAATGGGCAAAATCATTTTTTATTTATTTTTTTACTCAATTACCGTTCGTTTACATGGAGAGGGCGGGGTTTATGACCTGTACTGCAGCCAGTCACCACAGGGGCCTGTAGTCAATATTGCTTAATAACATGT
>JAUMHG010000117.1:0-23809 GCA_032359395.1 Enteromius anoplus | reverse complement strand
TGAATGATTGACGACAGGCCGTTGAATTATTAGAAAAATAATGCATATCCGAAGTAGTGATGCGAATAAATGTGAATTACAGATGTGAATTAGTCTGTGCATCTCTCAAAAGTGTTCGGCTAAAATAGTAAACATTTAGGTTTATTTTCTTTACAAACAGCGCCGCTGATACCTCGTTTGTGAGAAGTCAAGTTGTTTTTAAGTTGATGTTAAGGATAAGTAAGTAAGCGCTAGCAACATTAGAGCGTATGTTAATGTTTGTGCGTCTCTCATGGACAGAGTGCGGAAGAGATATTTGTTTGCTGTACATAATAAAACTTATTTTTGTGGCAATGCTTGAAAATGATGTTGTTTTTCTCATATTGGTAACTATATTTATTTCTTTGGCCAGTGTCATTGTGAGTTTTGGTTATTTTGCCGTAAATAGTTGGTTGTAAGACCTTTTAAATAATAGAAACCACTTGGCGAAGTGATATAGATCTGTGATGCGGTCAAAGAGCTGCCTGGAACTACATCCGCCGTGCGGTTCCTTGAAAATAATTGCACGCCATATAACGTTCGTCAGCCAATCAGATTCAAGCATTCAACGGCCCCGTAGTATAAATATGAATACTGTAAATCATGTTTAATTGTGAGATTTGGTGAAAATGATGGCAATCACAACCACAATGATTCATGGCATTGTAATAAATTTCCTTAATAAATTTAATAAGTACACATCTTGAAGCGTTGTTTTTTCATTTTAAACATATTAAAATCCATAGGGGAAAAATTGTGCAAAACAAATATAAAAATGGGCGGCTGTGCACTGTTGAAGTTTACAGTTGCGTTAATAAAGCAGTAATAAGCATTGATATTAGTGCTGGGCAACAATTTATGGATTAATCGCATCTAAAATAAAATTGTTGTGTACATAACATATGTGTGCACGCCATGTATAATAATTGCATGCACATTAAAGTGTATATTTAAGAAAAATATTTATATATTAAATATATTTATATGAAATATAAATTCTATGAATATAAATATATACATGTAAATCTTTACATTAAATGTATGTGTCTTTTGTACGCATAATAAATATAAACAACACACACACACATATATTACATAAACAAAAACTTTTATTTTGGAGGCAACTAATCACTGATTGACTTAAACTTACAGAACACAAAGTTATCATAAAATAACTCATTTAAATTACATTCATCAATCCTTCTTAATATTACATAATATATATGTTTATTAATAATAAACATTTCTAATGCCTTGTCAGCAATTTTCACTGTGCTTATTGCAGTGCATTATGGGATTGCTTTCACCATGAATTTGGCAAGGTGTCTTGGAGGCACTATAATTGAGATGTCTATTTTGGAAAAGTCTTTACACATTCGATAGTTTACAAGGTTTTGAAACAGAGCGTGTGTGTGATAAGCAATATCCTTTGATATCATCATGACCAGAACAAGGACTGTATCTAAGGCATAGAGCCATGGCTAGTGGATCAGACATTTTGTAGAAGTCATTGTCTATTGTTCATTTGATTAACTGAAAAGGTTTCACTGGCACAAGAACAAAGAGCAAGAGGCACAGGATGTTCTGTGACAACAGTTCCAAAACAGTTGTCTAAGATCATTCACTTTTTTGAGTCCTTAATTCTTTTCATTTGCGGTTGGTTTACGCGTTAAATGGCTAGCAAAGGGAAAAGCGCCTGGAGTTGATGTTCATCTTGGTGACGCCAATGAGGCGCAGTGGTGAGGAGAGTCCAAACCCTGGAGTGACGGGTCCATCGCACAGAAGATCTGACAGCTCGTCACGCTCCTCCAGGCCAAAGGTGGCGTCGTTGAGCATCCGGCGATGCAGGTGACATGTCTGCTCCACTTTGAGTTTGTTAATGTCGCCGCGTAGTCGCATAAGTTGGCGGGCCAACTGCTGGTCCTGGATGCGCATCTCCATCTATTAAACAATGACAAGTAGAAGAAACTCATGAAAGGGTTTGTTCACTTCATTTAAATTCTGTCATTAATTACTCACCCTCATGTCGTTTCAAACCCGTAGTCTGCAGATTTCATCAAAATATCTAAATTTTTTCCCCGAAGATGAACAAAGGTCTTACAGAATGGAAACCACATGAGGATAAATAATTTATGACAGAATTTTTATTTTTGGGTGAACTATCTCTTTAAAGTCAGCGTGAAACGTGCGTGGTTTTACTTATTACGTACGTATTATGACGTACTTCTGAGAAAAACTGAAATCTGAATGAGGAAAACAAATGGGCGTGGCTTGTTTTTCCTACTTTGAATTGATTGGATGTAGTAAAGTAGGCGTTTAGTTCAGAAATGAACTCTGATTTTTGGAGGGGCGTGGCTAATGGTGTTAAACTCATACCTAAACTGTCAAACTGATATCACCAGAGAAGACCCTTTAGGTGTGACATTGAAGTACCACATTTTGACAGCTGATTGTTTCGTATTCTCGTTATAGTCGCTCTCACTTTGACGTCATAGACCAGGGGTGGCGAACGTCAGTCCTGGAGAGCCGCAGCCCCTGCAGAGTTTTGCTTTAACCCTAATCAAACACACCTGAACAAGCTAACCAAGGTCTGAACAGGTACTTGGAAGCTACAGACAGGTGAGTTTTAATTAGGGTTGGAGCTGAACCCTGCAGGGCTGCGGCTCTCCAGGACCGATGGTGGCTGCAGCACTGCTTCAAGTTGAACACACCTTTTGTTTCAGGGGGGAGGAACGTTTTCAGATTTGGATTTAAGATTACGAAGGCAAACTCGTTTATTTGTGGCTTGACTTGCACGGATTAATTGTTCACCACAAAAAAAGCTATGTGGGTTAGCAAAATAAATATAGCCTAGTCAATTTTGATTTCACGCAGAGTTTAATTATGGCTTTGTGTTTCCCCAGAATTAAATTATGAAGTATTTATTTAGATATAATGACACATCATGTAGTTCTTTTAAACAGATTAGATGTTGAGATACAGGGTTCTCAACCAGCCATCAAGGTCCACTTTCCTGCACATAGAAATACACATTTTTTTACTTTTAATTCAGTGTTACCAGCCATTTTTTGTTGTTGCAATGAACAGTAGTGCTGCTTAATTTGTTTTAATATAAATCTTCTGTTTGATCAATTTAATGCACTCTTTTTTTAATAAATATAAATCGTACCGACCCTAAACTTAGAAAAGGTAAAGTAAATCTCTCTACTTTTGAGGCTCATGGCCAAATGCCTGGCACGAACCTAAAGCTACTTAATTACTATTAACCATTTAAACAAACATGGGCATGTAGATTCATCTTTGTTAGCAAACGTGCTTTTGTCGGTTTCAGGAGGTGATACGGATCTTGTATTGCAACCTGCCTGTTTTTGTGTCCAATTTTCTTTGTGCAAATGTTTATGGACACACACAGGGCAAAGGCGGTGGAAGAAAGGCTTCTGATGTAGCTAAAAGAGGCTCATTGCGTGCCTTGGTTGTAATGGCCTGTGCAAAAAAATACCACATGGCTGAACGGAAGAGAAGTGATTACACTAAGAGGAACAGAGAGCGATCACCTCTCATGCTCATCTGCTCACCATCTTTTCCACTCACTTTAACATGAACAGCAATCTCTCACGCCTTGATGTAGTAATGGAGGCTTGTTTCATTTAAATTAGCTAACTAATGCGCATGCTGTTCGTTTTCTTCCCTTACAGGAAGATGATTGCAAAATAGCAGTAAGAATGGAATTTTTGAGAATATGATGACTAATATGAGTGTCTGTAAAGATTGTAAATGCTTTAAAAAAATTAATTTTAAAACAAATTGTTTCAAAAAAAATCTATACGCCTTAAATGAGTCAGCGTCCATAATCACTTTTGAAAAAATAAAAACGTATAAAAATAAAAAAATCTTTTTTTTAAGGTATTTATTATTTATACAAATATCACAAATTGTTAATTATATTGTTATATGATATTAATGATATCTTTTTAGGAGTTGCACCCCATGACATTTTACCTAAAACTGGAGTAGTCTCGTCATTAGAGGTCAAGTTTTGTTTATTTTAAGAGATGCTGACGTGCATTATTCAGAAATTTAGTTAATAAATGAAGATTTGGAAACGTTTTGACTTACCAGTTCTTTTCTGAGCCAAACCAGAGCTTCATCAATATTATCAAATCCACCAAGGCGTCGAGATATCAGGGCATTTCCTGCAGTCACTTGTGAATTCTGCGGTGTGACGTCAGGCTTCAGTCCAGCAGCTTTCTCCAGCTCTGATGAGCCCTCTGACACGGCTAAGCCTTTGGAGCTTTGAGCCTCCACTCGTTCCTTCCACTCAAGATAGGACGGCCTTCGGGTCTCAAGCCTGAGCTTCTCAGTCAGTGCTTTCAGGTTTCTCAAATGGTCATCTGGGGCAACCTCAAGGCCACCACAGTCCTCTATATTAATCTGAGGTACTGAGCTGGCATCCATGGCCTTTGGAGGAAGTGGTAGAGTTTCCAAAAATAAACAGTGAAAATCAATTTAAATGGTCAGATGATCTCATTGCCTCGTTGGATCAATAAAGATACAGTAGACCTTTGGATTTGCTTGCAGTAACCAGGATGGTGTGTCTGTGGGGCTATAAAATAAATCAAAGACACAGATATTGAGCGTCCATATTTGAGCCGTCGTAAAACATCTTGCTTCTTGATCCTTTCCTTCAATTAAAATGAACGTGGTTACCTTTTCATCATTTAAAAGTTTAGGCTTAATTTGAAAGATTATGTATTTTAATATACACATTTAAAAAGCATATAAAGTTTCCATACATTTCAAGCTGACAGTTTACACAAGATATATAAGAAATGACAAAAATATAAATAATAAAGAGAAAAGATATATATTAACCAGGTTTTTATATTTTACGATCTGTTATTTATTTATTAGTGCTGTGCAATGATTAATCACATCCTAATAAAGGTTTTGTGTACATAATATAATTGTATTAACCGTGTATATTTATTGTGTATCTATAAAGACATACACATACATTATATATATTTAGAAACTGTTTACACGCATATATTTATATTCATATAATTTATTTTATATGTAAATATATTTAATATATAAATATATTTTTAGCTAATATATACATGCATGTGTTTGTATTTATACAAACATAATAAATATACACAGAACACTATATTCTATACACAAAACTTTTATTTTGGATGCGATTAATAGTGGTTAATCATCGCCCTGCACTATTATTTATTTATTTATTTATTTGAATGTATATTTTATTATTTGTGAAAGTCATTTAGTCATTAAGCAGACACTTTTATACAAATGCGGGGAAAAAAAAGATGTATTTGATAGATTACTTGGTTTTAGTTTGTAAAACCAGAAGCTAGTCCTAAATCATGGGAAGTTTAGTGATCTCATGGACGCTTTCCATCCATACCTCATATCTCACTGTGGATCTTAAAAAGCTGGCGGTCGCCATAGCAACTAAGCCCAGCCAATGAGTCAGCAGCATTGAAGACTGTCTGCTCCAAAGAACTAAATGTCACTCCTCACTAGAGCAGCCAGACCTGTGACGATCACCAAAGAACATAATGCTGCTCGATTGCAGCCTCTCATTACTCTAATACAAAGACCACAATCACATGAAGTTCTGTTACACAGCGATGCATCAGCATTGTGCTCATGATCTAATTAGTTTCAGGACCACCCACATTTTTAATGCTTTCCCGCAAAGCTGTCTGTCCAATGCACATGTGATATAGCGTTTGGCACATTGCCTCGACATCTTTCATCATCACAGCTGTCCTAGGAATGCGTTCTTCCCATAAGAGGAGTGTGCTGGTTGTTAATTGGCCTCACATTAACCTCCGGGACTAATCACACTCCTAAAGTCTCGGCTCATTTAGCGCTTTGCTCCACCTCCCTCACTGTGTGTGGCAGCACTAACGGGACTCATCTCACAGGGGGATCCATTCATCCCAGACCACTCTCACTTTACTCTGAAAAAATGTGCTTCTCAAAAACTACATACCAAGACTTTAACATACAAACTAATGATAATTCAAGCTTGAGACTCTACAAAGAGAATGAAAATACTGTTTATCTGTAATATATAAATGGATGTAGCATGAATTTTTACCAATATGCACTTTAATAAAATTTTATAAAACTTGGCATTTTATTTTACAGCCCTGTTCTGCATGTACATATATTTACTTATTATAAGAATTTCAATAACTGGTTAGTAACTATACTGTCCATGAAGCTACCCATAAACCTAAACGGGACCTTATATTATTTCTCATGTACGTACTCAGGACACATAACCTATAATATAATATTATATGAACTTTTATATTCCCTTTTCATGAATAATATTGGTTTTGAATGCTGTATCTTTCCACACTCTCTACAGTATTATGTTTAGAATGCACATCTCAAGGGAAAATCGCTCCTTTTTCCAGACATATTAAATGTTCTTTGGGCCAAACAGACAGTTTGGAACACTAGGCATGACTGCATTTATCCATGTCTAATTAGATGCGGTAAACCTTACTGTCGTATATCTGGAGTGCAGATCTTGGTTTCTCAGCATAAAATGAATCTCAGATTTGGAGTCTCACTTCACAAACGGTCATAAATATTGCCTTGATGTCTAGTAACATCACTACTTTGATTATTACCAAATAGTTTATTTATTAGACTTGTCACATAGCAATGATTAACTGAGCCCTGGTAAATACAGACTAAATGAAAACACATCCGGGTGCTGAATTTCTCATGTCTCGAAAATTCATGAACAACTTCGTGAAAGCCCAATCAACCTATTAGAATAAAACATCATGAAATAGATATTAAATCATTTAAAATAATTTAGGCTGTTAACAGAAGAAAAAAAAAGCTTACTGCACTAAGTGGGACAGTCAAAGTATTAGCCAGCTCAATAGTGACTATTATTTGATCTAGTTTATATGTGGATTTAGAGAGTCTGGACGCTCACTTTATGCAGATATTATAAAGGAAAAGATGATTCTTACCTTCATAGTAGTTTGTCAGGCACTTGTACTCCTCGCGTCCTGCTCTAGAGGAGAGCACAATAACTCTGCTCTTACTCCACACTTGTTTCTTGAATGAGATGAGAGGCTGGAATGGAGGAGGGGCGTGCGTTGCGTCAGGTTGTGGTTGTCCTGGAGACGGTAAAGAATCTGCACAAAGCCTCGAGTCCAGCAGCATCTCCCGGATCTCACAGAGAGAAGAGGCCAACTTGCACTCCTCTCAAACTCTTCCAAAATATTACGTAAGAAACATTAACGATTACATCAAACATTTTAAAAGCCCCGTCTTACATCTAATTCTGCATCCTAAATATTTAATTATAGACCTTAAATTCAGTGAATACGTGTTATGTTGTGTTTTTCAGCTCTTTTAAAAAGCAGTAGGACAAAAAAGTAAAAGACCACATTTCATCTTGATGTTTCTATTTCTAAACACGTATTCAAGAATGAAAAATGCATAAATGGTTAATATTTAAAGGTTTAGGTTATGTTTGTGTGACCTCTGGTGGAGAATGTTGATTATAAACCTTGCATTAGTCATATTTTACATAAGTAGGCAGTTATCAAAAGGCATTGTGTTTTAGTAACATAAAATGAAATATTTTACTTTTTACGCGGACAGAAATGAAAAACCGTTCGCATGACTGCTCATGTGTTTTTGATCACATTAGAACTGTTTTCAGACTGACCATTGAAGTACATCATTTAAATACCTAATCATATAAATATAAATAACAAACACAGCATATTTTACGCGGCGACCACAAAAATCGTCTGAAAATGTTCATATACATTTTTTATTGAAAATTCTACATCTACTGGTTAAAATATTGTAACTTACCAAACAAAACGTAGTTATTTAACAGTAAATTATTTACAGCTATAATTTAGACTTCAGTAGCCCTGACCGATATTATTACCCGCCAGCAAATTCGTTAAATATAAAAGTAACTTAATGCGTTTAGCGCTATCGACTTTTTCTTCTCATAATGAGATTATTTTTGGTGAGAAAGAAATAGGCGGGACTTCCTGTGTTTGACCCTGTGTTGATTTTTTGCGGAGCCAAATATCGTCCACAGAGGTAAGCTGTAGCGTTAAGTTTATTTGCACGCATTCGTTAAATTGCAATTGCAAACGTTTTCACTGAGAAGGTGCTTGATATCGGAGACGTTTCCAAATGTATTGCGACGACATAAAGCGCTGTCATAGATCATACACTGCGCTAACTTGAGCTGTACGGTTTTCCGTTCGTCTACACTAGCTGCTGTTAAACGTAGAAGCGCACTGGTTAGTTGAGGATAATGTTATAAAATATTGTATTAGACCCAGCATGGAAGATGTTTTCAAAAAGCAGGACACCGGTGAAGCGAGCTCCGTTATGGGTTGCAGAAATGCGCTGCATTGTGAATGATGTCATCATCTTCCATTTTTACTGACGCACTTTGCAATTGAATTATTTTGGTACATTGGGCCCCCGTTTCAACCTGTTAGAGCGTTTATAGTCCGAAATGTATCCAGTTAGGTGTTACACTATGTATAAGAAACATGCACCTGTTAACTGAGCAGGCGCGCGGAAAGTAGTCTACACTGCCATGACCGAATATGACATAACGTTACATAGCCGTACATACATGCAGAGACAAATATCACAGAACAATGCGCGAGTGACTGCATTTTGCAGGATAGAGAGTATGGGCATTTATTTAAACAAAAAAAAAAAAAAAAAAAAAAAAAAAAAAACGTATCAGTTGTCAATGCAATATTTAATAAGGAGTTGATTCATTTGTGTATGTTTTTTCCCCTCACATATTTATCTTTTAATTTATTTAACACTGCTGAAATCATTAACTGTGGTTTACAATAAAGTATATTATAATAAAAATAAAATAAAAATAAAATATAAAAAATAAAGTGAAATGTTTTTAAAAAAGACAAATAAAAAAATAAAGAAATATATATATATATATATATATATAATATATTTTTCAATCTTTTTAATTTATTTATTTTTGCTTAGAACATATTGATCTTTTACAGAGCTGCAGTCCAATGTGTGCATTTATTAACTGTATGTGTAAAGATAATTTAATATTAATCAGAAAAATACACTTTAACTTAATCTGATTAATCCAACATTCTGGTTTCTAGTAATCTGAATATATATAAACACCTTACTCAGTACATCCACATAATTGACATCTGCACATGTCCGAACAAAAACATTTCTGGTTAATGTTAAATACACAGTTCTAAGAAGTCAAGCTGTTTAAGAAATGCCTGTTTTGACGGATTTTACATACATATTACTCAATGAGATTACACTTTTATGGGATTGTGTTTTCATTCAAGTAAAAATAATCTGCAGATCTTGCAATTTTCTTGTTGTATGTACACTAACTTATAAAGTTGTAACAACACTATTCACATTAATATGTGCATGAATTTGCTTTTCATAAGTATCCAATTCGCAGAACATCTTACATCATGCCACCCTTCTTAGTGATGAAGAGCTGCTTCCTGAGTTGCTTATTAGTACTGCTTCAGACATCGAGCTCACAGCAGGACGAGCAAAGCCAGCTGCTACTGGTGTCCTTTGATGGCTTCCGCTGGGACTATGTGAACCGAGTACCCACACCCAATTTCCGTGCCCTGATGGATGAGGGTGTGCAGGTGGAACAAGTGGAGAACACCTACATCACCAAGACCTACCCTAACCACTACACCTTAGTGACAGGATTACACGCCGAAACTCACGGCATAGTTGCTAACGAAATGTACGACCCCATTCACAATCGCTCTTTTTCCATGGAGGGATCTGAAGTGTACGATGCATGGTGGTGGGAGCAGGCCGTGCCGCTGTGGGTCACTAATCAAAAGGCTGGGCAGAAGAGCGGAGCTGCCATGTGGCCTGGATCAGATGTAGCGATTGGTGGAACATATCCGACACATTTTTTGAATTATAATGCGTCAATGCCGTTTGAGACCCGAGTCGAAAAACTCATCGACTGGTTCTCAGGGCCGGAGGCCATCAACTTTGGAGTCTTGTATTGGGAGGAGCCAGATGAGAGCGGCCATAACTTGGGGCCAGAGAGCCCACTAATGGATGTAGTCATAGCGGACATCGATGAGAAGTTGGGGTTCCTCAGGGGAAAGCTCAAAGCCGCTGGCCTTTACGACAAAGTCAATGTCATTGTTACAAGTGATCATGGAATGACACAGTTATCACATGATAAGATTATCGAGCTGGACACCTACATCAGTCGCGATCTTTACACATGGATAGACAAGAGCCCTGTAGTTGGCATTTTGCCGAAAGAAGGTAAGAATAGATTTAAAACATCCAATAAGTAATCAGTGAATAAATACGAATAAGAAACTAATTACAGGCAAAGGGTCAAAACAAATACATAAGAAATGCTACATACATTGTGTAAAGACTACATATTATTCAATGACAGAGAGCAGGAGTATTAGACGGCTATCACTTCTGGGTCCAATACATGCTTTTTACATTGTATCTTTGAGGATACTTGAAAAGACGGGCATTTGAGATATGATTATGTGTGTTTAGCTATAAAAAGGCTTATAAAGCAGCAAAAATGACTTGTTCGAGAAACTATTTTGCCATTTAAATGTTATCTCATGAATGTTTGGTGACACGTGCTTTATGGTTATTCTCTTCTTAACCCAGGCAAACTCGAAGAAGTCTACAGTTCGTTGAAGAATGCCAACCCTAACATGGTTGTGTTTAAAAAGGAGGAGATCCCAGATCATTACCACTACAGACACAATGTCAGGATCATGCCTCTGATCATAGAGGTCAAAGAGGGCTGGACGGTCATGCAGAACAGAAACGGATCTTTTATGTGTATGTATTAATGCAATCATGTCATTTAAGCAGAGCGTAGTATGATAACCCATAAATGAACATTTGCTGAAAATGTACTCATCTTCAAGCCATCCAAAAGTTTATGTCTTCATCAGAACAGATTGGGAGAAATGTATTTATTTGGTATTGCATCAGTTGTTCACCAATGGATGCTCTGCAGTGAATGAGTCATTTTCTTCGCAAATGTTGGCCAAACTATTCCTTTAATGGCATTGATGGGCTTACTAATCTGTATCAGAATTAGTTATCTAATGTTGACTTGCTTGATTTGCAGTGGGAAACCATGGTTACAACAACAGCCTTCCCAGCATGCAGCCTGTGTTTGTCGCCCGTGGACCCGCTTTCCGCCGCGACTACACCAAGGCCTCCATGCGCTCCGTCGATCTCTATCCTCTCATGTGCAGCATTCTTGGTCTCAAGCCCTTACCTAACAATGGCTCTTTGTCAAGCGTACAGGATCTCTTAGTGGAAACGTCAACCCCAAAGCCAGTGGTCCCGCCCGTGCCCAGAGAGCCTTCCTGTGCGTTGGTCGTGGGATCCATCCTCGGCGCTGCCCTCGTGATCGGGTTCCTCTTCATCTTCGTGCAGCAGGTGACTCAGCGGCAGCATCTGCCACAGCATCTGTCCAACAGTGAGATAACACAGCCGTTACTGTAGAGTCAGACACGAGGGTTGTCTGCACTTTTTTTCATTAGAGGTATTCAAAGTACGTAGCACTGATTAATTCTCCAGTGCCACATCTCATTACTCATTCTGAAATAATTCTGATTACACTTTTTAAGGTGGCTTGAATTCAAAGGTGATCAATATCCACGGTAACGTGCCAAAGTCGAATATACCAAAAGCAATATGGGGAAAGATGCTACAGTGGAAAAAGGCTGTGCAATGGTCAAAATCATAGCTGACTAAGCCAACGGTGCCCTCTTCTGGTGAAGATTCTAGTCATTTAAAATCTAGTATGTGTGAGAGAGAGAGAGAGAGAAAAAAGTTAGCATCCCCATGCTTTTCCTTTCAATTTGAGTCTGAAATGTATTTAATAAAAAAGATGCCCTATTCTCTTGAGTTTGCATTAAGTGAATGTTCCAGGTTCAATCTGATAGCATTTGTGGAGTAATGTTAATCATCACAAAAATGTTTTTCTGTCCCACCTTTTATTTTTGGAAGTAAACAAAGATCTGTGATACAGTAAGGCGCTTAAAATAGACAACTGGGCCAATTCATAACCATTAAAATATTCAGTGTTTCAATAGTATAGACACAAATAGTATGAATATTAACATGATTTTAGTCCGTATAGTGTGTATATGTATTCACAATATTACATTTTCTTTTATGTCAACACACTGCTGTAAGACCACAGACCCTTAAATGACTGTAAAATGATTTAAACGGCTTTACAGCACAAATAATATGCAAACTGTAATAGCAGCAAAAACGAAAAGTGATTTTGTGCTAAGCTTCACATTTAATTCTGAAAAAAAAAACATTTGTTTGAAATAGAAATATTTTGTAACATAAATATCACTTTTAAGCTCAAAACATTATTATTTATTTCAAAACGATATTTTATGTTGATTAACACTGCCATAAATGCTGCCGATTGAGTTTAACTCCTACTGGACCCAGAATATTCCTTTAAATGAATGTTATGGATATTTAAAATTTTGAACGAAACATTTAAGGGAATTTGTTGTTATTCTCATATCCATAGTAGAATTGTTTGTTAATTATTTAGATGCAGTCGTTTAAGTTGGCAGATATATGTTAATAAGTGTTCATGAAAAGAAGCCGGTAGTTGTCAAACTACCTCTGTGTTGCACTAAGATCAATGTAAGCTAATCAGGATAAAGAGAAGTATTAGACTAGGGGGGGCGTTTCACCTTATCTGCTATTTGCACAATGTAATACCATCCAAAATTGATATTAAATCCTAAAATTGACAAAGTCCTAAAAGATTGACAAAGTAGTAATAAGTCCTGCGTTAATGTATTTTGTACTTTTTGAAAATAGCATTTAACAAAACGCCCTGTGTAGGGCAAAACACTGTGATCTGTCTTCTACTGATGCAAAGATTAATGGAAAATAATATTTATGACCTTTGATATAAATGTTGCTGAGGTAGTAGTAGTTTGCCGCTTGCAGAATGTTAGGATTGTTTCGGTCATTAAGAAGGATTATGACTTTCTCTATGGATGTGTGCACTGTTGTGTTGTGTGTCAAGTATTTCTATGATTTACTGGATTTGTCTTACATGTTTTGGATTTTATGGCCTAACGTCTGGTTGTAATCTGTCAAGTCCCATAACTTAAACGGGAGCTACATTAAAAGGTAAATAAATGCCTGGTTTGGAAACATCTGAGTGGTTGATATCAAACTAGTGTACATACAA
Organism: Enteromius anoplus; assembly: GCA_032359395.1. Lineage (NCBI taxonomy): Eukaryota > Metazoa > Chordata > Actinopteri > Cypriniformes > Cyprinidae > Enteromius > Enteromius anoplus. The sequence goes on along the minus strand of JAUMHG010000117.1, from coordinate 10,464 downwards.
ATTCAGGGTTGTCGTTTTGAATATCTTTTGCTGGCTTGCCTGCAATTATTTCATTAAAATAAAAAAATATTGCATTTTAAAAATGATTAAAAATTGGTATTTGACTATATTTCTAAATAGAAATGTATTATGCAATGCTGAATTTTCTTAAGAGTAACATGATCCTTCGGAAATCATTCTAATATGCTTGAGAAACATTTATGGTTGCTTAATATTGTGGGAGTGCTGACCCTACACATTTAAAACAGCCTTTATAATATTAATAGTGTTTAAACCAACTAGACAGACACATGGTGGAATTCACAGGCAAATCTTTAATAGTTGCAAAAATACAAGGGGAACTTGTGTGCATTTATGCTCTATAATCTAAGAAACTCATGCATACACACAACAGCAACCATTCATCAATAGAGCTGGTGAAAAAAAAAAGAAAAGAAAAAAAAAAAGACTAAAATAAGAAGCTTTGAGCAGAGCGCTAACCCAGGCCTACAGCTGAAGAGGAGGCCAAAGGAGGTGAAAGGCATGCGTCTGACAAAAAGAAGCTGAGCAATATGTGAAGAGGCAACTGAAGCTTTTTGGTTTCATCTTTAAATGGCATCGATATCAATGTCCTCCTCCTCATGGTCCAACTTTTCAGGTTTTGTGGTCTCCATTTTCAACTCACGGGCAGAGGACGAATACACCACCTAGAAAAGACGGAGATAAAAGTAAGTCTAAAAATCGTGGTTATGGAAAGTGAATCAAGTGGCTTTTTTTTTTTTTTTTTACCTCAACATTGTCATCGTCATCTTCCTCTTCCTCACTGCCCTCACTCTCCTCCTCTGCCTCCTTGAGCCATTTAACAAAGGGCTCTGCCTTGGCATGAATCTCTTTAGCCAACTCTTTGGAGACATACTTCTTAGACACCTACAGCAGAAACGTCACAAACAGGTTTGAGCTCCAAAACACTAGACTAGTCAAATGCGTTTGCTGCTATCAGACCCTGGGCTCTCCAGCAACATGCAGGTCATAGACGTTACCATATTACAACCCCCTCCGACACTCAGGCTAAAATAACAAGGGTTGCCTAGCAACAGGTAACTGACCGCAACATCCTTTCATCGGTTGTTTTTTCCTTCCTCAGAGAGCTGAGAGATCAGAACGGGACTCATGCAACTAAACTCCTTTTATCTGAGCCACTTTCAACTCTGACCTAGATAGTTTCATCTGAGATTCTAGAAGATTCTGTGTGTTGGCAGGATACCTTTTCAGCCCATGCGAGTATGACATCTTCCTCCAGCAGATCTGCGTCATACAGGTCTTTGAGTATGATGGGGACTCTGGGTAAGAGCTGAGTCTGATGAAGCTTCACCAGGCACTCAAAGCCACCCAGAAGATATTTCTGAGCTTTCTTATTGTTGTGGCAGAACTGTGGACAGAAATGGAAGCTTCTTATAAGACCGTGTTATTTGTAAGAACAGCAATATTGCATTTGGTTTGTACGCATGGGAAGTCTTTGCAGTTATAGTGCAGGTTCCCCAATTATTATTTTTTTATCACAGTTGATCACCAATATCATGTAAACTATTTAAAAAATGTTGGTATTTTGTTTCTGGCCCTTGAATGTGTCAGTTGCGTTGCGGTCTTTGTAGGGTCAATAAAAAAAAAAAATAAGATGAAGGAAGGTCTGGTTAGGAATGACATGATGGTTAGTAATTAATAACAATTTCTCTTTTTTTGGTGATCTATCCCTTTAAACTGTGAATGATAAAAAAAAAAACAAAAAAAAAAGTTGTGAACTCACTGGCAAAACTAAAAATCAGCTCTTAAAATGTTGAGAATCAGATGTTGACAGATACGACAACGTACCCTGAGGAAGTGACGCTTGTACTTCTTGATCTGTTCACGGATGTTCTCATCAAAGAGCAACTCGCTCAGGATCAGAGGACCCATGGCCTTCACATCCAGCCTTTCAGCCTCAGCCAAGATCTCTTTATCTGTCGAGTCAATCGCTCCACTGTCTTTCTTTTCCTGAAGCGCAGAAATCAAGAATGGGGCTGAATAAGTAAAGCGTCTACACATAGAATTGTACAGTGAAAATTGCTCCAAGACAAACACCTTCACAAAGTTGTAAAATATGTTGACCCTCTCCTCCAGGGATTTCTCCAAGTCGTCAGTGAGCGTGAGACCCTTGGCATGCTCGCTGATCTCCTCCATCCTGCGACGCTGGGCCTCTTCGGTGGTCTCTTCAGCCCAGTCTCCATCGTCATCCTCATCCCCATCCTGTCACAAGATCAGATTCAACACCAGTGTTACTCATCTCTAACGCCGGTGAGCGGTTTTTCAGAAGACCATCTCAAAGCAGCGCATACCACAGCATCAGGGGCATCGATGTCATTATGGTTTCCAGCTTCACCACCACTTGAGCCATTCTCTTTGTCCTTCTTTCGGTTCTTCTTTTCCTTTTCTTTTTTCACAGATCCACTCTCATTCTCTGCACCACGACAGGAGAAAAGAAAGTTAAGAAAAATAGGAGTTCGGAAACATCAAATCGGCATGGCACAGGTCAGAAGATCAGTTTTTGACCCGCAGATACACTGCTTACAAACACATACTAAATCTAAAATGGATTAGGGTTACCCAAATATCTTGACCTTCCTTTAGTTCTATTTAAAATGGAAAGGTTTGACAATATGAAATTGAAAATGTGTTTACCACTAGGTATTCAAATTTTAATTTACCGTCTCTTTGAAGTCTGTACTTACCTGGTGGATTCTTGAGAATGAAGGTGCAGAGTTTGTGTCTGGTGTCAAGCATGCCTCGGTAACCACAAGCCTTGCAGGAGTTTCCAATGGTCTGCTTCTTGGGATTAATGTGCTACAATGTGGAGAACATTTGACTTTATTAAACTAAATTGATAAGCGGGCTGCTCAACTAAATAAATTCAGCTACAAATGAGGCAAATTGCTCCCGCTCCATAAAACTTGTAGAAATGTTATGACTAAAAAAAACAAAACATGTGCCCCGTGTTCAGATATAGACCAGAATTTGTATTCCTTACTTATAACCTCACAGAGAGGATACAAGGCCAACTGCAGCATGAAACCGAAACCAGGCCAGCTGAGACCATGCAAAAATCTCAGGGAGCCCTAAGTGCTGCACTGCAGAGGAAAATCAGCAGGCGCAAAAGAACAGTACTCACAAGTATATAAAAAAAAATAGTTTTTTTTTTTTTTTTTTAAACGAACGAAACAAGACATTTCTGTCCACGCTCTGCCATACTTGTGTGACAAACATAATAGATGCTGTATGGTTTTGAATGAATAAATAAAAACAACATTAATTTTTGGGTAAACAAACCCATTATGATGTAAGCCCTCGTTGCCATTGTCAGATTGGTATTGGCAACTGAAAACAGTAGACTGAATGCAACAATGAAAAACCAAAGGTGGCTTGTATTAAGTTAATGACACAGCTAATTTCCTCAGTTTGGCAGGTGTACAATCTTAACACGTGGAAGCTACATGCATGACCCCTATAGAGCACTGCATACTCAGCAACATGCATTCAAACATAAAGGGCACTCAGTTCAACAGGGCACCAGAATGCACCCGTTCATCAATGCTCTCCCTTCCACCATGACCCTTCCTAAACGCACGTGGCAGGATGGAAATATTTACCAGATCAGTTTCAGGATTGTCACACTCAGGACACAGCACAAACTTGCGAATGAATCCATCTAGCATGTCTTGCAGTTTGTTTGCCTCATGAGATCCATTGACGATGTAGCGGTCATTCTTGGAGTCAAACTGGGTTTGGGCTCCCAACTCACAACCGAAGAATTTGGTGGGATCTAAAACAAGAGGTTGCAGTATAATGTCAAACGAAGGAAAGAGATTCAAGTGATATAGCTCATCAAAACAATGCTCACATGTCGGAGGCCTATTCAGAGCCTTAGCAACATCGACCATGTTGACTATGACGGTCTTAATTCCATTCCCCTTGCCTTCCACCTGCCAAAAACAACCAACACAGTTTGGTTTGCACATGTAACCATTACATATATAGTTGTGTCATGGTCAAATTTAAACAAAAACACAGATGAAGGAAATTGATTATATATTTTATGGGAGTGTATATCTGATTAATTTTGTATTTAGAAACATTAACCCTTTATTGACATCGTTTGTTAAATCTATATTAAGAACTGTCTGATACCCACCTTAGCAATGAGACGGGGCATTTTATAGCGGTAGAACTGGTCTGACACGCTGCGATTGACATTAAGAGACATTTCGGCTTCCCGTATGGTTTATCAGCAAGACGAGAAGATCTTGAATTGGCAATTATTAGTATCTTCTGTTTGAAGAGGCGGGGATGACATAAACGACTGCAACAGCACTTTGTCTCTGACATGAAAAGGGTACGGCCACTGAGGCTCCAGGCTTCGAGCTCGTTGACTAAGTTCCCCCCAAACAGGTTCCGGCAGCTGCACTATAGCACTGCAAATTAAGAGCAGAAAACAACAAGTATTACACAGTTTGTGATATCAAACACAGCAGACATCTAAATCGAGGTGTGCCCACTCTCTATAAGCCTGGTTAGTTATCTAACGTTACTAGGACCACCTGTCATGGTGTTATTGGGGTCTGCATGCATCTCTATATTGAGGTAGTTTGCCGTTAAGGATAGAAAACAATGGCGTAGTCAGACCCAGACATCCTGGTGCAGCATTTACTAGCTACTGATAGGATGAAACCCTAAACAGGCCTGTGTTGAGCAACCCCATGCTGCAGAGTGCGTCACACCATAGGAGGACGCCATTTTATTCGGTGCAGTAGGCAACACGTTAAGATTGATGCGAGCTCCTAGATCTGGTGAAACAAACCAACTATCGCGAGAGTACACGCGCAGAGAAATATACGTTACACTAGAAATAACAGAAATCAACGTACCTTTCCCATCCGTAGCTCCTGTCGTCCAGGTACTCACCGTTTTCGCAAAACAAAGACATAAACACACCGCTGGTCGCCCTGAGAAGAGGTGAACTACTGGTTTGAGTCGGTCGCTTTAGTTTAGCTAGTTAAGGGTCGGCACGGCGGTGCCTGACTGGGTTACACCTTGCGGAGCAGAGTGATAAACCCTGGAGAGAAAACTCACGACGCCCTCAATACAGGGGACCTGAAATAAAACAGCATTCGTAAGCGAAACTTTACAATCAGCGACATAATGATGCTCTCGTTGAAGTGAACCGACACTGACTGACGAATAAGAACTAACGTTAGTCAGCTAACATATGGCAGCATTACCGAAAACCTAACACGCAGTATCTCCTCAAGCCAGAGTGCGAATATATTTATCAAGTGTGACTAAACCAAAATAATTCCCTTTAACTCCCTAACCGATAGGCCACTATGTTTTCGGCAAGTTTTACTCACCCCTCGCACTGTTCTGCTCGTATGCTATACCACAATGAGCGCATGAGACCTCGTGACTTCCAATCTTAACTCGGCTACAAGCTAGCCCCGCCCCCAATCCCTAAACGTCTGTTTTGATTGGCTTGCGCCTCACTGGATTCTATTTCATTTGTCAAGTTTTGCTATCAATCATATTGGGCAGGCCGATTGGGAAATATATATTTTGTGGTAAATCACGTATTACTTCTGATATATTTGTATACGTAAATTCCACATAGTTTTTTTTTGTGAGTGTATATGGAAGCGTTGAATATAATGGACAGTCTATTAGCAAAAAAAAAAAAAAGCCCTTTGTCACACAAACACTTACTTTTTTTTAATTAATATAGTTAATTCCTTTTTTTATGTGATGACAGTCTCATGACAGTTTCATAAGCCAAATGTCATTAGTCAACTGCCTATTTTATTCTTTTTTTAATAATAATGCAGATATGGGGAAATTTGATGATGGATTCCTGTTAAAGTATGCTTTACGTTATGATATCCCCATCATATTTGTCTTGATATGAACCTATTGGATAGATCACAATTTTTAATCAAATGGAATGCGTTGGTTGGTTTTCTTTTATCACGAAATCACAATTATATGATATTTCCACTTGACTATGACTATATGACTAATGACTATTTTTTGGCTTCAATAGATGTTGTTTTTTAGGTAGGCCTATATGCCACGATGCCATGAAAATTGTCCAACCCACAGTGTTTGTTTGTTTTTTTAAATTGACCTCTCCTTATACCTATTCTGCTTTTGGAAGCATCACAAATTCCACATAAAGCCTGGGACAGTGGATGACACACAGTGAATTCTCTGGATGTGTTTACAAACCACTGGAACAAAAGATTCCTGGCTGAGCACATTATCATGTAGGTCAGTGGGGAGGAATGCAGGGGACAAACAGCCAGCACGGGTTCACTGTATTACCTGTGGCATTTTCAGGGTTCAGAGAGTTTACTGATGTAAGCTACAGGGACAAAATCCATTATCTTTGCTGTACAAAAGAAAATATCATATAACATTAGAGGAAACAAACACATATTCAACATTTATTCTATATTATAATATTGTGTGTTTTACAGCAACAAAACAGGATATTATAGCTTAAGAGAACATTAGGTAGGGAATTAAGATGAATGGGCCTTTTTTTGACAGTAATTTATGCATTCTAGATGCTTTTATCCAGCATATACTTATTAATATTAATACACTTACAAGCATTCACTACTAATTAAATTGGCATTGGCATTAGTTCTTTTAGTTGGAACTTGAAATACAGGAACAGGACAGTCCACCCAAAAATTAAAAACCTGTCATCATTTACTCAACTTTTTGTCGAAAGTTCGAAAATGTAAGACTTTCTTTCTTGTGTGGAAGACAAAATAAGAAATTTTGAAGACTGTTGAAATATAAACACTTTTGACTTTCAAGTGTCCATACAATAGTGTCAAAAGGAAGAACTGTTTAGCCATCGACATACTTCCAAATATGTTCTTTCGTCTTTCACAGCAGCAAGAAAGTCATTTGGAATGACATGAGGGTGAGTAAATTATGACAGAATAAATAGACTATCCCTTTAATTATATGTGTCCATGAAAAAAGTTAAATTAAAAATACACCAACCCATAATGGTAATTATAAGGCAGATGGACTTTAAGGTAAATCTGACCATTAACATTTTACCACATTTTTTCTTTCTTTAATAGCATTAAATTGAATATACTTGAAAATAACAGACACCTCTTATTCCTTTACTCAATTCTGTTTATGATGTATTTGGACATTCTCCAGTGAATATTTGCTCCACCACTGCCTGCGCAGGTGGAGAACATCTGTGAATATTCCTTAGTCTTATTTCCCAATTGAATTGAAGTCAGAGCTCGGTTGCAGGTGCTCCAGAATAACAACCATTTTCTTGCTATTCATAGTTCTTCCCTTGTGTGCTTATCCCTGCTGATGAAATGAATGCTGCCCCTGATTACAGATCTCTGGCTGGCTGAAATAGGGGATTTGCATGCATTTTGCTCTTCTGCTAAAAAAAGCAACCCCAGTTTCATGCATGACAGTAGCGATGTTGTCACCTTTTGCTGCGTTTTGTTCACATTGCCCTGGTTTCTCATTAATTAGTGTAGTCGGTCAGCCTGATATTAACAGTGACTGATGTGCCATATTTTTACCTGCATTAACACTAATCTCAGCTGCTGTTTCTAGTTGTGAAACACCAGAAGAGTACATTATAAATGAATATCTAAGTTAACAAATCACATGAAAGATACTTTTGAAGTTATTTTAGAGAAAGGATTATGTCTTTTTGTTCAGTGAAACAAAACTTAAATGTGTTTGAAAATGTAATCAAGTCAAGTCAAGTCACTTTTATTTATATAGCGCTTTTAACAATACAGATTGTAGCAAAGCACTGAACATTATCAAATAGAAGAACAGAGTGATGGTAATGTATAATGATGAGAAATCAAACTTTATTTATCAAATGCAGAGACGGTCTATGTAGTCCAGACGACAGTAATCACTGTATTATCATAATAGACAATGGCAGAAATTATAAACCAAATATGACAAATATTTTCAAGCTATTAGATTAAAAAAAAAAAAAGAGAGAGAGAGAGAGTAACTGGGTCTTGATGGGGAGGGGTAGAACAGGGATCGGCCATGGCCAGCTGTAGACCCAGAACCAAAGTGGTCTACTGAGGACCCTGATCCGCTAGAGCCTGCCGAAGGCCCTGATCCTCCGTGGCCCGTCCAGGGTCCTGATCCACCCAGGATCATTGTTTACTGCATGTTGTCCGTGAGGCCTCCTGAGACTCTGCCCTGTGTACCTCCCAGACACCCATCCATCCCGCCCCCTGCACCATACTGTACTGTTCTGCCTCCACTCCACCACCCTCCTATAGACTGTGTTTTGGGAGCATCACGGTTCTCTGAAATCGTGGAGATCATATAATTTTTTTTTTCAGAATTTAGCATTATAATAAACTTAGCCTGGATTTTCCATCACTATAGTCCCTAAATAAAAACAAATCCCATGTTAATGCAGGAAATGGGATTCAAATCGAATGCCCCCACTTCTCAAACTAAAGTAACACCCTTGTGTACAGCAAACCTGTTTTTTTTTTTTTGGTATTTATGATTTATGAATTTTTATTTGTTTTATTTATATGTGCCCTGCAAACACTGTAATTTACAAACTTGATATGATATTTATTGTTTTTAGTGGATGAAACAGAGAAATATAATAGATAATAAAATTCGTGTCTTATCTCCATTCGGCCTCTGGAGGTCGCTCAATGAACAATAAGCACATTAGGCTAGCATGTTCCCAAAATTAGTTTACAAAACTGACAAAAATACGTTTTCCATGTGTTTGTGTACAAATTAAAGTTTCTTTTCTATGAGGTTTCCTCCAAAAAAAATTGTTTCTGTTACCTGTCTAATCTCACACGATTAACATACTGGGCAGAAATGCAAATTGAAAAAGTACTAGTGTTTATTAAGTTCAGTATATCTCTGGTCTAAAAAGCTACTAGTAATTAAAAAATAAGAACTAGTTCTATTTTGTCTTAAGGAGAGTACAATTAAGTACTAGTCACTATCGTAATAAGCTCTAGTATCTAATGAAAACATACTGGTATCTAATGAATATGTGCTAGGAACATTAGAAAAAATACCTAAAGAATAAGAACTAGTACTTAATGGAAAATATACTAATATCTAAAAAATAAGTACTTGTAATATGGAAATAGATAATCGTGCAGTTAAGACTAAATGTTAAAACGGCTTGCCATAGCTTCAGGTCGAACTACCTTTAAATTCATCACCTGCTGATGGTCAGCGAGAAACTGGGAAGGCCAAAGTCTGTTAAGGCGATATGTGATTGGCATACGTGTACTCCAATGATTTTACACTTCAGACTACTCTATCTACTGCTCTCATATCATCTGTGATGTTTTACAAAACAACAAGCTTAAAAACACTTTTTTCCTGTTGAAAATTAGACTGCTCTCTGAAGCTCACGAGTTTACATAAGACGCAAATAAAAAGACAAGCTTGTCGAATGGACAGCAGGTGGCAGCATAACATCTACTAAACTGAACTGATCTTGCCACAATGCTCAGTAGACACTTCACCCCCTCTCTGTGACGGAAACCCCCCAAAAGACCAGAATTAGGTTAAAACCCACTCTGAATTAAGGCTTTTATATCCAGCTGGCATTGAAACAACAACTAAAGAAAAGTGAAGTTGAAACTGAATGTCCGCTTTGGTTCTGGGTGTTTCCACAAGGAGATCATTTATATGCAGTTGAAGGTAGATGACACTAGTAATAAAGGGCTGATGGGGACAATAAGAATGAGACAACACTGACTCATCACAGTACATAACACAACTTATTGAGATACGTTGTATTGCCATAATACATGACTGATACATCAGATAAAGCTTTTTTGGTCTTTTATTTAGATCTATTTTATCATACAGTAGCTCTCAGTTTGAGACGCTACTATGTGTATAAGAGAGTCATTGTTACCTTCTCATGATGTATTTGTACATTATGTATATGCATTTATTTTCTTTAGCCTGCAATAACCAGGTAATTCACCAGGGTTATGATAAATACCGAGTAAAAGGCCAAAAGACCAGAATAAGCTCAGAACCTACTCTGAGTTAAGGCTTTTTTTAATACCCAACTTGCATCGGGAAAAAATGTGAAATTGAAACTGAAACTGAATTTCCCCTTTGGTTCTGGATGTTTCCACCAGCTTTTCCAGGAAATCATTTATATGCAGTTCAGTGCAGCACCGTGTCAAGGGAAAAAAGGGACCAGCTATACAAAAAAACTGAAAGGGGTTTTATTCATTCTCCTCAAGCATTTCAAGCACGGCTAAAGGCTTTATGACCCATAGTGATTAAACGAGCATTAGTGTTTGAAGGAGACCCAGTGAAGAAGAACGAAGAGAACGAGAAGGAGTGTAGGGTTGAATGAGTTCTGAGAGATAA
>JAUMHG010000116.1:94776-110882 GCA_032359395.1 Enteromius anoplus | reverse complement strand
CGCAACAGAGCGCTCACAGTCCCACAGACGGTGTGCATTGCACTTCGCTTTTTTGCCAGTGGAACATTTTTGTACACCGAGATGCGGTGAATATCAGCAAAGCATCAGTTTGCCGCTCTGAACGAACTGTGTACCTTTCTTTAAAAAGACCCAATGTATTTATCACATTCCCTGGCCACAAAGCAATCTGTACCATTAAACATGCCTTTTATGGAATAGCTGGTAAGTTCAAATAACTCTGTAAAACATGGAAATATTTCTTGAATGTTGATTTTACATGGGACACATTTAAAACCAAACAAATAATACTGGCAAGAAGTATGCTATTAGTCACTAAACAAATCGCAAAAAGTCTTTTTTTTTAGTATATATATATATATATATATATATATATATAATTCTATGCAGGTGAATTCTCAGGAGTTTTGCTGGGAGACAAGGGATACCTCTTGACTCCCTATCAGGAGCCCCAGACAGAGGCACAGCACAGCAAAAACATTGCCCATGCACGCACAAGAGGTCGTATAGAGATGGCATTTGGGCTGATAAAGTCAAGGTTCCAGTGCCTGAAGCACCTCAGATGGACTCCACCTAGGGCATGTGACATTGTAGTATTGTGAATTTTAGTAACCAGATATAGAAATGATATTATCATACTAACAAAAGAATGATATTATCATACTAACAAAAGAATTGAAACCATTGATATACTCAATAAGGAGCTTGAGACCTGAACATCTGAGTATGAGTGTGCGTAGGGAAGATGACAGTTCTCATGAATAAATCATGGAAGCAATTAATGCACTGCTCTTACGAATGTAAATCATGGAAGCTTTTAATAAGTTGTTATGACAGTTGAGGCCTGGATGTGTGTGCGTAGATGGTGTATATAGAAAGGTGAAGTTCTCATGACCTGTGATTGGAAGCTTCACTGCCCAAGAGCCAGGTGTAGACCACCGAGGTCATCATAAGTAATTAAATCATCTCAGAACAAACGGAAGCCTTATGACGTTATGAAGGAAGGACGTTATGGGGAAATGTATGGGGAGGATGAGGAGGTACTGGACTATAGCCAGCTATGCAAATGAGGGGATAATCAACCAATCAGATGAAATAAGGGTGGCTGACCAATCAGCACCATGGGAGGGTAAAGGTGTCATCTTTGAAGGAGTATAATAAGTTCTGTATTCACAACCCAAGATCAGAGACAGTGTGATGGAGTGGCTGTTCTTCTCGGTTTTGTTACTTTAATAAAGTCTTACTTCTTCAACATCTGAAACTCTGCTGTTTGAGCCCGTTTGTCTGCACTGCCTGAGAATGAGATCGACAACAACCTCTTTGGGCCACGACAGTAGTTGCTTGTGTAGTGCTCCATAACATTGCTAGTCTGAGGAGAGAGACACAACCAAGGATTGTTGAAGAGGAAGACTGGGGCAAAGAAGCAGTATTGAAAGAAAACGAGACAGAGACTTATACGAGACACATACAGTATGTGAATAATTATTTTACTTAATAATATAAACCATGTAGTCTTTAAAATTTTCCACTGACCCCTCAACTTTCCCCTTAATTGAACAAAGACACAGAAGTCAAAGTATTTCATGTGGTTTTTCTTTATTCAGAGTGAATCTGCCTGTTAGGGGTGAAAATAACACAAATAAATGTTGTGAAAATTGATCAAAAAGGTAGTTTTTTTTTCTTTTTCTTTTTTAAAATGGTATGTCTACTTGCATTTGTCTGTAGCTGTTAATTTCCAGTTCCAACTTCCTCATCTTCAGTTTATATACTGATGTCATTGTTTTCATATCTGGGGTCTGAGGTGATTTTGGGGTCCCTGAGATGTTTGGACATGCCCCGATATTTGTGAATATTTTAACTACTTAGAACATATTATTGACCAACACATAATTGTTTTTGTAAACAGCAGAAACTGTGCTACAATAATATGTGACCAGGATGGATGTACATGTTTGCATTTTTTAGAAAAAAAATATTATGCGTGGTTACTAAGTTTTGGGAAAATAAAACTTTCTAAAATAAGGCCATCCAAGCCATAGTGAATGGTCCTGAATAAGAATTTAGAGCAACAGATGGCATCCTGTTCATTTCTCACCCTTTACTCCGGACTCCAAATCCCAGAATTCACCACTCTCTTTCACCTGTCTGTAATTAGCAATCCTATCACTCACAACAGCTGCCTGTCACCTCACCCCTTCCCTCCTACATAAATAGTTCAGCCAAACTCATAGATATTGTGAGGTCTTGATTACCCAGTGTATCTTTTCCGAACATTCCTTTCTTTGTCTGATTTCCTGGTTTAGATATTGGACTGTCCGGGAAACCCCAGAGTCCGCTCCAGAGCCCGCTCCAGTCCGGGAAACCCCAGAATCCACTCCGGTCCATCAGCCAGGTCCACTTCCAGATCCAAGTCTGTCTCCTGAGGTACAGCTAGGAGGGCACATCCTGATCCAAGAGAACTCAGTCTGCCAGTTGTCATCAGCACAGTCCAACCCTGCGCCAGCCAGAAGAAACCCCTGGAACCTCTCTGCCTGCCCTATCAGGACCAAAGAAAGTGTAACAATGCCTTGATGTTCCCTGTTTCAGCCATATCAATCCTGTTAGGTCTGCTCTGAGGGGGCGTATATGCGGCTCTTGCAGTCTGTCCTGCCACCAGTCTCGCCTTGGAGAGTATCTCTGCTATTTGCTCCGCCCAAGAGGGCACCCCTGCCATTTGTGCCATTGCGATTGCTTGAGCCTGCCAGCCTGACTCAAAATAAAGAGTTTGTAAATGGATCCGCATGACCCTGTTGTCTTTGTTACAGAATGCCAGTATGCGGGGGCGTGACAATGGCCCATTAATATTCAGTGATTGTCACCAGAAGAGACGAAGACCCCTCTCCTGAAACTGACAGGTGGTGGTGACAAGTCAGGTGGAAAGAATGGGAGGAGATTGAAAAAAACTGTTTTTTTTAGTTTTTTTAATTTTTTTTTTTTTTATTTACAACACAGTATAATTTAAATATACACAATAAAGGTCAAAGACACATTATTGAGCACAGAGCTACAGAGATGTGAACAGACTTTGAGTCAATCCTGAAAACAAGTGAACCCTGTAAATACCTGTTATTTGAGTGTTTGCTGCTGCTTTCCATGAATTCAAGAAAAAATAATCACCATCAGTATTCAGATAGTTTGTTTTACCAGAGAATATCAGTGCAGATGAAGATCTGATGTTGGTACAGCCCTCCCTAGAGGCGATCATCTTTAAGAGACTCGAGTATATGTCATCCAGGTTTATCATGCAGCAGGTTTCTAATCACTAAAAACTAAACAAACACACGAACACATCTGTGAGCATGTTGATATCAGTATATGTATCATTTTGTTTTATAGTCTACATCAAGTCCAAAGAAATGTAATCAAAACGTTTCACTCGATTTCAAAACATTTTAGTCAGGAATTACAGTTCAAGAAAAGCAAACAATAATAAAGTCTAGCACCATTCATCGTGCACTCGTGATATTGTTTTTATATCGTATTCTTTATATTACAGAACACAGTAGGCTAACAGCATACAGTCTGTCATGTTCAACATGCTTCACTCACATTCAGACATTTTAGTCAGGTATAGTTCGTCGAAAAACCAAAAGCACACAATACCACGCAAACTCATACAAAAACAAACAGTACTTACTCATGAGAGTAACTGGAACAGATTACACGCCGCATCTTGAGGTAAATCCATCTGTTATCGTCTTTGCTGAAGTCAGCGCTGTTGTTTTCTCTGTCCTTCCGCGTTGAGCACACAAGCTGTTGTGGGTGTGTTCATGTCGCGCACGTCTCACGTGGCGATTCGAATGACAAAGCGTATGTAGCTCGTGGGCGTGGTCACATTAAAATTAATGAGATCAGATTGAGAAAATCAGTATAGTGTTGGTAACATACTCATTACTTTAACAAAGAATATTTGTTTTCAACGTGCACTCACTGCATTTAAAAGTAGACACTTCAAGTTTTCTATAGATATGTTTCTCATGTCTGTGTGTCATGTTTCCACGGAGTTTCAGTTCATTTTAGAGATAGCTTTTTAAAAATAGTTTGTGAAGAGAACAAAGAAAAATCGCGCACACTTTTTATTTTCCTTATTTTGCATAAGCACACACTTTTGTTGTTACTGAGAGTGAACTAAAAAAAAAAGTAGACATTTAACAGATTCGAATGGTATATAACACTTACTTGTGTGACCAAAATCAACAGAGTTATATTAGTGTCTTTTACATTGATAAGAAAAAAAAGACCCAAATCAAGCAGGCGTAACGGCCGACTTCAGAGGGTTAATCCACAAATGACGGGTTCCAGCCCTGTGTCACGGCGAGAGGGGCCGTGTTCTGTCTAGTTCATTCCAGATATGCAGCTAGGAGAGATGTCGTCCATCTCTGCGGTCTCAAACCCGCAAATAACGGGTTTTAGCCCCGTATCACGGTGAGAGGGGCCGTGTTCTGTCCAGTCGGTTCCGGATATGCAGCCGGGAGAGCTGTCATCTATACCTGCGGTCTCGAACCCGCAAACAACGGGTCTCAGTCCCGTATCACTGTGAGAGGGGCCGTGTGTTGTCGGAGTACCCACCAGTGACTGCATGACCCTTGGGAATGTTGACCCCGGTCATAGAGTTCCTGGGGGACCTACTGATGGCTGCACTACCTCCGTATCAGGCCGGTAAGCCTTATAATCTATCTATGCTCTTTTGTGCAGCTCGGCCCTCCAACCAACCCAGGTGGACATTTCCGCCATCAGGTCCACCCTGGTGGGCTTCTCCACTGTCCACATGCCTTGGAGGGTACCTTTACTGTCTGATCTGTCCGGGTGCCCTTCTCCGCCACCTTGACCGCCCTGGTGGGCTTTGCCATCATCTGGTCCGCTCCGGTGGATGCCTCCGCCGCCTAGACCGCCCTTGTGGGCATCTCCACCGCCTTGTCCGCCCTAGACTCTATCTTCGCGGTCCACTCCGCCCTGGAAGGCGGTGTCACTGACTATACGGCCCAGGAGGAGCACTGTTTGGCCGGCCCAGGAGGGCCATCCGTTCCGCCCTGGTGGGCGGCCTCCCTGTGAGGGTGTCTCCCACATCTGCCCCGGCCTGGAGGGCGTTGCCACCGCCTGCTCCTCTCAGGTTGAGGTCTCCGCCATCTGCCCCTCCCTGGTGGTCAGTTCCACTGGCTCCCACCTCTGGAGCGTCTCGAAGCCGCACCTTAACGGTGTCACCACCAGCTGGTAGTACTAGCCCAGCCAGATTGATTGTTCGTTGACATGTTCGTCGCTGATCATTTTGTGTGGCTTGTCCCTCCTCTGTAAGCGTTTCCTTGTATTATTGTCTGTGTTTTTGATTCTCCGTTGCCGACCCTGCCTACCTCCCGTTTCTCTATTACGTTTAGCTCCTCATAACTCTGTTTGCCGATGATATTGTGGTCCGCCGTCATCGACCATTGCCTGCCTGAACAGCCCTGTGAATCTTGTAAATAAATACTCTGCGCATGGATTCGACTGCCTCTCCCTTCATTCATAAGAAATATACTGCTGTAGATTGATATGTTGATAATATTAAAAAGCCATGGCTTTACCTTGTTGCTCACACTTTTCACTGGTGCACTTTAGGTGAACGTTTTTTTTCCCCCACTTTTTTAAATATTGGTCTCAGGACAACTAGGACATGGCGAAATCAGGATGTGCATATGGAGATCGCGATCTATTTAATAAAGTGCTTCAGTGACAGATCAGATTTGAAAGTACACAAGTTAAAGCATAATTACAAAACGGCAATAGTCAGTAAACCAAAGGCAGAACACCATATAACTCCAAGCCATCACCACTTTGTTGTGGCCACAACATATTAACTTTGTGGGAACGTGATAATATAAGATGGCCACAAAATATTAATTTGTGGATACGTCATATTAACTCGTAGGAACGTGATACTATGTTGTGGCCACAAGACCATTTTGTCTAGGTAAGGACATCCTTATGTAGCTTTTCACATGATGTCATTGAGAAACTCATGAACCCTCACAAACTACAAATCCAGCATACAGAGACTCAGTGAATGTGGAGTAAGTGTTGGGTCATCTGATCTGAAGTCTTCATGAGGGACTATAATTCATGAACTAATGAAAAGAAAACCAATTTGCTCATCGCTAAAGGCTTTGTGTTTTTGACTCATGAAGAAATGGCTCATGAGTGTAGTTTGTTAAAAAAGCCAACTAAACTGGGTTCACTGTCTGCATGTGCAACCATTGTGCAGTTTAGTGACAGACATGTTTTTTTGCCATTATCTTCCGTTACGTTGTCATCTCCACAACTGAAAAGTCGCACATGAAACACTGCTTACATTTATATTTTATTTATTCTGTGATCATTCTGGGGCGGAAGGTGGGGTGGCACAGTTTTTTCATGCCAACCTGGTAGATCTACCCCTGCATGTAAATATAACATTAAAAAAATACATTTTGAACATGGGTATTAATTGTGACTGCACTTCTGAGAATCAGTAAACGACTGAACAATATTAACATGTACAAAACATGCAATATTTTACACAATTCTGAACCTTATTAGCAAAGAACACACCAACAAACAAGTATGACATAATTACAAAGTCTCAGAGTAACTGTACCCAAACACAACCAGAGGTTTTACAAATGCAAAGCATGCAGGGCAACTGACAGGACAAATATATAGGAGCGATGGTTTCTTTAAAATGTGTGTTTTTTCCACTAAACGCTTTTCACATGATGTCTCAGAGAAACTGATGAACCCTCACAAACTACAAATCCAGCATAGAGAGATTCAGTAAATGTGGAGCTGAATGTGTGTAAGTGTGTGAGTGTATCAGAGATGCTGTAGAAGGACAGAGTGCCAGCTGACATGTCAACGTAGACTCCTACTCTCTTAGAGGAGCGCAAAGGGACACGTATGACAGTGAACTTCTTATTGTGACGAACAGTAAAACCAAAATCAGAGCAGATCAGACTCCAAGAATTTTTATTTGATCCAAACCAACTATCATCCGTCCCTCCCTTCCTACCGATACCTTTATATGAGACTGACATATCAGCATCTTGTCCACTCCATTCAGCCTCCCAGTAACAGCGTCCAATCAGGCTCTCTCTGCACAGAACCTGAATGCACTCATCAAATCTCTCAGGATGATCAGAATATAACTGATCCTCTTTCACATGTATCACCTTTTTGTTCTCCTCAGACAAAAAGAGATGATTGTTTGCTGTGTTTGGATCCAGTGTCAGATCACAGGCATCTAAATACAGAAAGAAACAATTAGCAAAACAATGACATTTACTAAAGGTCTGTGTCTGTGTTCGCAAACGTACATTTGTGTAGTCCTGCTGTAATCCTGAACTCTCCTCCATGATCCACGCTATAAAACACATTGAATATCACATTCTGAAATTATCAGTGAACACACACACACACTAGTGTGATTATTTCTGCTCAACATACTTGAATTTATTCAGTGAGCAGTTTGGATCCTCCAGTTTTTCAGAGAGCATCTTGATTCCCAAATCTCCTGGGTGATTGTAACTCAGATCCAGCTCTCTCAGGTGTGAGGGGTTTGTAGTCAGGGCTGAAGATAAACAATCACAGCCTTCCTCTGTCACCATACAGCCAGACAATCTACAAACACACACAGCAACAGTTCATGTGACATTTATTTGGTAAATACTTACATCTGTAAACTTTGAGAGTACAGGGCTGCATTTCCCAAAACCTTATTAATGCTACATTGTTTTTAATTGTTGATACATTTTTCTAAGAAAATTCTTAGTTACATTTATAATTTATTCTGTGATAATTCCAGGGTGGTACAGCTTTTTCTTAGGATGGCAGTTGCATGTTGCATTTTTATTGAGTAGGTCAGGGCTGTCCAAACTAGGTCCCTGTGTCCTGCACAGTTTAGCTTCAACCCTAATTAAACACACCAGAAGCAGCTAATTTAGCTCTTACTTGGCATGTTAGAAACATCCATGCAGGTATGTTGAGGTAAGTTGGAGCTAAACTCTGCTAGACACTGGCCCTCCAGTAGCGAGTTTGTATAGCTCTGGACCAGTTCATGCAATAACAGAAAGTTCTGAATGGACCCTTTTAAATGAGGATGCAGGGTTGGATTTATTTGCACTCTTATCAGAACACAATTTTATTAAAGGTTGTTAAATCATTAAGCAGTTTCTTGTGTATTTCTTTCTCTTGTATTTTATGTAGTAAACACTAGGAGGTGCTTTGGCCATGCATTTTTCTTTTTTGAATTTCTTCCGCTGATGTGATGTATGTTGCAAAGCGAAAGTACAAATTTCACGCAAGTTTGTTGGTTCATAACTGGAAGATTTTCTGTCTTTATTTAAAATCAAGACATCTTTTCTGAAGAATACAACTTTCTCACATAATACACTGAACCAGACCCTACATAGAGTGAATAATCCAATCTCGAGCCATCAATCTCAATCAATTCAGTTCCGGTGTCATGCCAATTAATAATGTCGCATTTAAGAAAGTATACCATTAGCAACCTCTTATGGCATAATTTGAGGAAAACATTTAGAAAAAGGTATACCTTTAGTTAAGACATGCCTGTGTAGTCCTGTTAAAAAAATTTTCAATAAAAAAACAGGAAATATCGGTCACAGGAAATACAAACCTCAGAATGTTGAGTTGACAGTATGAACTCTTCAGTCCAACAGAGAGTAGTTTTGTTCCTGAATCCTGAAGGTCATTATTACTGAGGTCGAGCACTCTCAGATTAGAGTTTGATGATTGTAGAACTGAAGACAAATTTTCACAGCACTTAGCAGTGAGATTACAGATGACCAATCTAAACAGAACAATGAAGCAGAAAGAAATAAACTTTTGTCACAAATTCCGTTAAATGACCGGCACACTGTAAATAATCTGATGTGTTCTGTTCTACAATTTTTTAGTTTTTAATTTAGGAAATTTTTACTGTATAATTTATCTGAACACTGTAAAATTAATTTAACTGTAGAATACTGTAAAAATGCATTTTCTGTAAAGTCACACCAAGGAAAGAGTAACTTCCATTATTTTTGCTGATCACCATTTACAGATCACCATTGATCCAATGTGCACCGCTGTTTCATCATTGTTTTTAATTAGTTTAATGTCATAATATTTTGTTGTGTTTATCTAGGTTTTTTCAGAAAGTACTCTAAGCGTCAATAATCATTCCTGTTTGCTCAGAGAATCTCTACTTCACTCCATGTTTTAAAGCATTCAGATATGATCAGCAGTTCAAAAGTTATTAAACATTTAAGAACAATAGCTACTTTTAGCCATTGATGGCTGTCTTGGTTTTTGAGGGTTAATGAACGTCCCACGAATGTCCTTTGTATGTCCTGCAAATGTCCCCATTGCATCCTCCGTACATCCTGCGAACGTTCCTAATACGTCCCGCAAACATACTTGCGATGTCCTCATGACGTCTAAAGAACCCTACACAAAGACGTCCAAGGGACGTTCGCAGAGGCTATTCTGGGGACATAATGCCGACCTTTTTTGTTAGCTGGGTGGTTATGTCCTTTCTCAAATATTGATTTGGGGTAATTTTTAACCAAAATAATTTACGGACTGCAGCTTTAACTTTTGTTCATTCTCGAATAGAAGCGTGACATGATGTACATGACACAAACAAATAAAGCCAAAACACGCTTCATTTGATTTGCTGTGCAGGGGGAAATATTTTCTAACGATAGTTATAAAACTCATTCTTAAACATATTTCAATATAGTGAATAAATTACTACTAAAGTCAAACCTCAGAATGTTCAGTTGACAGTGTGAACTCTTCAGACCAGCAGAAAGCAGCTTAACTCCTGAATCCTGAAGATCATTGTTATTCAGATCCATCTCTCTCAGATGGGAATTTGATGATTGTAGAGCTGAAGACAAACCTTCACAGTGTCGATCAGAGAGACCACATCCTGTAAGCCTATTAGATAGTTTGTGATAAAACACAGCTGGAGACAATCTGTTCATCTTCTCGCAGTGCTAATATATTAGTGATCTTTTTCTACAATAGCTGCATTATAACATCAAAACATTTACCATTTTTATTGCAAGTTTATTATTATTTATTTTGGGTCAATCATCAAGCTACAGAAAACATTGTCAATCTAATCCACTCTATTAGAGTAATGTGACTGTCATAAATGCAGACAACTTCTACAAATCTGATTTTCCTTAAACTCTTTCCTTTAATCTCAAGCACTGTTACAATTATTATTACACATATTTGTGAATGAGTGAATGTCAAACCTCAGTATGTTCAGCTGACATTGTGAACTCTTAAGGGCAGCAGAAAGTATCTTTACTCCTGAATCCTGCAAGTCATTGTTACTCAGGTCAATCTCTCTCAGACTGGAGTTTGAAGGTTGGACAGCTGAAGCCAAACTTTCAAAGTGCTGATTAGTGAGGCCACATCCAGCAAGCCTATAACAGAGAATGGCATATGCTCTATACTCTGCGCATGACAATGTAATAGTTTCCATTCTCTGACTTGCATCTGGGTCACCTGCACTTCATTTGCTAGTAATATCACCTGCAATCACCACTTTAATTTGTACCTGACTTCAACAACACTTATCAATGCAATATTTGGTTTATAAATTTCAAGTCCATTATCATGATGAGGTTTGTGTGTGTGTGTGTTTCTTTACAGAACCAATTCACTGTGGATTTAAAGACAGCCAGCAATGTGCTTGATACTACCCAAAATACTTACTGTGTATGAAGTAACAACCGAAGATTTTTGGCTGAATTTCAGGAATGATTCTGGAACAGATAAAAGCTAGAACCCTCCAGGTTTAATTATTGTCATGATCAGCTGGAGTTGCCAGCTCAGGCCTCTGGAGGGCACTCCAGCGCCCAGCTAACTCTGTGTGTTTACCTCTGTTTTCATGTCCGGACTTGTCCTCACTAACTCATGTCTCCACCCACTCGTTGGTTGTCCTGGTGTTTGATCGTTTTACTCCACCCACTGACATAGATTCATGTTTATAAAACCCAGAAGTGTCTACTTGTTTTCATGGTCCGTTGTTTAATTGTTACATTCATTCGTGTTCCTGTTTTTCGTGATTCTATTGGATATTCTGTTTACGACTCTGCCTGGATCTTGACTACTCTCTGCCTCTACCCAAGGACTCTGTTTGCCTGGTATTGTTACACTTTGCTTTGTTTCTCGGCTCTGTCTTTGTCACGTCTCCTATACCCCTGTCTGCCGGCGATCGACCATTATTGTTCTGACCTCAAGCCTTTTAAATAAACACACTGTTGCACTTGAACTCGCACGCCTCGCGCTCTCTTTATAACAATTATGTCCATATGTTTTTATCCATTTAAGCTGCTTTAACAAGTTCAACGAATTATTTTATGCATTTATGTTGCTTTAACAACAATTTTAGATTTTGTATTTGAAATTTAGAAATACATAATCATGTAACATTTGTAAGAATTTTTTTATTTCTTCAATAACCATTTTTTATAATTGTACATAGTTTAAATACTTGTAAATTGTAAAATAGGTTTTTAAATAACCCTAGAATCAAAACTGAGCACAAGTATACAAATATATAATTTTCCTCTTAAAGTATATTGTGTTACGGTTTAGATCCCACAGTTATATTCCTTGTGTCCCTGATCCCCTGTTGTTAAAAAAATAATCTATAGAAAAAGTCTATAGACCTCTATGAATGCTAAAGTAATGAAAACTATGTTTCCCTTATAACATAATTGAATACTCACATAACTTTTCTGCAATTTATCACAGCTGGTATCAGTCTCCTTCTTCCCTCATCTGATGTGTTGTATTTTATAAGATCAATCTCATCCACCACCTCCTCTGACATCTGAAGCATGTAGGCTATTGCTGAGCAGTGAGCTGGAGAGAGTTTATTCTCTGAGTGTTTGTTTGATTTCACGAAGTCCTGGATCTCTTGATACAGAGTCTGATCTTTCACTTCTAACAGACAGAGGAACAGATTGATGGATCTGTCAGCTGAGAGACTCATTTGTCTTGATTTCATCTTTAATGTACTGTGTGACTTCTCTGATAGTCTCTGAGCTGCTTTCTGTGTGTGTCAGTAGATCCTGTAGGAGATTTTGGTTAGACTCCATTGAAATACCCAGCAGGAACCTAAGAAAAAGATCCAGGTGCCCATTTCCACTCTGAAGAGTTTGCTCAACTGCTGTTGTTAGTACTCCATACAGAGAGGATTCATGAAATATGTGTTTATTATAGTCATAGTCATAGTCATACTCAGAGCCATGATAGTATTTATATTTCTCACCCAATTTTAACAATTCCTTGTCTACATAAGAGTAAAACACATTGAAAGCAGCTAGAAACTCCTGAAAGCTCAGATGAATGAAGCTGTAGACTTTCCTCTGATGAATCACAGATTCCTCCTTAAAGATCTCAGAGCAAATCCCAGAATACACTGATGCGTCAGTGACATCTATGCCACTTTCAATCAGGTCCTCCTCATAAAACATCACATTGCCCTTCATCAGTTGTTTGTAAGCCAGTTCAGCAAGTTTCACAATAACTTTTCTGTTGGTCTGCAGGAGTTTCTCTGGATCTCTCTCTACAAACTTCTGATTGCTCATGTTGATCTGAATCAGCAGGAAGTGGATATACATTTCAGTCAGAGTTTGAGGGATTTCCGCTCTGTCATCTTGTTTCAAGAGGTTTTGAAGAACAATGGCTGTGATCCAGCAGAAGACAGGTATGTGACACATGATGTGGAGACTTCTTGCTCTTCTGATGTGTGAGATGATTCTGTTGGCTTCATGCTGGTCACTGATTCTCTTCCTGAAATATTCCTCCTTCTGGGCCTCATTGAATCCCTGAATTTCTGTCAGACGGTTGATGTATTTAGAGGGGATCTGATTGGCTGCTGCTGGTCTGGAGGTGATCCAGATGAGAGCAGAGGGAAGCAGCTCTCCTTTCATGAGGTTTGTCATCAACACACCCACTGAGGAAGTCTCAGTCACATCACAAACTTTTTGAGCATCTGAAAACAGTGTGATTCTGCTTTTATCCAGACCATCAAAGATGAACACAACTTTACAAATTTTATATATCTTTGATTCCAGATCTTGAAGTTCAGGATAAAAGTCCAACAAGAGTTTGTGAAAACTGTACTGATGATCTTGGATAAAGTTCAGCTCTCGAAATGTAAGCACAAACATTGTCTACATCCTTATTGGCTTTTCCCTCGGCCCAATCCAGAATGAACTTCTGCACAGAGACGGTTTTTCCAATTCCAGCGATGCGTTTAGTAAGAACAGTCTTGATCTGCTCTTTCTCCTCACATCCTGGTTCAGGTGAGGCTTTAAAGATGTCATTGCAGTTGATTGCAATGTCTTGTGAGATTTGTGTTCTGGCAGTTTTCTCCATCTGTAAAACGTAATGTTCTTCATTCACCCCTTCACTCTCTCCCTCTATGATGTAGAGCTGTGTGTAGATCCTGTTCAGCAGTGTTCGGGTCTCTTGTAGTATGCTTCCCTCGAGTAAGCTATCATACTTGTTTTTTATACTGGTTTTATATTGGTGTTTGACTCTCTGTAGTTTACCATCAACTGGTTGATGAAGATTTTGCAACGGGTCTCCAGTCTGATCATCTCTATGAACACAGCAGAAAGAAGAGCAACAAGACAGAATGAATGTGTATGAGTGGAAACATCTTTTAGCAAAACTACATTTATTATCCTCAAAATCAATTAAGAAACAATAATCAGCTTCAAAGGGCACCTACAGCACCTTGAGAAAATATTCATACCCTTCATTTTTTCACATTTTGTTATGTTGCTGCCTTATGTTAGACTGCTTTAAGTATTTTTTTCCCAACATCAATCTACACTCCATACATCATACTGACAAATCAATAACAGAATTGTCACAACTTTGTAATTTTCTTTTTTTTTTTTTAAATAAAACACTTAAATAAGTACATTGTTGAAGTATTCATACCCTTATTAAACATTTATCTGAAGGATCTTTACAGTCTCAAGTCTTTTTTGTTTGATGTGACAAACTTTGCTCATCATCAATTTGGCAGTTATCAGCCATTCTTCTCCTCACCTCTTCAACTCTCAAGCTCTTTCAGGTTTGACACTGGGCAGATGCACATTTTTTTTAGGTTTCTCAAGAAATACTGGGTTCAATCCCAAGCTGTGGCTGGGCCACTCAAGGACATTCAATATAAGCTCTATTTAAGGTCAATAGGCCACTCTTGCTGTGTGCTTGGGGTCCTTGTCCTGTTGGAAGGTGAACCTTCTGCCCAGTTTGAGTTCCTTCTTCCTTGATGAGTCCCTCAGTCCATGCTACTGTAAAACAGTCCCATAGCATGATGCTGCTTTTAGCACATTTTACTCTTGGGCTGGTACTCTGCAGGTGATTAGGAGAGATGGTTTCCTTCAAACATGATGAATGGATTTGAGGTTCATCAGACCAGAGGGTCTTTTGACCTCAGTGCATGGCTTTTTTCTGATATGCATTTTCAGCTGTTAGACCTTTTATTCAGATGTGTGTGCCTTTCCAAATCATACCTATTCAACTGAATTTGCCACAGGTTCACTTCACCCGTAGTTTACAGTAGTAACATCTACAAGAATTATGAATGCTACTGAGCTAAATTTCAACTGTCCCAGGGTATGAATACTTATGCCAAGGAGTCATTTTAGTTTTACATTTTTTTAACCTATTTATGTTGCCATTGTTGTTTGGTTTTTGCTATTGCTTTTGTTGTTTAGTTTCTGCTTTACAGTTATGGTGTATGGAGTGTATATTGGTGTACAAAAAAAAAAAAAATTTTAAAGCAGAACATTTGTTTAATGTTCTCATTTTATGTTACTGACACTATTATCTTATTTGATACTGTAAAGTACTTTTACAATCTGTATTAGTAAAAGTGCTATATTAATAAAAGTGACTTCACCTGACTTGACAAGAACCGACAGGGAACCGTAACAAACAGGAGAATACAAATACACAAAATAAATGGGTGAGAAAATAAGGAATAAATCAGATTGACCTGTTCAAAATTACATATTCAAATTGTGCCTTTAATTTTTAAAGGTTTGCCTGCATATGTGGTACCATTTGGAAGCTTAGAATCTCTATTTTATGCAGATATTAATCACTTCTATAATTATTTAACTGTAGAAAAGTTAAATTAGCTCTAAAGGCAAATGCATGTGTATATAAATGATTACAATTAGTTAATTACGATTAATTGCAATTATTTATATCAGCTACCATTAGTAACTGTGGCAGAATTCAATTTCCATTAACTAATCTGTTTGTCCAGCGAACATTCAGTGCAAGTTCATTTGTATTCTAGGTAAGGATATTTTCATTACCACAGAAAATACTTTAAGTATATAACAAGGGGCAATTACAAAATTGAAAAAATTATCAAAATTGGGACAATTACAAGGCATAATCAGACATGTAATTTGTTTATTAACCAAACACTAACACAAACTAGTAAAACAAAGATACAAGCAAACAAATCTCTACAAACAATCACTCATACATGGAGAAAAATGGGCAAATGGTTGAATGAAGTATGGATGAACCCATCAGGAAAACTAGAAAATGAAGCTACGAAAAATAAGTAAATCCATCAGTGCCATTTATAACGGGGTTTATAGCTTATACAATATCTCTTGGGTATCAAAGAGCCAACGGTGTCTTAAACTTTATTTGACTCTTTAGCTGTAACCCAGTTCTTTCAAAGGAACCTTTTGAAGGCAGACTGGGTCAAAGTGACACAACAAAAGCTGTCCCAATTTAAAGACCATACCAATTCATGATGCATCCTCCAAAGGCTGCATTTGAAGGCTGATTGCATTACCGAGATGGGACGATGGCTGTCACAGGGCGGTCCTCTGTGGCGCTGTCCGACCGCCATCAGCGGGAACCTTCTCCGGAGTATTAGTTCCGCCTGGACTGTTTTTACCCGAACACCAGCGGGGATTTCCGTTCCAGGTGTTCGGAATTATCCCTTGTATTTAAGGAGCACG
>JAUMHG010000116.1:26867-38412 GCA_032359395.1 Enteromius anoplus | reverse complement strand
TATATATAATTAAAGGCAATCATTAAAGCATTCAAGAGATCAGTTGCCCCCAATATTTGCAGCAAACTACTACAAATACAAAGATTCATGTTCTTATATTTTATCAACTCCCGATGATTATGTTTCCTCGGGCCATGTTCAACAAGGAAATGATTTTCGATAAAATATTTGGCCTTGCCACAGTCATTTTTCTTTTTATCTATAAGCAATCAAATGATTAGATAAGACATCCCAGGCATTTACCGGGATTAAATAAGATTGCAACCAATTTGCCTGTGAAATGGACATGACATCATGTATTCATTTCACCAAACGCTCTTCCATTCTCACCTCACTCAATAAATCTCACCGTCACTTTCTGTGCTTGACGACATAAGCTTTTTTTTCCTTCTTCTGGAAGTATTATATGCTCGCTGAAGCGACCTCACTCTGCTCAGACGGGCCCGTGTTGCATTTTATGGAGTCTGGTGTCTCGCTGATGTCTGAAATTAAAAGAGCTGGAGACAAAGAGAGAGAGTTCGAAATATTAAAACTGTAAGGGAGATGGTACAGATGCCCCAGCTGAAAATTATTACCCAGAGTGCATCATAGGAGAGTCATTATCCTCCCAGAGTTCAGCGTGAAACAGCGGTTACATCACCAGGGCAGACCTCAGGATCAGCCACCTTACATCACACGGGCCAAAACTCTTAACACTTACCTACAGCTTTAGTGAAGGTGGGCTGGAGTTCGCTCGGACATGACGGCTGTTAAAACTCAGGGTTATAGCCGGCTCACTTTAGCAGCTTGTAAACTAGATTTTACAGGCATGTGCAATGAGTAATAGGCCTGATAACAGCAGAACCGTTCCTGAAATACACAGCATTATTGACTGATTACTGATTTACACCAAGATGCTACATTTGTGACCTGCATTTATTAATTTTATTAATCAGGCCATTATGCTCTCCATGTTTGCTCTCCCAGGTTCATGATTCATTTTTTTCAATTTTCATATCTGCTGAATTGATTGGAACACACCAAAATGGAATTAGATGATGAAAGATTACAATTGAAAAAAGGATTTCAATTTTTCAATTCAAATTGACTAGATAGCTAATAAAAATGGGTTTATAAATCTTGAACAATGTTAAAAACAGCACTTGATTTCATTGTAACTTACACAAAAGCTCTAATTTTATATTTTAACCTGATATGAAATTCACTGAGCATGTTTTTTACATTCTTTTTATTAAATAATGTTTTTTTATTTTATTTTGTATAATGTGCAATAATGAAGAAACCAGTAGCATTAAATGATAATAATAAATTATATACTAATAACTGTAATATTTTTATTTAAATCAGCAATTTTAACAGAACAAATTAATTGCATATATATTTCTAGGAATTAAATGGAACACACTAAATGGTTATGAAAGGATCCAGCTGAAAATGAATTCATTAAATGTAATTTTGTCATGATGAGCAATGATTGATTTGGTTCCAAATTGGCAGTAGATAATGAATTTTGCACAGTACGAAACGATGAATCTTGAAGAAGGAAATCATTAACATTACAAAAGAGTGGAAATTTGTTTTTATATTTACATTTATTTTAAGGAAGCAGAGCAATTGTGATATGCTATAACTATTTAATGGAACTGATAAGAGTAGAATGGCTCCTTGAAAAGCACAGAATTGATGATCGTGATCGATATGGTTCTGTTTGCTCCGGCAGGCTCTGCTCCTCTGAGATCGTACCCTCTGCTGTCTGTGATCACACACCAGCCTCCCAGCAACCTCCCGCAGATCTCTCAGCCGTCTCCTCACTTGCCTCTTCTGTCACCCCAGCACCCGCTGAGCTCAGAGCTTACGGCCAGCGAGACGCCCGTCAGCATCAGCAGCGAGTCCGAGACGGAGCACAGCACACATCGACTGAAGAAACCCCGCCGCAGCCGCACCATCTTCACCGAGATGCAGCTGCTGGGCCTCGAGAAGAAGTTCCAGAAACAGAAATATCTCTCAACTCCAGACAGGTCTGTGCACATATATGATTAGGGTTTATTTATTATTTTTATTTGCTTGCTTATATATTAATGCAAAATAAAATTGTAAAAAATATTCCATTTGCAACCCAACTTAAAAACATAATATAATAATGTATTATTAGAATCATTATATTTTAATGAAACATTTAAATACACTAATAGTGAAATATGTGAGCAACATTATGTGGAACAGTTTTTATTCTAGGTTCACAATATTTATTTATTTAATAAAAATGCACGAGGAAAATTTTTGTTTGCAAACAAAGTAAAAAACAAAAAAACAAAACATAATAATAATAAATACTTTTGTTAATTTAATATTTATTATTGTTAGCTAGATATCAAATATTACTATTTCTGTGAACTGATTGGAACATAACAAACTGGCTTTAGATTATGTAGATTGACGAAAAAAAGTTTTTGAATTAATACAATGAAACCGGAAAGCATGGGGGAAAGAAAAATAGGAAGTTGATTTCATGTTGACTAAAAAGCTGAGTAATATGCTACAATTCCAATCTCTTTATTTTATTTCTTTATTTTTTTAAATAATAAAAGGAATAAAAGATGCAATAATGAATATAAGATGCTGATTAAAAAAATTAATGAATTAAAGAAAATAATTGTAATGCATATTTAAATCCTGAATTAAACACGTTAAGTAAATTACTGTTAGTCAAACGATTACATAGCTCAGTGTTCTAGTTAGGACGACAGTAACGTTTTAACCAATGTTTTTAATTGCAAAAGAAGCCTTTAAAAGAAACACTACCTCATTCAAGACAACAGGGACACAGGCCAAGAACAGCAAACAAAAATGTATTACATTGATTTCATGCCAATCATTTAAAGCACACGCAGGTGTATTTAAAAAACTTTGGGTCTTTGTACAATGAGATGAGGTAATCTACGTGTCGTAGATCTTCTCTCGTGGGACAGTTTTTCGCCCATAACACATTTTCCATTTGAGTTTGGCACTGGGTTCAGTTTTGGCCGGAGTGGATGTGTTTCCATTATGGCCCAAAGGGTGCGTTTGAGAAAAAAACCACACAAAATCAGTTCTGTCCCACCTACAGTGATTCTGAGCGTGCCTGCCACACACACACATTCTCTGAATTGTTGGTCAGACACAGCCTAAGGACAGATCCTGTCCTCCAGCGGCCTAGGAGCTGTCAGACATAATTGTCTGAAAACTGTCAGCACCAAAGCCAGACTTGCAAAGTAAAGAAAACCACCACCACAAGACTTCCTCTTACATACTCAAACAACACTTGTGTCACTCTTGGATTTTCAACATGTAAAAGTATAGATAAATAGATAAATAAAGAATTTTATTTGTACATTTAAACATTCCCAAAAGCTGATTTGGTTATTAATGTAAATGTAAACCTCCATAGTTTTCCCCATCTTATGATCTTATATAGTGTGACCAGCCATAATTGAAATTATTAATAATTCATTTTCTCAGACCTGACACAAGTGTGTAAAGCAGAAAAGCGGTCCGTTTTTTGTTGGTTCCTGTCGGGGTCATTCTGTGGAGGTTTTGGCTGAGGGCCGCTGAGTTCATAGCAAGGTCATGATTACGCTCTCTCCATCACTCTGTCACACTCATCACGGCCTCAGGAATCAGATAATTAATTCATGACTAAATGAGAAACAAGCGAGGGAAATTCCTCTTCTTCTGGAATGGGACTCAGGTTGGTCTACTATCAATCTCAAAGACGACCTGAAGGTGTTGTGCTGTTTTTGGCTTGTCCGCCTAGGCCACACAATCAGAACATGAAAGCTATGAAAATCATGTCGCAATGTGGAGCATAATGATTTATACCGTGAAGTTTTAATGGTTTTTTATGAGGCAGAGATGATTATAATCATCTTCATCACAATTATGAATAAGTGTCAGAACCTAAACTGAGCTTAAATTAGACTGAGTTGCAAGAAACATGCCGGCGGTGGAATGTAGTGTGTGTGTGTGTGTGAGTGTGTGTGTGGTTTCTCTCTGAAGAATAATAAGCACAAACACAGAGGTGCTTTTCTTACCACCAATTACTGCAGAGAAACAGCCTCAGATGATAGACAGCTGGATTGGGGATGATTTGAAAATAAATAAATAAATAAATAAATAACACTTATTTTCCTCACCATTTGTCATATGTTTTGCTTAACCATAATTCAGTATGATATGACAGATATGGCACTTAGCATATTTTACCCTGTCATTTTGCAAAGATGGGTTAGTTTGTTTGTTTTTTCTGTCCGAGTAAAAGCACTATAAATACAGTAGTATTAATTTATGCATAGAATTAAAATACATAGTGCAAGATGTAATATATGGTATATGTATTTTTACATTTTATGGAATTATTTTATTATTAATAAAATTATATTAAATTAATTTATACTATATAGAGAGAGATTTTTTTTTAAACAGTTTCCAAAAATTTTAATCATGTTCTCATATTTTAATTTAGTTCTATTATATATATTTTTTTGCCTAATAAATGATAAAGTAAAGTAAAGTTAAGTAAATAAAGTAAATAACCTAACTGTCATTTGATTAAGAGTAATTGGAATGCAATTTAAATAAATAAATAAATAAATAATATATAGATATACAGTATATGAAGTTATTTTATTTTGTAAGACTGACACTTTGGCTGCATTATAATAATTTAGTAATTTAATACAGACATTAATAGGACATACATATTTGGCGCAATTCAGGAATAAGTATTCTGCAGGAAAATTAATTATTAACAAGATGCAATGAAATAAATGTCCATAGTGTTGATATATGATATTTTACCATGGTACTGCCACAACACTTTTTTTTAAAGAGGACATTAACTTACATATAAAAGGGGAAAAAAAAAGAAATCTGTCATCTAATACACAACTTAGAAGAGAACAGAGAACAATCAGATAATAGACAGATAAAGAGGAGGAGACGGAGAAGAGCGAAGTCGAGGGCTTTTGAGAGCAAGTGTTAATCTGCTCATTTCCAGAAGATCACTGCACCTCACAGTCACACGAGTCTCTGAGAGGCTGGAGCGAGGAGGTGCGTAATCCTGCTTGGCTGGTGTGAGCCACTTTGAAAGTAGACAGAGCAGAAATCTGCCCACTTTTTTGATATCTGGCTCTCTCTTGCCCTCAAATCCCATCTCACATGTCCTCTCTCTTTGCCTATCACGTTACTCCAGACCAATCGTTTCATTAGTCATGCACTGGCTGCCGAAGTGGCCCGAAACGAACCTCTGTTGCCTTCGGGCGAGTCAGGAGCTCCATGACTGGATTTCCTTATCCTGTATAGATAAAGCATGAAGGCATTCCATGGGAGGTCTGCAGTTACAGTCGGCCTGGGAAGACTCTTCAGTTCACAGTTTGGCAAACTCGTTGGATATGTCATGCCAGCTTTGAGAATTTTGCAGTGATTAGATATACATCTGCACTCTAGATGGCCACCCACTGGCTTTTATGCATAAGACAACAGGTGACTTTGGGATTTTGGTCAATTACTTCCAGTTCTGAAGTTTCCCGCCGTTCTCGCAGTCAGTCTTGTGTTAAGTTTTTTTTTTGGGTCAGAACATCTTTCATAGTTACTGCTGCCCATATATATATATATATATATACATATTCTCAAACACACACGTATGAATCATTTTTGCACTGAACCCCAGTTTATTTCTGACTTTTTGCGCTAGATTTTTAGGCATACCTCTACCTCTAAGGTGCATAGTTATACATTTCCCCACATTTTGGCTATACTAGTCAGATTTGGAAATTACCTTTGACCTAAACTGATCCCTTACAATACTACCTCCATTGGCCACTTATTAGGATTTGGAAACAAAATACTAACCTTCTGAACTCGTGTGTTTATTGTGCATGTGTGCAGATTGGACCTGGCTCAGTCTTTGGGACTCACGCAGCTCCAGGTGAAGACATGGTACCAGAACAGACGCATGAAATGGAAGAAATTGGTGAGTCAGAAGAGCTCGCTCAAGGCTACCACGGCAAGGACCGTCTACCTTGCAAACCCAGTTAGTTGAAATACTGTCATCTTGTATCAATAAAACATCTGTGTGGAAAATCCACCAAAGCTTTGTGTGTGGAAATGGAAACTCTGAGACATATCATTAAAAATCCATTAGACAGTTTTGAGCTGCCCTCCTCAGTGCTCAATACAATCAGTGCGTGTAACAGCGTTGACCTCGGGCTGCTGGTTACGCGAGTGATGATTTAAAAGACGGTACAGGTCTACGTCAGCGCGATCAACCTCTCAAGCAGGAACAAAAGATCAACAGAACGTTCACCTCTGAGATAAACGAGCGCAAACGGCCAGCCCACAGGGCTATATATCTTCCCTTAATCACTGCAATAACCATCCTCACCTTTGACTAGGCCCACATTTTTCATAGCTCACGTGTGTCCATTTTTCTCTAGGTGCTAAAAGGGGGACATGAGGCTCCTACCAAGCCCAAAGGCAGACCTAAGAAGAACTCCATCCCAACCACAGAGGAGATCGAGGCTCAGGAGCGGCTGGCTGCCAAACTAGAGGAGGACAAGCTACGAGCCGAAGTGGAAGACGAGGTCTTCCAATCTCAACCTCAAGATCTCAGTACGTCCGCTACATCTGAATTCGTCTGTCCAGAATCCCCAGAGCAAGAACAGGCCTCTCCGTCTCCGTCAGAAGCAATGACGACCAGCTAAACGCACAACCAAAGACAGCTACTGAAAGACTTTGACGCTCTCTGGACTTGAGCAGTTGAACGGCTTCCAAAGCCTGATTTTTTTTAGTTGACGTGGTCCCCCAAAAGTGGTACTTTAGACACGCAAAAATATTTGAATGTCATTGCAAAACAACACAACATCAAACCATGTGGCTTGTATAACCAAAAAAGATAGAATAAGCACACTTCTCGATTAAACATTTCATTCAAATAAGCTTTTTTAGGGATTGAAACTGGACACTGTATTTGGACTCATTCTGGTTGTCAGACTCTGGATCGCTTTCATATCTAGCTAGCAAAAATATGTTCTAGGAATGATTTAATAATGTGCCCATTAAGTTATGAAAACCTTCTTGGAATGTTCAAAACGCCCGTTTTTTATTTCTTTTTTTTTTTATGGTCTGTCCTTGGTTGTTTGAATGTTAAACGAACATTGCATTTTATTATTTAACAATGATTATGGGAATGTTACATTTTCTGAACATTCTGAACAAAGCAGTAACATAAAAAAAAAAACCTTTAGACAAACGTACACCTTTACCGTTTTAGAAAACAGTTCCATGAACAATGTATAGATGCTTTGTACTAACATTTCGAGAGCATTATAAGAGCTATTTCACCCAAAAATTTGTATTCTATCTTAATTGAATCATTCTCATGTTGTTCCAAACCAGTAAGTTAATTTCTCTTTTCTCCTGAACACAAAAGAACGTCGATAACCAAAGAGTTGTAGATCCCGTTTTTGTAGATCCCAGTGTTTTTAGTCATTTTACAGATTCGCTCGAGCAAGGAACTTTTTGACAATGTTGTCACCTGTATGTGAAACTTTTAAAAACACAAACGACAAAAAAGTTTAAAGTTTAGTACATACCTTCATACAGTTCTGGAATAACTTGAGTTTGAGTAAGCGATGACATCATTTGGGGTGAATATTTACTAGATCAACAAATGTTCTATCAATGTTACGCTGCGAACATTGCCCATTTGCAGATTTTATGTAATGCAATGACATGCAGGCATTTTATGGCATGCAAGTGTCCAGTTACTTTCCACTATATATGGCGATGCAATTGCTTTAAATGTTTCTGTCATCCAGCTGCCTCTCTGAAATGTATTTTATATACAATGTAAAGCCATTAATATGCTGCCAGATACGCCAAGGTATAAAACTGAATCACACAGACTGACTTTCTCGCACCAGTGCAGCACGTTCTATACGAGCAAACAGCAAGTGTTTATTTTCTCTGGGTTCGTTCCTCTCTTTCCCTGTAAATATTACCTGTTTAATTGCGCCTGTAGTTTACGGTGCACCTGTGTACTGTAGCTTGGGATTCTGTGCCAAAACACATATATCTGAGAAGCTAAAGT
Organism: Enteromius anoplus; assembly: GCA_032359395.1. NCBI lineage: Eukaryota > Metazoa > Chordata > Actinopteri > Cypriniformes > Cyprinidae > Enteromius > Enteromius anoplus. Next base: position 30,284 of record JAUMHG010000116.1, on the reverse strand, counting down.
GCCCTTTGAGTTTTTTTTTTTTTTTTTTTACACATCCATGAAGCTGCTGCCATTAAAAGTTAATAGGAAGGGTTAATATGAATACCAGTGTAAACATGTACAGAGTTCCGGATTTCGCATGAGAAAATGTTGCTCTTTTTAAAGCAGGATTGTCCAGTTTGGGTAAAGATTAGCTTTATCCATTCAACATCTTAATGGATAAAGAATCTGTCAGCTCGGTATATAAAAAGAACATAAATTGAAAAAACGATAAAGGTAGTATTGATTTAAGTAAATCTTCCAAAGTGCCCTCTCTCTGCAAAGACAATGTGTTTTTTTTGTTCCTGTTTGCAGAGAAAAATTGTTTCTTTTGTTCATTTTATGCGTGGCATGCTTCGACTTTGTTGTATTTCAACCGAATCCTTTCTTCAAATCACCTTTGTGTGTGTGTATAACCTTTGCACGGCCGTTTAGCACTGTTCTTTGAGGCTGAAACACATGATATATGAACTCCCAGATGGATCATGCTAGTTATTGTATGTTTCGTCCCTTTTTTATTCCCTTTGAATGAAAAAGCATTGAACCCTTTTCCCCCACTGTGGAGTGGCGCAGTATGACACCACTAAGTGCAGGCTGGTTTTATTACTGTAAGAAAAACCACTTAATCTGTCAGGGACGCAAAGCAATTAATAAATCAAACTCGGGCTAGTAAAACCTGCAAAAAAACACGAAAATCTGCGGGACATGTCGAAGCCTGCGGGAGCTCTGCACATGCCTACAAGCTGACTGACGGCCCACAAATACATCATCACAACCTCCTCTATCCTGCTTGTCATACGCTGCGTTTCCAACCGTTGTTGCCTTTTACGAAGATTGTATTTGTAAAGTTGTTGTTGTTTTTTTCTGTGTTTGGCAAACAACAAATATTGAAAATATATTCCTTCTTTGATATAAAAAAAAACACTATTTTTCTGGTGTACATACTGAATTTTATTGGGTGAGTAGTTATTTTGTATTCTTTTGTTTTGGAGGAGAAAACTATATAGATAGATATTTGACGAGAATCCCTTTTTCACCCAAACTTTCTGTCATTTTTATTGTATGTGCGTGTGTTTGCATATTTAATAACATTTAATAAAGATGCCATTAATTTTGGAAGTCTGATATCACGATTTCTGTTTACTTTGCAACAATTTTCACTCAAAATTGCTAGCAAATTTCACGAATAAATTAACACGGAAATCAACAGAAGCCATTGTCTCACTCACTATATACACTTACCAGAAGTGCTGTCAGTCTGCAAAAATCAGATATGGTAAACAGAAGATCAAATATGCATGATTGATGCACAAGAACCTATGAAGTTTGCTGTTGCACGTCATCTGCTATATCTTAACTGCATGCACAACGTACATTTATGTACAACATAGCAATTGTATTGCATGTATTAATGTGTTGATCCTTTATAGATCAAGACCCTGCTAGTGGCCAAATGCACGTTTACGATATTCTCATATTCGCATTTGAAACTAGAGAGCAAAATGAGACACAAAAGACAGTGAAAAGGGTCTTGTTGCAGACATTGCTTTAGGCAAAAAGTCTGTGAAAAAGCTTTTTATAGCACAGGTCGATTTCAAGGTAATAAAAAAAAAATCAATAAAAGTGTAATTTACTTAGGTTGAGCCCAAAAAAAGAGTATTGCATTGATCATCATTCTCTATTACACACTTTTTTACTTCAATATAATAAGCACAAGTACCAATATAAAGCAAAGTGATGATTTGTTCTACAAGTATTTGTACTTTTTATGGCATTGTTCTCTTTACAAAATTCGTTCTTAAATAAACATGTACGTCTATTACAGGCTTATCATTCACTCCACACTTCCTTCACGTTGTCCTGTAGTGCACCTCGCTCCTCAATGACCCGCTCAAACAGGTTTGTACCGTCAAGTGCATTTTTGCTAGTTTGCAGCACACACTGATGAGAGCAAGGCAATCACCTTGGGCTGTGTGTGTGTGTTTGTGCATGTATGAACATATAAATGTGTGTGTGTGTATGCGGTAAAGGGGGTCAGGGTTAAAGGTAGCTTTAAACCCAAGGCAGAGGATTACAGCTGACAGGAAGTTGCAGTGGAAATGCTGATGATGGAAGTGTCACTGATTATCACTAAGCAGACACACTGTTCAGCCTGAAGTTTTCGGGTCACGTAACACAGTTTTCAGAAGGGTAACACTTTACAGTAAGGTTCTATCTGTTAACGTTAGTTAACAAGAACTAATATTCTAGTTAATGGTCATTTCTACATTTACTAATGCATTATTAAAATCAAAAGTTGTTATTTAATGAATCTAAAAATGTATGCTTCAATTAATAAACAATGTTTTGCTTATTGTTAGTTAATGCATTCACTAACGTTAACTCACGGGAACTTTTTGCACAATTTTACCGCAAAAGGTTTGCATAATATTAACTAATTACTTATAACAACTTTATAACCAACTTTTAAAAGTCTATAAAACTCATATCTGATTTAAAGTCTTTGACAAATTTGATTTGAAAAACCATATGAACGAATGCATGAAATTATCTAACGTAACACTATATGCATACTTTGAATTCAATATGTCATCTATAAAGTATGTAATTACTGTAAATATACTGCTTTAACTGCATTGCCAATTCCAACATTTACTTAATGCATTATTAAAATCGAATTAATATTTGATTGTTAATATTATTTATTGGACCTGAGACAACAGGAACGGTCTACAAAAATACAGATAAAATCAAGTGTTGCTTATTTTTACTTACAGTTTTTCTCAGTCGCTTTGGTGCATTTCTCACAACAGTACTTACATTTGCACAACAGTTAGTGTATTTCTCAAAACTATTAGTGCAAACTGCAAAACCAAGTTGATAACCTGCAAAGGCGTGTCACTTGCTCAAAATGGATAGTTTATTGCTCAAAAGCAAGTATTCATGTCAATGAAAGTGTCAGTGTCGACAAAATGAAAAGTCCTGACACCATTGTTTATGAACAAGGTAGTCAAATGATTTTGTCATGTTTTCATTATGACAGTTTACTCTGTACATTTATTACAACGCAAAAAAGTCAGATTTTGGTGACATTTCCTGAAAATGCTCAAGACAGCACTATATATACTATTTGCACAGCCATTTGAAAACTACAGTAAAGGTAGACATCACTGTATGTTTTCAGGGCCGCTGTGATTTTGCCAAGTAGGACATGATCCTGGATCAACATTACTGTCCAAAAATATAAACGTATCCCAATCCTTACCCTTAAACCTACCCCTACCCAAGATGTATACAAGGATGTTGATCCAGGAACATCTTGTACTTGGTGAAATCATGCTCACCATGTAGTGAGGTATCTGAGTACAAGACACTGAATATGTATGTTTCACATTTTTA
>JAUMHG010000116.1:13904-26767 GCA_032359395.1 Enteromius anoplus | reverse complement strand
TGGTTGATTGGAGTCATATACAATATAAAGGAGCGCACAGTGAAAACAAACAAACAGTTATTTTAGTATATCAATTTTAAAATGAATTAACATGAGATGTAGCTTAAATAATAATAATACAAATTCTTTGTTATATATTATTTTATCATTTTTTCTCTCTTTTATTACTTGTTGTTGAAATAACCTTGCAGAAAAGTAACCTAAACCAAGCTTAATCATTTTACTGTGAACAAATAACTGTGTTTGAATTCCAATTTATGAAAAACATTAATGTCTATTTGAACACTGTAATATACCTTTATAATGTAAAGATCTTTACATCAGACACTTAAATTTTTTTTTTCTATTCATTGATCTTTGAATACTTTATTTATTTTATAGATAAGTGTTTCTGACATATTTCAAATCGACACACCCTTTTTAATTTCTTAGCAACTTGGTTTTCGTACAGAATTCCATGTCACTCTACTTCAAGTGCACTTTAGTAACTCCACTATTATAATACGCTTTGCTTATGAAACGAATCACTATTTTCTAAGAAAATGGACAGTGCAACATATACAAACACACCCACCCACATAAAGACACATCAGAAACGGTTGATGTCATCTCCAGTTCAGTTTCTGTGTGTGGGGCCGTCCTGTCAGACTCTCTGAAATTACATCTGAAAACCAAAAATTATGCTGTCATTTTTTTTTACTGCCAAAGGGTAAATTAGGTACCAGGCCTTGCCTGTGCATGAACTACACCATCGTGTCGAATACAGTGTCTGACCCCTGATGACCCCTGTTTAAAATTCTTGCACTTCCATCTCTCTCTCCGGCATTTGCTTTCAGTGTTTCTCATGACAGGCCTGCAGGTGCAGCAGAAAGAGAGTTTTTGAACAGAGTATTTTTCTAAATAAACAATGAGTGGGACAGGAAATGCAAGGCTTGCTTGGCATGCGCTTTTGGATCAATTCTATTTTGAGGGCCGATACTTGCTTGCGGGTTTCGATGCTGTTCCGCTCAACCGGGCAGACCAGCACATTCCACAAATGTGCAGAACTCACACTCCCATGTGCACCATGTAAATACATTAACGCTAACCTAGCTGACAGGACACATGCACACACAGACACTCGTGCGGAGCATCTCGGATTAACAGAAACCACTTCTGTGACAAAGTAATCACACACAACAATGTGTGTGTGTGTATGCAAGCACTCTCCAGCTCTGTCTTAAGACCTCTTCCTGGTCGGGTGCCCACACACACACCCAGTTCTATCAATCACTGCGCATTCTAAAAATGATTTAGCCATTCAGTAATAAAGCCCGCCGGACACATTCAGACTTGCACATAGAGCAGGGGAACTCGAGAAACCCAATGCTACTCTAAAGGACATACTTGCTTTTCAGCAAGCCACTCTTTCACACCATTTGGACAACGCAATGCTGAAATGGTTTACAATAAAAGTGGTGCTCAGGGAAAGACCACAGGTAGAATTACACTAAGTATTCTGGAACTTCATGCCAGTAATTCATTTGGCGTGATGGAGAGTCTAAACTGTGCTACAGTCTCGGCCTGAAAAACAGTAAAATGTTTTTTTTTTTTAAAGCTTATTTATCTAGTGGTGATGCTACTAACTTAACACTTACCGTTGACCGTAATGCAAAGCCATTTTCAAAATAGCATAGCTCTTCCAGTAGTAAAGCAGTGTAGTGTCATTAAACTGTTATCCAGTGTTGTGGATTAACAAACTAAAATTAGCAACATTACTAACTTAACTACATTTAGCAGTGGCATGACAGTAGTGCAGCAGTGTCATTTTTTCCATTGTGTAGCAATGTAGTGTAACATGCTGCATTTATTGTGACACTGCCAAGCACTTTCCTGTCAAGTGAGCTGGGAAAATAATCAAATATAATGTCATAAATGGTCCTCTATTATATATATACTCATTGCAAAGTCTTAGTGAATTCACAAAGCATGTAAACAAACTGTAATTGACTCATATAAGTAATGTTCTTTTAAATGCTGCCACTTTATTTATATAACAGTGGTTAATGCATAGTCAAACTGTGTAAGTAAGTTTAAATGTATAATTCAGTCACAAGTGCTGTTGGCTTTCTTTGTTGCTATTATTTCCTAGCTTATGTACTCCATGCATTTCGTGAGTGCCTGCACCAGTTAAATTATTGCAATCCAGGCTGCCTACTGCTTACATTTTTGAAAAAAGTGCAAATATGTAGCTACTGTATACATAGAATCCACTTATAAATACAATTTGATGTTTAAACTACTTAATCTGGTCCGTATCTTAGACTTTTCTAATGTAGGAAGATTGCTCTGAAGCGCACCTGTGGCCTGTTCCATAAAACAAGTTTACCAAATAAGTCATGCTTATTTCAGTTAGTCTGACTTATTTTGTAACAAATCTACTGACAACAAGCCTGACTAACCAAAATTTTCCTGGCTTGTACTCTAATCTTGTTTTATGGTACAGCCCCCTGGTACAGCATTACACTTACGATGTGAAACTCTAGGATACAAGTCCTGGGAACCCAAATCATGATAAAAGAGCTCAAAAACATGCAGAAGCAAGGTAAAATGAAACAGCAGTTTTTCTCAACATTATTGGTTAGGTTTAGATCAGAGGGCCAGTATCCAGTGGAGTTTACTGTAGCTCCAACTTGCCTCAACACACCGCAATGGAAGTTTCTAACATGCCTTGATTAACATGCTTGATTAGCTGCTTCAGGTGTGTTTAATTAGGGTTGGAGCTCATCTCTGCAGGACCGAGTTTAGACAGCCCTGGTTTAGATAGTTCAGGGGACAATTCACTCTAAAAAGTGCTAGGTACCTATATGTAACTATATAAAATTTTTTTACACTAGGTTGTTTAATAAACAACCCCAATTTGCAAAGAAAAAGAAAGATAGCTTATAGTGCCTCTTATAGTGTACCGGGGACAACGCATTTCAGGTTTTGTAAACAGAGTCACCTATTTCCAATGAGCAGTGGTTATTTCATGTAGATATTTAAATACAGTTTCCTCTTAAGAAGCTTAAATGTAGTCAGCTAACTTTGCTAGTAATTTTTGGCATAGCTGTATCCTTACTCAAAAAAGTACCTTGGCTGCAGTTATATTATGAGTACAGTTTCAAAATACTGTCTCCGACCCTGCATGTATCAAAGTTCAACATCTGAAAGATAAATGGTAGGACTGAACTTGTAATGTCTACACAGGCTCCTGCAGCCTGGAACTGGAGCGCGCTCATGCGGAGTCACGTATCCCTCACTGTGGAAGTGTTGGCAGGCATCGGTAATCGCAGCTGCCGGCGATGTCACTCGGCACCCAGCGAATGTCGGCGTGAGCTAATGGCCCTCGCGTTGCTTCATCACACGGTTAAGTGCTGCTCCAATTTAAGTGAAGCTAAAATGACTGCACAGGCACTAATAAACCCATTCAGTACAGCTCTCTTCCCTGGAGGACAGCACGATGTGTGTGCGCTCAAGGCCAAGTGCACGACACAGGTGTGTCCGTGAAACCATGCCTACAATGCAGTTAGCTGTGAGTCTTTTGCAGGTGCAGTTTGCTTTACATGCTCTCTGGTATCTGGTTTCTCCCTGGTGCTTTCCATGAATAAGATTCCACTAATCCGCTATTACTTCATAAAATCCTTAATTAGTGATTGACTTACCGCGAAGCATCTGAGGCTCTGGCAAAACCATTACAGCATTTTTATGCAGGCTTGTTTCAAAAATAGCAGGTGAAACGGCAAGCACCTTGAGAATACAGAACAGCAGGATAACAGGGAACACTCTCAACTTTCACTAAGGTTTTCACTAAGAGGACAAAACATTTTTAAACTAATCTTTATGGAACATTCTTATATTAATTTAAGTGCTGTCAAATGATTAATCATGATTAACAAACATGTGTGTGCTGTGTATATTTATATATTAATACACACACCTACATGTGTATATATTTAAGAAACATATCTTAAGTTTATATATAAATTTATTTAATATACGATATCATTTATATGAATATAAATATTGTCGCCAGCGGCGCTAGAGAGCACGACAAGACCAGAGAGTGCGGTGAAGAACAAACCCCGGAGGATGAATTTATTGAACAGTGCAGGTGAGCAGAAATGTAAAAAGTCTGTGAAGTTGGCGTGCGATGTCCTCTAATCCGTCTTTCCCTTGTGTGCTTTCCTTTAAGTGCTCGGTGAACGGTGCTCCAGTGCATACGTGTGCAGGCTCGGGCTTCTTCGGTCACGGTGAATCTGGAAAATAATGCAGAGAGATCGGGTGAGTACAGAGACATCTGCCAGGGAGTCGTTGCTCATCTTAATGCAGTTTGCTTCCTCCTTTTATTCGGCTCCCGCCGTTTCCGATTGGCCCGAGATGATTCGTTCCAGCTGGTTGTGGTTAGTTGCCAGGGCAACGCTGATCCGTTCCCGCCACAACACCCCCCTCCCAACCCCAACCCCCCACCTGCGTAAGCTGCCCAGATCCGATAGAGTCCATCAGCATTGTTGTATGATGATCCTGACCGGTGGGGCACATCAAAGTGGAAGTCCTGGAGCGCCAAGAACCACCTCATCACCCAGGCACAAACGCCCGGGCCATCCACTGCAGAGGTGCGTGGTCGGTATACAGGGTGAACTTACGGCCCAGCAGGTAATAACGGAGCTCCAGGACTGCCCACTTGATGGCGAGGGCTTCCTTCTCCACAGCAGCGTATTTTCTCTCGGCCTGGGACAGCTTATGGCTGATGTAACTAACTGGATGCTCCTCTCCTTGCTGTACCGGGGACAGCACTGCTTGGAGGCATCGGTCTGCAACAGGAAGGGACAATTAAAGTCAGGGGCACGTAAAACAGGTTCAGAGGTGAGGGCTGTTTTTACCGCCTGGAACGCTCTCTGCTTCCTCCATCCAGATGACCTTTTCTGGATGCCCCTTCCTGGTCAGGTCTGATAGAGGAGCAGCTATAGAGGAAAAGCTGGGGATGAAACATCGGTAATACCCCGCCAACCCCAAGAAGGCCCATACCTGGGTTTTGGTGATGGGCCTCTGGGCTTCCAGGACTTTGTTTTCCTGGGGCTTCACCAATCCTCTTCCCACGATGAAACCCAGGTACTTGGCCTCCGACATGGCGAGGTGACATTTGCGGGGGTTGGTGGTCAATCCAGCATCTGTCTTATTAATCTGTGTTTTATGTGTCTCTGTTTCATACCTGGACTCAATTTATCAATGAACTCATGTCTCCACCCCCTCATCTGTTGTCATGGTTGTTTACTAGTCTCCACCCAGTCATCTAATCAGTGTGTGTATTTATATGTCCGTTTGTCTCTGTATCTTCGCTGATCATTGCGTGTGTTCCACCACCTCTGTAAGCGTTTTCCCTTGTTTCTTTGTCTGTTATGTTTGTATCTGGATTTACCGTTGCCGACTTCTGCCTGTTCTCGTTTGCCGCTATCGCCTCTGCCCCATTGATTCTGTTCATCGATCGCCTGACACTCTGCTACGTCCACGGATTTCCCTCTCGTCTTTGCCTCTGGTACACCTGTTTGCTGACTTCCACTTTGCCTGTTTTACCCCGTTGTCTGTGAGTTTTTTCCATTAAAATCTCATTCACGACAACACTATACACATTCTGCAAACAAAAATTTTCATTTTGAAAGTAATTAATCATGATTCAAGCATACTCTGACCTTGTCATAAAAACAGGTATTTTCAAATCACTCTGTTCTGTGTACTTCCCTTTAAATCCACTCTTTTCCGAGGTGCTCTCGGAGGATCTTTGTTTTTTAGCCATATTCTAATTAGCACATTATTAAGAAAGTGATTTACAAAGATTCATTAAAAGACATTATACTCACTGCTTCTGTAGGTGACGTAATGTAACGTTAATCTTCTGCGTCTTCAGTCACTCAGATGTCGGGAGTAAATGACTATTGCTATGTTCATTAATACATTCAACAACAAAACAACTCAATCTCTTAGGAGTCTTGCTTGTCTCTGCGTCTCGGTCTGATGACGGTTCACTCAGGGCGGGTCTGAGGTAAGACACCAGTTCAGTCTGTGTGACACGCTGCTGTCAATCATCTATTGTGGGTGTGGCCTCTGTCTGTGTGACGCCACACCGACATGCATTTGAGAATGGCTTGATTTCAGAAGGGCTAACTTATTTTTATTAAAATTAAAAGAAAACTACTTGTGGATCTTTATCACTGCAGGGTGGTTATGTGTACTCACACTCCCAACACACATTTCAGTCCAAACAGCTTGAAAAAGTGCATGTGGCACCGGATTAAATAATGGTATAATCACAAGAAATTTGGTAACACTATTTCGATAGTCCACTTTAGACATTCTGCTAACAGTAACTTTGCGACTACATGTCAACTAGCAGTCATTAGAGTATTAGTATGTTGTTTTGCCTAAATCTTCCAACACTTTATTTCATGGATCCACAACATACTGACTATGACAAACTTTGCAAGTATGTTAACTTATTCTACTTAACCTATACCCTAACAGTCTACTCTGAGAGTTAGTAGACATGTAGTTGCAAATTAATGAGAATTAGCTGACATGTAGTTACAAAGTTGCTTATAGTTAGTAGAATGTCTAAAGTGGACTGTCAGAATAAAGTCGGATTTTAGAAACATTTCAAAACTGTTCCCATAACAATTTTATAACTAACATTGTTTACCTGCCTTAAGAATTTCCTAGTAAAATAAAAAAATATCAGATCTATGACCATTTTTTTTAGCATACAGTGTGTTCAGCATACTGGTCAGCTGCTGAGTCTCAGACCAAAACCAGACGGTTACGTATAAGCTCATGAAATTTATCACAGGCTCTGAATGTTCTCTAAAACATGCTGCGATGTAAGATGAGTCAATGCTTCGTAGCCCAACCAGTAAAGGTTGTGGTTGCTTCTACAAATGAAAGCAGTGAAGTTCTTTTGCAACCTTATAAATCTGAATGGTGGGGCTTATTCTTGTTCTTTCACATGTCAGGCGTGGCGTGTGCACAAGATTCAAATCCTTTATGGATATGCAATACATCCTTCTATCAATGGAACCAAGACATAAGTAATGTTCCTTGCCCTTTGAGAGGTTACTGACAGGCCTTTGGCAGCAGCTGGATGGGAGCAAGAGCTGGTGTCAGGGCTTGTCCTGGGTGAGCCTGGCTTTGGGCCATCAGGGCATCTGGAGAACAGTGGGATTAAGCAAGCTGTCTGTCTACCGCGCAGAATAGACTATCTATTCATCTGCAAAGAATAGTATGGTGTGAAGTTATAGGAACAAAATTTAAAGCAGACAGTTCCCTTGTTTTTTTGCAATCAGGCTTAATCCAGTGTCAAGCTGTGATTATGTGTATGTGTATGTTCAAATATGTTAATACTTTGGTGTACCTATTTTGTAATATTACATTATTAAGCATATGTATACGTGTGTGTGTGTGTGTGTGTGTGTTGACATCCTTTTAAATTTGTGATAATTTTGCACTGATAAGGGACAACACAAACTACGAAAACATTTTATTACATAAACATTGCATACCTAAAAAACATTTATATTTTTTATTTATCAAAATATCCAGCATTAGCAGCTATTATATATCTGCATGATCTGGATATCTGAGCTACATTGACTTGATACATTACTCCAAGCCTCCTGAAGGATTGACCAAAGATGACTGACACTGATTGGACACTTCTTACGGACATCACAGCCCAGTTCCTCCCAAGGTAGCTCAACATTGACATATATATTGCCATTATTATGCAAACAAAATGAAAATTATTATTGCTGGTCTTCAATTATAATGTCAAGTTACTGTAATGTACAGCATTTGCACCAAAACATTATACGGATTTATGCTGATATCATCCAAAACCACACTTTCCCAGAGGTGTTTCCAAACTTATATATATATATATATATATATATATACATATACATGTATATATGTGCATTCTACTTAATCCTAATCAAACTGTAGTTACAGTAGGTTATTTTGATTAAAAACAATAACAAACAAACAAACAAAATATTGGGTTTTTGATAATAAACATTGCTAACCACACATGCATGTATATATACAGTATATACATACATTGCGTGAAAATATAGAACATGCACAAAATCCATGTATACACTGGCGACTGCACTGGAATCATGTTTAAAGAATGCACTGCACAAGCACTGCATATCCAAACACCTCAGTTGGCAGATTGTGCAAGTGTGTACCTCATTCGCTTGGAGGCAATGCAAAACTATAAATTCTAAACAATTATAGGGCTCGATTAATGCTGGGTTGTTTGTGGACTGAGTGTGCCTGCTGCAACTCCATCTCCACCTACCCTTCATGATATACGACGAGCTCTAGGTGTGAACAGGAACATGTAAATCAAAATTTGAGCTAGCGGCAAAACACTTGCTAGTCTACACAAACTTATAAACATGCCTATGCCAACATGCATGTACTGTACTTATGTATGCACACACACACACACACACACACACATATAAATGCAGACAGAACATAACTTATTTATTTATGTATGTATTTATTTATTTAAACAAAATGATACTCTAGAACATAAAGGGTAAACTTTGTGAATTAAAATGGAAAAGAATGGTTTTGCAAAAGAAAATAAAAAGTCAAGTGCTCATATTTTCCATAAAACATCCTCCTGATTCACTGTGATTTTTCCAAGATGACATTCCAAGACAAGGAATCTACAACATGACAATCTGTCAGTGAGCATTAACTGTTTTCCATGTTTGCTGTGAGGGCCCAGAGGTGCTGGTGGCTCAGGATGGGACATGCACTCCTGTCTTCCTCTGAGCGGGTGAAAAGGTGAGTTTTTTTTAATCACGGAGTTTCACGCTACCTTTAACAACAATCAACGCTTCATTTAAAAGCTTGTTTACATGTCAAATATAGCAAAGAGCAAGAAGTGGGGGAAAAAAAGGTTCCTGGGAAACAACTTGTAATAATAATCCAATTATTCTATGACAGCCACGATTTAAACGCATGACGACATCACCAGAGGCTAGAAACCAGCAGTTTACCTGAGAGAAGTGTGCTTTGTTTTGAAATGGGTTGAGTTTGCAGGCAACACCTCTTATTAATATCATTTTGCATTTGCATTACATAATTGTTTTGGGCCTTTACTAAAATAATGTAAAATTCATACAAATTTATGTCATTAGCATAATAAAAGTGGTAATATTTCTGAAACATAAGATTTAAACCCTTTTGTGTCAATATATTTTATTATATATATTTTAATCAATAATTTGCTGGTGTGACAGCAAAAATGAATATAGCACTGGATATAAAGTTCTATCATGCTATTTGTAACTCTAAGAATGAATAGTCCATGGTCTTTATGGTGTTTTCATTATTTTTTGACAGGGAAAGTTTCTTTTCTTGGACCACGGAAAGTGAAAACCGAGTGGTGGGAAAAAGTCATGACTAAATGAGGGTGGAATTTTCCTGTATCTAATTGTAAAATTTGAAAATGTCAGTATAAACATTTTAAGTTTTGATTTAAATTGTATAATAAATAAATAAAAAAGCCAAGGTAGATATAAATGAAGACAGTCGATCATTGTAAACCACAGTAATTTATACTACAGATTTGATCGATGCTTATGCTACACACTGTTCAAACATCAGCCTCAGTGTTTAGGATGCTGATTTTGCCATATTTACAAACCCCTCAAACCTACATTGCCATCTTACACAGTACACAGCAAACACTCTTGCTGTGGGGTCTGTCCTGTACATACTTGCACAAAATTGCAAAGGAAAAATGGGATTTTGTAAGATTTCCCAGATTTAAATTCTAAGCGTCAGTGCTGTCTAATGCACCTAAAAGTGGTGAGAAAATACGTAATGTTTAAACATATGAAGCTTCAATGCTCCTGTTGTAATGATCAGTCAGGGCGGTAGCGTGTTTAGCACACATGCTTTTGAAATATGGCTGCGGTGCCCCTGCTGTTGAATTATGTTTAGGTTAAGTCTGCAAACATTTCTCAAAAAACTCTCAAATTTTTCTGTAAGATAAAAGGAAATAAATACAAACGAAAATGGTCCCAAAAAACTGAAGTGGTATGCTGGCAATGGCATATCATTTTTCAAAGAATTTTTCAAAGCACATTTTCAGTATATATTGTCAACCCTTTGAAGCTGCTGTATGTATATTTACAGCATAAAAACAGCCTGTTGCTAAATAAGTTCACAGATGTGTGTTCTGTGTCAGAATGTCAGTTTTGGTTTTGTTCTGTATGATTCCACACACTGCCAATTCACCCAGTATTATTTGGACACCCCGGGTTGCCAGTTGGTGGAAAACACAGTACGGAAGCCAGAAAACAAACTGGGTCAGAGATCGCTGAGATTGCCACTGTCAAGGTCCAGAAAAGTATAGAAGTTGTCACCTAAATGCTCCATCTGCCATCAGTGATTCAACCGTAATATTATGAAGCTACGAGAATACTTTTTGCATGGAAAGAAAACAAAAAATAATGATTTATTCAAAGATTCGCCACCGTAACATCACTGCAGCGCCATTTTGGAAAGATATTTTCAGTTTGGACTACATTACTCATTTCAACCCCTATCAATATTACATTTGCACATTTAAATTGGCAAAAAATGCAACCAGTTAACACTTTGTGGATATAAAATGCAGATAGTTGACATTTATCTTTAGCAATAAATATCATTTTATAATAATAATAACAACAACAATTTAAATGTCACAAAGATTAGTTTTGAAGCTAGTGAAGAAAAAGCCCTAATCGCCCATCAGTCTTGCTGACAGAACCACTGACAAACCAGTTTCATATCAGGGAAGGTCATGTATTTTGGTATAGGGGGTTAAAAGCTCTAACAAACATCGAGGTGTTGCCATGTACAGCCTTAAAAGTAAGAATCCAAATTTTAAACCTGGAAGCCAATCCAAGATAGGAGTGAAATACACCAACGGCATAAAGCTGGGACAGTTCCTTTAACTGTTGATGATTATATCATGGAGTTTTGGACAGAACTAAACAATCTAGGGGTAATCTTTGGTTATACATTCAGGACTCATTTTCATGTTTTCTTTGATAAAATATTCATCTTCCACAACACTTTTGTATTCTCTAATATTGACTTGCAGTGCTTTGTTGGCTGTGGTTTCTAAAGCTACCCTAAACAAATTGCAGGTCGCGCAAAAAAACAAACAAAAGAAAAAACAGTTTAAAACATCCATTCCTTTATCTTAGAAATACAATGAGAAAGGGAAGGTAACAGTATAATCATGTTTAAATGTGAGCAAATAAGAGTGTCGTCGGCATAAAAATGAAATGATCTTTTTGTTGCATCTGAATATGCATACTTCGCTATGATATTGGTGAATAATCTGTATGTGAAAAGAGTAGAGTTCATAAAAAATGGACGAAAAGTAGTAGAATGACTATTTCTGGCAACATTGTGAAGCGTGCATCACATGATAACATGATGAGCGAAGTACGCCCAGATTTCATTCATACTGCACACATTTGTATTTTACAGAATAAACCACTGTTGCAACTGTTTCAAATATTAATTCATACATACTACACAGCGTTTCACTTACTATTTTTCGAAATAAACTCTAACCTTTTCATACTATAATTTGCTGTATGCAGTACTGTATACACTGCTCTAAATGTATTAAGTACAGTAGTAGGCCTTGTTTG
The DNA here is from genome assembly GCA_032359395.1 of Enteromius anoplus. NCBI lineage: Eukaryota > Metazoa > Chordata > Actinopteri > Cypriniformes > Cyprinidae > Enteromius > Enteromius anoplus. Next base: position 15,020 of record JAUMHG010000116.1, on the reverse strand, counting down.
TTCATGTGTTTGCTACTGGCTTAAAGTTTTCTAATTATTCTGGTACAAGATTGTTTGCTCACGTCTGTAGTCTCCTGAAAGCAGCAAGGTTGGCTGACCGTCCAGGATATAAATCAAATTAGGACTTGGAAAGGCAGTGCAATTAAATGCATTAAAATGTAACACTGACTAACACAGGTACAGCATGCATGACTAAACTAAAGCCAGAACAAACACTTAAAAGTTCATAAAGCAAGTTCAGGCAGACATATTTCTGCCTAATTGATAATTATTGATATCTGCAGACTTCAGCAAATTACAAAGCCCAGTGGACGTGCAAATAATGTTAGTCTTTGTCTTTACTGCTTAACTCTGGCTTAAGGTTTTGCAAAGTGCAAGCAAACCATCCGTTTGCCCAGAGGGACAAGATTAAGCAAAAAGGAAGTGAAGAAAAGGAGACATTTATGAGCTTTTAAGCAGCTCCCTTCCTGCAAGGCTGATTCGTTGATAGACTTATCTGCCCTGTGTGATAGAAAGGAGGCCATCTTTCAACCCCATAATCTAAGACAGCGTTTATTTGGCCATGACGCATGACTGTAAGATGGCCAGCTAGCATGGTTTTCTCAATGAACACAAGGAACATACACAAGACAGTGTGATCTGTCAGCCAGGGGCATCACTACTCAAAGACGAATTTTAAAAAGGGAATGTGTTTAAATCGGTTAAAATCCATTAAATAAATTGAGAGTTAAATGCATTTACATACTAAAACTGAAGGCAGATTTTGCAATGAATCATGATGTTGAGATCCCCTCACAATTTTGTATGGGTTTTTAAACACTGTGGTTAACACACTTTCACATTTTGTTCTGCAACAAGGTAAACTACACAGTATACATCAAACATGAATTCTGTGTGCTTTAAAAACGCAAGTACTGTAGCTAACATAGGGACTACAAAGCTTGTTTGATTTAAACTTCATTCAGCAAGCATAAATAGAATGTGCACTGATGTGTTTACACACATGTTTGCATTTATACAGTATGGTCTCTGAATAGAGCAACCTGGGGCCTCATTTATAAAACTTTCTTACGCACTGATTTGATCTTAGAGTGTTCGTACGATCAAATCCACGTC
>JAUMHG010000114.1:42753-62379 GCA_032359395.1 Enteromius anoplus | reverse complement strand
TGCCGGACCTGGGAATCGAACCTGCGACCTTTTGGGTTACAAACCCAACTCCCTATCCATTAGGCCACGACTGCCCCAGTTGCACATCTGTTACTCCTCTGCTGCCTGTAAAAGTCACACACTCATAACACATACACACTTGAACACCATTTTTTACGAAGTTTGGATTTTCATTCACTCAAAAATATTTAAGGATAACAAATAACAGCTATTTATAAAAAAGAAACAGACAGAAATTATATTTTAAGAGGAGAACGATTTCATCCCTCGTGGTTGATTGATAACATCCCTTTTGGACAGTTTCAGAGGTTGGAAAGAGTCTGTGACAATGAGGAGGATTTTGATATCAAGGCTCAAGATATGATTGAGATTTATAGAACGTAGATAAAAAACATGGATGTGGTTGAGAAAGCATACAATAAAGCTAAAAACATAAGTAGAGATGATTGGTGCAAAGCCAAAAACCAAGTGACTCTGTTAATTCAGTTTATTTTGTTGCACAATACAGTAAGGAAACAAAATTAAGAAAATTGTAAAAAATAAATGTGAAATCTTGATGAATGATCCTCACCTTAGGGAGGGTTTACCAGAATCTCATAGCATTGTTTTTAAAAGAGCTCCAATTATCAAAGATAAACTAGTGAGAAGTCATCTTTCCTCTAAGAGATCAAGCACTTGTTCAAATATGGGCATTGTAAGAATGTGGTTAAGATAAATATATCTATTGATAAATTGTGCGTTTAAGGTAAATTCATTTATTAATTGCAATACTTCATTTGTGGTGTATAGGTTAGAATGTCCATGTGTTGTTATTTATTTATTTATTTTTTTTGATAATATTTGTTACAAATTGTTACAATTTTGAATTTTTTGGGTATGATTATAACTATGATAAGTAAATCTCATGTGAATGTGACGAACTGATTGTTTAAAGTGCCCCTATTATTCCTTTTTAAGGGTGGCTAATATTGTTCTATGAGTCTCTTAAAACAGATTTAGATGTATGCAAGGGCAAAAAACAATTTAGTTTTCCCCAAAAATAGATTTAATTTTACCCCATTTCTAAATAATTCGTAAACTCGTGTGAAGCAGTTCGAAGACTCAGTCTGTCTAAACCCCGCCTCTCCTTCAGCCCTAACTGCTGTAATTGGTCAGAATGCGCAGTCCTTTATGATTAGTATGGGAAGCCAAACTATGGGAAGCCAAACACATCAAAAGTGGGACGAAACCGTGGCACCCGATCGAGCCGCTCTAGGCGGACCAAATATCTGCACGGCTCAGTGGACAGCGCAGCGCAACCATCTGGATAGCGCAAGGAGATCTGGCTTATTTGCGCAGCCCAGTGGATCGCGCAGCGCGGACCAACTTGAGCAGCGCTGCTCGAATCACTAACGTGTGTGACCCACTGGGCAGCGCCGACTCTGATAGAAATAGACCCCGCCCATTATCAATTTACATTTTATCCACAATCCGCTGCAGTTTAGAGTGCACAAAGTGGAAGCTTTATGTTATAACAATATTGGCAGGCATTATGAAGTTGAACTTCTTAAATGTATTATGTCAGGGTTAGGGTTATGTTTAGGAATAGTGTGCGTGCGGGTGTTTAATTTTTTTTTTATTTTTATTAATAATTAGTCATGTATGAACAACAATGCAACACCAATACATATTTGCAGTACAATTTAAACATTAGGTATGAAACATAATGAATAGTCTATATATAATTGAGAATCAGTAAATCCATTTTTGACATTATTGCTTCATATCACACATTTAAGCCGATCTTTTAAAAAACATAACTGCATACACTATCCTTCACTGCGTCAAACATTTATAAATTATTGCTACATAATTTTCATATCTGACAATTGGATAATGGACATATGGATAATAAGTTTTGGGATCATTATTTTTTGGCAGCGGCTATTTACAAGTTCACATAGCATTTTCTAATATTTATACCACTTATTGCAAGTGACAATTATCTGCACCTCAGTGTTGAAGTGCATTATAAAACAGAATGCAACTTCATAATGTCTGCCAATATTGTTATAATCTAAAGCTTCCACTTTGTGCACTCTAAACTACAGCGGAATGTGGATAAAATGTAAATTGATAATGGGCGGGGTCTATCAGAGTCGGCGCTGCCTAGTGGGTCATGCAGCTTTAGTGATTTGAGCAATGCTGCTTAAGTTGGTCCGCGCTGCGCGATCCACTGGGCTGCGCTTATAAGCCAGATCATATCTGCGTTATCCAGATTGTCGCGCTGCGCTGTCCACTGGGCCGCGCAAATATTTGGTCCGCCCAGAGCGGCTCAATCGGTTTCGTCCCACGTTTGATGTGTTTGGCTTCCCATGGTTTGGCTTCCCATACAGGATACAACTGTTTCTTGACATGATGTAATTCACGCGGAAATTGTACTGTTTGTGGACGGGCAAGTCGTTCGCGCCGTAGAACGTGGGCAGACATTATGCAAATATGTTACTTTGTGACGGTGTGGCCATAACAAAAAAAGATTTGAATTGCTGACGACTCGTTTAAGGGAATGTCAGACGACTCTTTTTTTTTGATAGACAATAACCAGTGACCATTTCAAGTGTTACCTGTTTTGATTCTTGTTATTGGAAACTGTTGTGTCTTACCATATTTTTTAAAGCATTATTTTCATTATGAACACACAAGCAGTTTCACCGTTTACTGACCTTTAATATTCTTCTCCCTACAGCAGCTAAAGAACCAGAACATTCACAGATGAACCATTCTGACAATGTTTTTCTCACCTTCACAGTGTAACTAACTTGGACAGAAACCTCCCAGTTTTCATCTAAAACACCTACATGGGGACCAAGCTAGGAAGGCGGTGGCTGAGGTGGTTGGTGAATCTGGTGTGTTGTGCTTGTATCTCTCTTTTAGGAACTGAATTGCAGTAGTGATGTAATTATTTATTTATTTAATGTGACTGGCTGTTGTCACTATGATGGTCGCATCTGCACCGAGCCTGCAGACCCACCCTGCCATGACGCCCGTTTATAATTTAAACGGGATTAAACAGAATATCTTGCTTCTTTAGCGATTCTGTTTACATCCATCTTATTTGAGTTTGTGCCAGTGCATGCCGTGGTTCTCGCTGCTCAATGCGTTGCACGAGATAAAAGGTATATTTTCCATGTTAATCAAAAGGTTTGTCATAAGCAGCCGCAAGAAGCAGCGCACTCTGTGTTTCTATTTTTTATACAACCATAGACAACAGCATACAGCTTCTGCATTAGTTATTCATTGATTCCGTCGCGTCTGGAGTGAAGACAAATTGTATGTTGCTCAAATTTTCTTCTCGTCTGGTAAGGACACTTAAGCTAGTTTGATCACTGTTCTCACATATACATGTATATTCAGTTCTCTCTAAATATTAGAATCACAAAGATGTGTTCTTTAAACTTCATTCTTTCAACAACATTTTAAACGTGGTTTAATTGGGTTGTGTAACACTTAAAGGCACATTTAAAATGAAGAGGCGGCTGGAGAAAGCAACGTGCAATTGAAAGTAAAAAAACCCTTAACCCTTGGTTCAGTGCCATTAGCTTTACTTTCACATTCAGTACTCAGTTCTCTGAGATAGACACGAATTTCTGGGTTCCTTCACTCTGCCATTTTTCTTCCAAAGGTAAGAGGATTCTGCAGAAAATATGCATGCAACAAAGAATATGAATCAAACAAGCGATTATAATGACATTTATAGAACTCATCTGCAAATATGCAGGTGGTACTTGGTTTTAAATGTAAACTGTGTGCAAAAATGTACAATAAACAAAAAACAAGGCTTTGGAGATTTTCACTTTATTTCTGATTTTTCTCTCCCTGTGATGTCTCAGTTGGTACAGTTGTCAAACTACAGAGATGATAGTAGCAGTAACTATGTTTATGACTGTAACATAATACATCTTTGATATATGTTGTTCAATGTATAATGGAACAGGCTGCAATTCATGCATTTGCTAGTGCTTTACTGGAAAGAGAAACCTTTTTTTCCCCCTGCTTAAAGGAACAGTTCACTGATAATGATAATTTCTGTAAAGCTTTTTATCTGCACTTTTTCTTTAAATCGAGACACTGCTGCTGAATAGGTGAAAAAAATTATCGCTTTACTTGATTGATGACTGATGAGTTGATTGATTGCATTGATAATTGCAAATATTTATATTTATATTGCATTGCAAGTGTTCTAAATTGGTTTAAATATGCAAACAAGACATTGTTTAATGAAATATGTGCTAATTTGCATACCTTTCTAGAACAAAAGTCAGTAATTTTTTTGGACACATTTGGGCAGAGGTTTTTACAGAGGTCATTTTGTCACTCCATAATTCAGAAAATACTTGGAATACACAGAAAACAATATAATTTTAATAAAATGCTGTATATAAACAAACAAATACTATATGAACAAATCCTTCTGTAAAAACCTTCAGGATATAGGCAGGACCACATATTTAAGGTTTGGGATGTGTAAGTGCTACTGAAGTGGAGAGTTTTGGCACAGTGTAGGAGAAAAAAATTATTATGAGAAAACGGGCTTCAAACATACGTAATGTAATAGAAATCTATTGGCACAAATAAATAAAGTGCTACAAAAGAAACACTTACTGTAACAGTGTCTTTTGGAATGTTTTCCGACAGTCTGAAAAAAGACTGAAAAAAAAAAAAAAAAAAGCCAAAAATCTCAATGCTGACAGGTGCATGGAAAAACTGTTTTTGGCTGCAGTGTCTCCCCTTAGGATAAATATTCTACTAGTGTCCAGAAAGGGGTAGGTTATGTAGCACGACGATAATGTGCATTATGGACATATGAAGATATTATATTTTGTGTGGCCACAACAAAATGAAATGACAGAACGCATACCTTTCTAGATAGCATATTATTCACATTAAAATAATAATCCATATATTTTTGTTTCAGGCTTTACAAAATGTCCGGAGAAGATTATCCCAACTATGATGATATCATTACAGAGCTTTCAAGGATACAACTATCAAATGCATCACAAAACACAACCAATCCGCACCAACATGAGATCCGGATGATGTACCTAGTTACATATTCTCTTGTCCTGATCCTCGGTGTCACCCTCAACTTCATTGTCATTGTCATTAGTTGCCTGAAGAACAAGAAATCTCCGACGGTTACCATCTGGGTTATGGCGTTGGCTGTAACACATTTAGTCTCCAGTGCATTTATTGTTTTTCAGCTTCTCTATGCTTACCATTACTTCACATGGAACTACGGACAAGCAAACTGCAAGCTATCTTCCTATATCACCTACGGCAGTATGTTCTCCACGGCCGCCATGCTGAGTCTCTGGAGCATTAGTTGTGCTTTTACAAAAAGGGGGTGCTTCAAAAAATGCAAAAATTGTAACATCCTTTTGATTTCATTCTCCTGGAGCATTGCAGCAGTTTTAGCATGCCCTTCGCTGTTTTCCAGAGAGGTCCGATCTTCTCAGTGCATTGATGATTACGACTTGGATAAAAAGAGAGCAACTCAAGATGGCATTGCAAGGCTGAAGGCAGTGGTTATCATGAGATTTCTCATTGGGCTTCTTGTGCCAGCGTTGATAATGTTTCTCAGCTGTTTGACATCAGCTAAGAGAACGTGTAAAGATTGCAAGAAGCTGGCACAGATCATCTGCGCTATAAAGATTGCCTTCTTTGTGTTCTGGGGCCCTCAAATCTTCTTAACCTTGCTTCAAGCCACTCTTAACGAAAGCCTGGGTCCAAGTATGTTGACATATGGACTTCCAGCAGCTACTGCACTGGCCACAGCCCACTCTTTTACCAGCCCAATCATCTATTTGCTATTGGGAAGTAATATTAAAATGGAGTGGATGGCACATGACCCAGATCAGTGCGAAAGGGGGGTTTATCAGGGGATAACACTGTTGCCTCGCACCAATATGGGCCCCAAATGAAGTTTAACTGGATCCATGAAGGCGGGGACTCTATAGTGCAACCACGCTTTTTGAACACCCTCATCACTGCACATTTTGCACCTCCCCTTTATCTGACACTGCCATTTCAAGTCTGTACATTGCATTCAAATTGAAGAGGCGCTGCAAGATTGATCAGTGCATCACAGTACCACATGCGTGCCAGCAATTTCTATATTCAAACTGACAAGGGGACCATTTCTTTTAACTCATAATCTAAATGGCATGCTAGCTTCCTAGTTGAATGGTGATTTTGTTGATAAACTTACTACTAGAATAAGCATTGCTACAGAAACACTAACCCTCTATCTACTGTGTATCCTGTAATGTATACATATTAATCTTATAGAATATCATTTGAATCTGTTTTTCTAGTGATGGTGTGTCATTATATAGTTGTACTGTAAATTTTGTTTATTATACATTTAAGAATGTGCAAGTATATTATTGTAGTCTATATATGTTTGTACAAACATTATAACCTAATTTAACCGGTTCTGTCAGCACAGCACTGCCTCCCTATTAAACTTTGTATAAACTTTTAAAATCTTTTCTTAATCCTAATAACTTATGAAGCTCTGAATGGTTTTACTCCTTAGTACTTGGGAGAGCTCTTTATCTCTTTATTGTCCTTCATATCCACTGTGATCTTAAAAGTCTGACCATTTGACCCAGGCTCTTAAAATAAAAACTAAGCAGTAGATCCTTTTCCTGTTTCTGCAACAGACTTCCTAGTGCTGTTTAGGCGCCAGACACACTATTTCTACACACTGACAATGCTTATATCAACAACTTGTCTTTTCAATCTGGCATGCACACTTCTGTAATTCCCCCCAAAAATGTATAGGCTGCATTAATTAGGTAAACATAACCGGGAACGCTTGTTACATTGTAAGAATCATGTACAGTAAAATTAATCTGTTTCATTCAGATCACTGTACTCGCCTGGATTTTACTGTTTACTATTGTCCTCTTTGTACAGTTTCTTTACAACAAAACTGAATATTGTTAAAAAACATTATTTTCATGTTAAACACAAAAGCATGCTGTGACATGATGTGTACTACAGTATATAAAGCACCATACAAACGAGGGTGATTTGACTTGACAATCGAGAAAGAGAAAATAAATTGACCAAGACTTATCACTCTGCATTTTAAAAACATTGTCAGACAATTGTCTTGTAATCCAGGACAATGCAATGGCCAGATGAGTTTCATCAACAACTGTCTGCAAACGTACATTCAAGTCTATCTCTAGTTTGTAACACCAACTTTTTACTATACAAACAATTCCCAATGGACGAAATGCTGACTTTCATTTTGATTAAGATGTACCTAACAATAGGCAAAAGGAATGGGATGTTTACTCCACCCAAGGTTTCTTCCTGCTTTGGAGTTTTTATTTTTATTTTTTTTTTCAGGCTGGTAATGATTTTAAAAGATGACTGTGGCGCAATTATATCATAGACAGGTTTTTTGAATAAAGCTCAGAGCATTTTGTTTAGACAATCATTTATCCCCACAGCTGTAAAGTTTTTAAACTTTTAAGGAAGAAAATTGAGTGTGTATTGTGGGTTTTGTTGTCTTATGTGACATGCTTGGCAAAACAGGTTTGATAATTCTCCCGTGTGTATTTGTATTCGTGCCCTGGTAATCAAAGCATCAAAATAAACAGTCATTAGTGTGGTATCGTCTGCAAACTTGATGATGAAGTTCGATCCATATACAGGTCTGCAGTCATGGGTGAAGAGGGAGTAGAGGAAGGGGCTCAGCACACAGCCCTGTGGTACACCAGTGTTGAGCGTGACAGTTGTAGAGCAGATATGGCCTGACTTGACATGTCCAGTCCAATCCAGTAGCAAAGTAAGGTATTCATTTCCAGCTCTCTAAGTTTAGTGATTAAGTAAATAATAATGTTGAGCTGAAGACAACAAACAGCATTCCTGCAAAAGTGTTTTGATTGTTCAGGTGTGTGAGAACAGAGTGCAGCGCTGTGGAGACTGCATCCTCTGTGCTCCCATTGCTTCAATAAGCAAACTGGTGTGGGTCCGGTGGGAGAGAATCTTTCAGATGTGCCAGGTCTAACCGTTTAAAGCACTTCACGCTCAAATTGAGTGCTTCACGGCGGTAGTCGTATTTAAAGCATGTTGGAACAGTTGCATGGGCAAGAGACATGTTAAAAGTCTGTGAATACTCCAGCGAGCTGCTCTGCACATGCTCTAAGTACAATAATTGGCTCTTTCATTTTAGAAGGCAAAAACTTGACGTTGTGGAGGAACAGGAATGTTGGTCTCTTGAATGTCTTATTCACACTTTTCCTCAAACGAGCCAACAGTGAAATAATAAAATATTGTGAAAAGCACAGCTGCAGTGAAATGTTTGAATTGTTCCAGAGCTGTCCCCTCCTAATCCTATCTGCATTGTAAAATAGTGATCTGACTCAGTAATGTTTTTTTATTTTTGGTTAACAGTTGTCACAAACAACACCTCTGTGGTCCTCTCCGAACGGCCGCAGCGGGATCCCTCTCCCGAGTACTAGTTTCCACCCGGACTTTGTTTCTCCACGCACCTCGGCGAGTTCCGCTTCAGGTGCGGCTCATTCACTCGGTGATTTCTCCGCCTTTATAAGGCGCGGACTTTTAGGAAATCATTGCGAAGTCTTATCTTTCTTTATGGCGATAATTCCGAGCGTTTTTCCCCGTGTTGGTTTCTCTGTGTATGATATTGGACTGTTTCTCTCGTTTACGATTTCTGCTGCCTGCCTGACTGACATCTGCCTGTTTACTGACCATTCTTCTGGATTTACTGTTTGTGTTGTACACATTCCTGGATTACTAAATAAAGCCATGCAAGTGGATCCGCAAGACTCCGAGCATTCGTTACAACAGTTACTACATTACAGTGGTAAAACCATTTATTGTGTTTACATGTGCTAAATTAAAAATTAGCTAGCTAGCGAATACGTTCATATTAACAGATTAAATGTTCAACTATTAAGTGTATCACTCAGGAAACACAATGTTGTAAAAACGTTTTTTTTTTCAAATTTGAAAAGGTTGTGAAATTTTTTCCCCTACGTATTTAAAACATAAAATTACGTTTTTTTTTTAAACGTTATAAATACATTTTCCTAAGCTCTTATGTCTCCTTCCAATGTTTTAAAAACATACTTACCACGTCCAAACTGCTACTTTACATGCTGCCATCAAAACGTTTTCTTTACAGTGTAAAATCTGAATATTCATCTTATTATGATTGTTTTTATAATATTTCACCTTACTTGTAGCATTGCTGACCTCTGGTTCTTGTCCATTTTATAAGCCTGCCTAATAATTTATACTACACACACCTACACTCATTGCATTTATTCTCAAAACTGACATGGGCAGTTCACAGACAAATGCATATTATGTATATATATATATAATCAACAAAACAAAATGGTATCTAGTAGAGAACATGATAATTATGCAATGACTGAAAAATTTGAATGTGAGCACATTAATTAAGTCCTATATATTTCAGAGCATAAATCTTAATAGAAAAAAAACAGAATTTCATTTGTAAAAGATAAAAATTTTTATTCCAACAAGTTAATAAATAATAATTCTATTGCAGTTACAATAATAATCATAATGCAATCTTTTTACTTGTTTGCACTAAAATTAATGCTAAAATTTTAAGGTAATACTTTCTAACACAAATAACAGGTAAAACATGTTTAAATAATATATAATAATATAATAAATACAATTTATCACAGCTATTATTGTTTTATACTATTTTATAATATTGGCATACCTGATTTAGAGAAAAATATATTGTGTTAGTTTATATATTGCGTTAGACATTGTTATGCGTGTATAGGTGGCAGTGAGGGACTGTCTTAATGGGTTAGTTATTAAACCATTCATTTAGTGCTTATTTAATGAGTTGGAGAATTCTGTGACCCTCCAAATTATATGACTCTAGTAACATAACAAATAATAATAAAAAATAATGAAAAAACAACAACAACAACAACAAAAAAACATGATTATTGTAGTAATTCCATGGTGACCACAAATTAACAATGATTTTGTTTCAAAAAAGAGCACTGTTTTAACTATGGTTATACAAATAGTAATCAACTCGAAAATTAGGGTTTGGGTGTCACAGTCACGCCAGGCTCTTTCTCCCTCCAATCACAACATTCACTCTCACCAGAGGACTGATCATCTGCACATGTCACCTCCACCTGGATCTAATCACCACCTCATCTAGCTGCACAGAAAACCACACTCCACAGCACAGCCAGCGTCTGAGCTCGTTCTTCTCTAGTGGACTTTGAGTTTCAAGACCGATCTCCAATACGTAAAGACTTACCTCTATACCAGGGGTTACCTCTATACCTCTGTTGTCTCTCCATCGTCTGTGTGTCTCCATGTTGATCTACAAAGAGAAGGCATTCCCATTACTCAAACATTTTTATTGCTTAATATTATCATCAATCTGAATACTCACCATTGCATTCCTTTGTCCTCTACTGTCTGTAAATAAAAGAACTGTTTTACACTTATCTTTTTTGTGTAGTCTGCTTCGTAACATTGGGTCACAGAATTCAGTACAACATCGAAAAGACACAAGGTTGTAAAGAAATATTATATAAACCAGGGGTTCTCAACTCTTGAGAGATCCACTTTCCGGCAGCGTTTAGCTCCAACTTTCATCAAACACACCTTACTATTAGGACAGGGGTGCCCAAACTCAGACCTGGAGAACCAGTGTCCTGCAGAGTTTTACTCCAATTTGCCTCAATGTGGGGGAAATTATGCTTTACACTGTGTCACTTAAATAGATGTACTGAATTATATCTCACACCTAACATACAGCATTATGGTTAATTTGCACTGGTAGGGTCAGTGTTTTCACCCTGTTGGGACTATGGCAGTGTGATTAATGTTTAATGATTAAGTGCAACAAACATTCAATATCCTAAATAAGACACATTACCTATTCTTGCACTATTCGTGTTTATAATCATGATTAATACAGCGGGTACAGAAAATATTCATACCCCCTTAAAATTTTCACTCTTTGTTATATTGCAGCCACTGGCTAAAATCAGTTAAGTTCAGTTTTCCTTATTAATGTACACACAGAAACCTATAATAAGAGAAAAACACAGAATTTTTGAGACCCTACTCAGTTTTTAATAGAAGCACTCTTTTGATCAAATACAGCCTTTTTGGAAAAGGTGGTGATTCTCACCATCTTGGAGTCCTTCAGGTGTGTTTTAGCAAACTCCATTAAGACTTTCATGTGTCTTGCACTGAGGAGAGGCTTGGGCCACTCTGCCATAAAAGCCCCAACTGGTGGAGGGCTGCAGTGATGGTTGACTTTCTACAACTTTCTCCCATCTCCCGACTGCATCTCTGGAGCTCAGCCACAGTGATCTTTGGGTTCTTCTTTACCTCTCTCACCAAGGCTCAATAGCTTAGTTTGGCCGGACAGCCAGCTCTAGGAAGGGTTCTTGTTGTCCTAAACGTCTTCCATTTAAGGATTATGGAGGCCACTGTGCTCTTAGGAACCTTAAAGTGCCCCTTTTATGCCATTTTAAAGGTTTGTAATATTGTTTTAAGAGTTTTAAAACACTTTAGTTTTCTCCAAAAATAGATTTAATTTTACCCCATTTCTAAATGATTCGTAAACTACTCATGTAAAGCAGTTCGAAGACTCAGTCTGTCTATACCCCGCCTCTCCGTGAGCCCTCACTGCTGTGATTGGTCATATGGCGCAGTCCTTTATGATTGGTCTACGGCAGTCTTCCTGACATTACTAGGGATGCTTTCAGAGAGCATACATCAACTGATTAACAAGGACACGGTGTTGTTAAAAGAATGAATGTTAACCCATCATTCTTTGTAAATTTATCTTGTAGGAGGGCATATAACACAAATTTACTCTCACAGCATACAGCGTCTTCCTGACATGATGTAACCCACATGGAAATTGTACTGTTTGGGGGCGGGGCAAGCTGTTCGGGACGTAGTATGTGGGCAGACATTATGCAAATATGTTGACGTAGATCAGTAACAGAAAAAGATTAAAATTGCTGTCGACTCGTTTAGGCGAATGTGATCTGACTCTTTTTTTTTTTGATAGACAATAACTATCAAATAATATTTATCGTGCACTGTCGAAGTCACAACTTTGCAGATAGTTTTTGTTCACATACAGCTACATGACACACTGCATGAAAGATCATATTTGAAATGGCATAATAGGGGCACTTTAAGTGCAGCAAAAAAAAGTTTTGCAACCTTAGCCAGATCTGTGCCTTGCTACAATTCTGTCTCTGAGCTTTTCAGGCAGATTATTCGATTTACCATTAATCTTAGAATCACAAATTAGATGTGTACTTTCATCTTTACAAACAACATTTTAAACGGGGTTGCTACAACTTGTTTACGACTTTCTCTGGAGATGTTGGTGTCAACCGCAGAGTCTCCACAGACCCCATTGGTGGCTGCTCAAACCCTGGAGGCTTCTGAGTCGCAGTCCGGTGGGCCAAGAGGGGAATTTTTACTATTGGTTCAGGCACCGAGGGCGCAAAGTCAGCGTTTTACTGTCTTTCTGGTCTCAGAGGGCGTACTCACAGGATAGTCGGTCTGGAAAGGCGCTATCACTGTCTGTGTGGTCCCCTCGAGGGCGCAGAAGCTATTTGTTCAGCCCAAGAGGGCACTGTTGCCACCTGCTCCGCCCCGGTGGGCTTCTCCACCGCCTGCTCTGCCCTGGTGGGCACATGGACTGTTTGATCGGCTCAGTAGAGCATAAGCACTGCCTAGTGGACCAAGGTGGTCTGCTTCTCCGTCTGCACCACCCTGGAGGGCACATGAACTGTTTGGTCGGCTCAGGAGAGCTTCTTCGTGGCCTGGTAAGCCCAAGTGGCCATCTCCTCTGTCAGATCCGTCCTGGAGGGCAGCACTGCTGTCTGGTCTGCCCAGGTGGGCATCTCCGCTGTCTCTGCTGCCCCCCTTAAAGACTCTTGTGCCTGGAAACCGCGGTTTGAGGGGGGGCTATGTCACGCCGTAAGCGTGCTCTGTTTATGTTTTTATGTGTATGTGGTTTTGTTGATGTCTCGTGCCTTAATGTTTACATTCTGTCCTCCATGTGCTTTCCCTTGTTTATAACTCCGCCTCCCAAATCAGTCTCTCACTCCCTGCCAGTCATGTTGCCCAGGTGGTTCTAATTATGTCCTGATTATGTTTGTAAAAATACTGTGTCTTGTGAAATGCCCAGTTGTCAAATGTTAAGGTTGCTTGATGGTTCATCATGTTTGCGTGTGGTTCGTTTGGTTTGCTTTTGTTCAGTTTGTTTCTCTGTGTTTAATAAATGTTCATTAAGTATATTCCTGCCGAGTCTTCCGTGCCACTGAAGAAGCTCACGTCGTGCTTCACCACAGCAGCTACAGCCCTCATCGTTACAGAAGTACTGACCCTAAACATTTTTATTTATTTTTTCAATGATTTTGAAAGATGACTGTGGCCCAATTATATCATAGACAGGTTTAGGTAAAGGCCAGAGCATTTTGTTTTGACAAACGATTTATCCCCACAGCTGTGAAAAAAATTAAATTAAGGTAAACATGTTTTAGGAAGAAAATTGAGTGTGTTTTTTGTATGTAATCTGCAATGTGTTTTTGTAGCGCTGAGCAATGTTGCCAATCCCTCTGCGTTCACATCACCATAGAGAGTATTCAAGTAGCTGGAAGTCATTTATTTTTGATGTAAGCTGGTGGTGAGCATCACAGTCTTGGATGGTGTGGGAATCGAGGAAAGTTTAAGCAAGGAAAGTTTGTTTACTCAGCTGCTATATTTGCAATGCCTCTGGGCAGCTCATTCAAGATCTTGGAAGTGTTCCAGTCCATTTTTAAATCCCCTTTACTCGTAAACTTTTCTCTGTCTCGTTTACTTGGATGTACGTCATTGCTTATGTTGCGTTACCAAACAACTGGACTGAGACCCAGCTGTGGAGGGGGTCATGGTTTGACTCCAAATCAACTTTAGTAGGTTTGAATAGATGAACAAATGAAAGGATGATCTTAAGCACACATGGTTTTGTTTACAGTTCACTTGCCAAAATGGCAAAGTGAAAGAAAAAAAAAATTGCATTTGCTCCTGACCTACTTAGTGAACTACTGTAGCAGACTTTCCTGATGTGAATATACCCCTAGAATCCAATACGGAGTGGATTTATTTTTTATTTTCCCGTTTATAGAACCTGAAATCTCAGAATTTCCTTACTGAACTGGCAATTAATTTATACATTTTAAATAAAATTAATTTATATATTTCAAGTTTTTTAAAGATTATGTTTCGTAATGCAATGACTGATCAATGTTTAGCTCTTTTATTTAGAAGGTGTGACGGAATCCTAAAGCTTTGGTTCTATCTTTATTTCCAAAGCATTTGCACACTAAACTTTAGTGTAAACTTTTGTTTTTTTTTAAAAGCAGAAATGAAATTCAGTTGACTTATTGGTAAGCCCCTCCCCCCGAACAGAGATGAGCCAATGGCAGTTGAGTATCAGTTGCACAGAGAGTGGAACTCGGACATCAGTAGGCTTCATAGAGAAATATTAGAAGGCCAAAAGCTGGCATTGTTTTTATGGGGTTTATGCAACACAGTCTCACAACCAATTTGTATGTATTTGTACGAGCAGCCAAATTCATGCAACTCGCACGATTTTGTACGATTTGTCTAAAACCACGTGACGGGTAGGTTTAGGGGCGGGGTTAGGTGTAGGTCATACGTACGAATTGGCAACTCGTAAAATACGTACGATTTAGAATAAATTGTATGAATGAGAGTGAGGTTGTACAAATTAGTACGAATTAGCCACCTTGTAAAATATGTACGAATTGCCGTGAAATCAGGTTGGGTTTATGCTTAAAAAACAATGGGTTTGGGGTACTTGTAACATAGATTCCAGGTATCCTGAGATGGCAATATAATTTATTTGACTTGTTTTCTGAATTTTAACAAAACAGAGCAAAATGCCCCTAAACATTCAACCTCAATCCAAATGAAGACTGGTTGTCATACACTCTTTAAGCTGCAGTTTTCATCTGCTCAAGCAGAACATTAAAACTAGACATGTTAAAGTTAGTGTGTGCATGCTAATGTTCAAACCTAAAGAGCAGACTATTCTTACATCTTGTAGGTCAAAAACACTAACGAAGGTCTACATTCCACTCTCTCTTCATATTAAACTGGCCAAATGCGCATTCATTTCATCGTATGCTGTGATACATAAACAGTGTTGATCCGGGATGTTGTCATCCGCAATCGTGATGACCAACTGCAATTTGAGGCTTCTCTGCTTGCACGGGGATCTGTAAACCCTCGCTTCGAGTTTTTTATTCTATTCTTTTCTATTTCGTTTTTTATATTTTATAAATAACTCCATAGAATATTTCATTTACATTTGGTGGGCTTCTGTGTCCAAATGTATGCACAAACATCGTGGGACAAAGCTGTCACTGTAAAACCTGGTAACTCAGTTTGTTTGAACAACAGTAACTAAAGGGGCAGGCTTCAATTGCTCAACAGAGCAACTTTTGTATGCTTTAAGCCCATGCAGGATTTCTGTAGGCAGCCTTGTTTTGCAGCTGCAATGAAAACAACATTGACTGTCCATTCTTTAGCCACTGGAATGGCTCAAACCAAAAGAGAAATTTTATATAGGCCAGTGATCCTCAAATCTGGCTCACGAGATCCACTTTCCTGCAGTGTTTAGCTCTAACCTTAATCAAACACACTTGAGCATGTCTTCAGGATCATTAGAAAATCACAGATGGGTGAGTTGAATCCAAGTGGGAGTTAAACTTTTGCAGAAAAGTGGCTTTCATGAGCTATATTTGAGGTGTAACTGGCATGAGACTGTTAAAGGAGTAATATGATGCTAAATAGAACATTATCTTGTGTATTCGGTGTAAAGCAATGTGTTTATGTGATTTAAGTTTCAAAAACACATTATCTTCCACATACGCATTTATGCCCCGCCTCCTGAAACAGGTCGATTTGAACTTGCTCATAGTTCTTAAAAAGCAAGGGGTGCTCTGATTGGCCAGCTATCTAGTGCTCCAGTGCACTTCCAGTGGTTTGTTCAGGGCTGGAACTGAAAGAAAAAACACATTTAAACTTACAATTTAGATTTAAAGAGCAGAATATTACGTTTACTGTATATCTCGGAATTACGACATGGCTTGAATGAATGAATTGGCTGCATGTGTAGGGCCAGTGCTAAGCAGAGGTGGAAAGAGTACGGAAATGTTCTACTCTTTCTACTCTACTAATTACATTAATGACATGATTCAAAGTACCTCCAAAGTACCTTGCCTGCACAGGCAAACAAAGCCAAAACCTAGATATCTTAAGCAATATAGAAATTCTGGCAAGGACAATGTCCGGAAAATGTGTCCAAATGTATGCACAAACATCGTGGGACAAAGCTGTCATTGTAAAACCTGGTAACTCAGTTTGTTTGTTCCAACATCCGGAAAAGGGCACGTATGGTCACCCAAACTTATGCTGCATTCCAGGCAGGTTTTTGAATCGTCACGACTTTAAACCATGACTCAAGACTTTGTAGTGTTCCAGGCCAGTCACCCTAAACTACCTGAGTGGTAGATGTAAACCAACCAGCGTGGCGGACTGTACGGGGCTTATTTTCATTTACAATCATTTCTATCGCCAAAGGTGCATTCCTTGGTTATTTGGGGGAAACGACAAATAAGGCAAGAGAAGCTGTTATACCTTTAATTTTAGTGTACCACTTGCATAAACACCGCATTCTTGAGGACTGCCATTGTTGTTTCGTGGGCTATGTGATGTCAGAACTCAGAACTAGGAGTACATCGGTCTAGTACTACTTCACAGGTTTGACTGCTGTTCCAGTTCACCGGAAGAAGGTTGGATTAACTCCTGTTACGGGTTGCCTGGAACGCAGCGTTAGTTACATTTTAAGAGGGTGGGTTGCAATAACAGTAGAGGCCAAGGCTGTGTAACTCCCTTGGGTGTGTTCCTGAAAGGCCACAGCCCTCCACAGTTTTGATATGACCCTGAGTAAACACATCTCATTTAGTTATTTAGGCTTATTCAGTTGAAGCATGGTTGGAACTAAACTGCAGGCCTGTGAATCTCAAAACAAGTCATCTTCTCAAATGCAGAGGAAACACGAAACTTCATCAGAGGTCGCACTTAGATATAACGCAGGACATGAAAGCATGTAACTTTTTAGAAATGTTTGCTCACCCTTTCAAATTATCAGAATCAGTTGTTCCAATCACTTCCATGGCCACAGTTGTATGAAATCAAGCACCTATAGGCATGCAGATTATTTTTACAAACATTTGTGAAAGAATGGGTCGCTCTCAGGAGCTCAGTGAATTCCAGTGATAGGATGCCACATGTGCAACAAGTCCAGGTACTCTTAAATATTTCACAGACAACTGTCTAATAGCTGTATAATAAGCACGTGGAAGCATTTAAGAACAGCAACGAAGTGGTAGGCCACGTAAATTGATAGACTGGTCAGTGGATGCTGAGGCGCAGGGTGCAAAGAGGTTGCCAACTTTTTGCAGAGTCAATCACTACAGACCTTAAAACTTCAGATTAGCTCAAGAACAATGAGCAGAGAGCTTCATGGAATGTAAAGCACCCCACCACTGAACTCTACAGCAGTGGAGATGCGTTCTCGGAGTGACGAATCACGCTTCTCCATCTAATACAATAAAATGATATTGTTTCATATTCACAGAGATCAACTGCAATCTGTTTCCAAGGCTGTTCGGGAGTGGTGTGGAGATCATTGGCTCTTTCTGCTAGGTATTTCTCAACTCACAAAATGTTTGACATAACATCACAACATATTTTGTTTCTGACTAAATTCCTGGCCAAAACATTGTCCCCTTAGCTCTCGCTATATATTTTGTAGGGCCCTGGTGATCCTCATGAATCTTTTCCAGGGTATCAGCATGCATTTCTGTTTCCTCAGTAGTGTAGATTTGTTGGGCTCTAAACAGTGTATCTGGTGCATACTCAACGATGGACTTAAACCTTACTAGATACATGGCATATAACTCATATTATTGACGAGAGGGACAAGTGGCCTCTTTCTCAATTTGCGCATATCAAGTTTCTGTTTTAATGAGTGATCTAAGGAAGTATGATACTGGCTTCCATCCTTCTTTATGCAGCTGCAAAAGCACCCCTCCCAGGGCAAAACTGTTGGCATCAGATAATACGTGTACATTGTAGTATGAGAGGAATCTGCAAGGCTAGTGATGGTCTCATCTGTGGAGAGCAACATGTAATGTTTACAGCCACATTTAGGCAAGGCAAGTTTATTTATAACACATTTCATACACAATAAAACAGAAATAGAAAATAGAAAATGTTATACATAAAATACAGAGTAGTCAGTTTGGATGTAGCACAGTGCTCATTCAAGAAATGCACAGATAAACAGATGTGTTTTGAATCTGGATTTAAATGTGGCTAATATTTTAGACATCTGACCTCTTCTAGAAGCTGCTTTCAACTGCAGATGGAATAATAGCTATAAAGCAGACTCCCCTTGTTTTGTGTTTCTAACTGATTTGATCCTAATGATCTGTGTGCTTAGTGAGCATATCTGCAATGTTTTAGGCCCTACATCACTGAGTGATTTGTAAACAAGTAAGAGTACTAAAATCAATCCTAAATGTAACTGGAAGACAGTGTAAGGACCGTGTGATGTGGTCAGATTTCTTGGTTCTAGTCAGAATCCTGGCAGCAGTGTTCTGGATGAGCTGCAGCTGTCTAATGGTCTTCTTGGGAAGGCCAGTGAGGAGAACATTACAATAATCCACGCTGCTGCTGAACAAGCGTCTCCAAGTCTTGACTGGAAACAAAACATCTTGATAGTATGCTGATTTAGTCACTGCTTTGACATGACTACTGAAATTAAGATCTGCCTCCAGAATTACCCCGATTCTTAGTTTTTCTAAAGAGTCAAGGTATGCATACCTATTCTCTTTCAGAGCATTGTTTCCAAATGCAATGAGCTCAGTTTTTTCTTTTGGCACATCCAGCTGTTCATTTCATTATTACATTGGCAAAGGGTGTCAACAAGGCTGTTGAAGTCATGATAAGTCATTTGGAGATAAGACTAGGTAAATTTAGTCTTTTGAGATACACACAAATGCATGCTTTGCCATTTTTCTTCAGGATGGGTTCCCTTGGCGCATACCATTCAGTTGATTGTGTTAGCCACTCTATGACACCAGTGTTCTCACCAATGTGCATCTCTTCTTTTTCCTTTCGTAGCATTGGTACCACAAAGGCAGAGAATGGATAGGACTTTCCGTGTATACTGCAGTGGCTTGGAACTGACATAAACAGGAGAGTTTAATATGAGACATTACTGGGACCAGTGTAATGAAAGTTTCTTCTGCCACTACGCTCATGTTGCGATCAGCGGGATGTGCCAGTTCAGCTCTCTGGCTGGCACGCCAGCATCAGGCTATATATATGTGTTTTGCTCTGTTTTCACGCCTGGTCTCATTTTCACAAACTCATGTCTGTTGTTATCCTGGACTTTCATTTATGTCTCTGTTC
>JAUMHG010000113.1:14064-29510 GCA_032359395.1 Enteromius anoplus | reverse complement strand
CCGACATTGTTGTTTTGCTGATGTATGACCTGCCTGTTTCGACCCTGAGCTCGGATTATATTAAAGCTTTGCACATGAATCCGAATGTTTCCCGTTTCATTCCTGACACACACCCATTCGTGACACAAATAATCCGTATTTTGCATTAAATAGAGTTAAACGCATTTCGGGTGGATGGGCGCGAAGGCAGTCATTGTCGATCTCCGCCTCCCTAATCTCCTAATCATTCTATTACCCTTTTAGATCTCAAGCCTGGCCCCATAAATAGCCAGAGTCCCTTCCTTCCTTAGCTCGATCTCAATATCAGGTCATGGCGACCCTCAGCACCTACAAGAAACCACAAGACCTATCAACAACAACCAACGCTCTCTCCCCAGCGCTCTTGTTCTCAATCTCCGCAATCTCAACTACAAACAAAGCCTCTCTAACCTCCTCCGGGCCAGCTCGTTAGCCCAGCCGCTAAGCTATGGATCATGCCTAACATCAACCAACTCTACACAAGCCAGCATGGCGCTCTCAACCCATCTTCACGCTTTGTTTCTGGATAATCGCTACAGATCAAATCAGATACTTGTACGGAGTTCCCAGACCAAATCCCCCTCCTCCCTACCGCCAAGCAGCGGCCCCCGCAGCCAGAACGCCAGCCGAGCCTGTGGCTTAACGTTACACTAAAGGCCAAAAAATCCCATCCGCCAGCCACTCACCTCCATCAAAGCCCTCGCAAGCCGGCGTTTCATCCTCCAGCCGATCTCCAGTCGTCAAACGATCGCATCGCCCAGCGCAGGCCCCGTAACATCCTTTAGCATTCACAAACGTGAAGCATGTATCCTTTTACAACCAAATCTTTAATACTTTTCCGCCTCCCTAATCTCTAAATCATTCTATTATCCTATCAGATCTCAAGCCTGGCCCCATAAATAGCCAGAGTCCCTTCCTTCCTTAGCTCGATCTCAATATCCCACCCCCACCCCAACACCTCCTTCTTCTCTTTGGGGGGGCTCTCAGGGTTGGGAATCAACTGACAGCATCTTCCAACCCTGAGCATTCTCCTCGAGCAGCACGCCAAACAAGCTTCCCTTCATTTGTATGCCGACAAGCCCCAAACACTTGAAATATGGTAAAATAAATGAAACAGGAGTGAAAGCATACAGTATTGTAGAAAAAAATATATTAACTATTTAAGCAACAAATATGCAAAGGGCACCTACAAGTTTATTAAGGTTCCCCGAAGGAGGGAACGGAGACGTTGCATATGGGAACTCGCATGAGAGACCAATCGTCTTCGAGTATTAAGAAAAGGCCAATGAATATTGGCGTGCATTTAATTACAAGCCATGTGCACCTTATTACAACGTGAGTATAAGAGGGCACGGATGTAATGCACTTGCAGGTTTTCGCTGAGGAGGCGAGCCGGCATCAGCGCGACCCAGTGTCGTGGCAAGGGAATGTAACATCTCTGTTCCCTCCTTCAGGGAATGTGGGTTACGTTCCCCTTCAGTCGAGTCACTTCGATGTTACATATAGGAACAGACCCGTGGAAAAGGCCACGACCCTGAGGCCGCATTACACAGAGACCCCAGTACCAACAGGCAAGTGTCTCAGCAGGAGAGTCTCCATGTAACCTTCCCAACGCCCTGGGGGTCAAATAGGGACCCCCCAGGGATGCCAGATTTTTTTACTGAAGCATCTGTTTGGGGGGGGGATGGGGACATGAAGCATATACACAGTTACACAGTTACATGTGGAATTCAATTAATACACTATATCGATAAGATATGGATATAAGTGAAGTGAAACACTGCCTTCTGGCTGACTGTGGAAATAAGGTTTTTGTAGCCACGACCTACTGGGTGAAGGAGACCTAGTAGGAGCACAGTCGGTGTTACTCCGCATATAGGTCTGACTGCACCTCCCAGTCTGCAGCCTTACAGATATCTGCTAGAGAGGCATTGTGAGCCAACGCATAGGTGGAGGCGACACTCCTTGTGGAGTGGGCTCTCAGACCCAAGGGGCATGGCTCTCCCTGTTATAAATAAGACAGGAAGATGGCGTCAACCACCCAATGGGCCAGCCTCTGTTTGGAGACAACATTCCCTTTCTGCTGACCTTAATAGCAGATGAAGAGCTACTGAAAGTGTCTGAAGCTCTGAATGCGATCACATAGAGGCGCAATGCGTGTACTGGACACAGCAACTCCAAGGCCGGGTCTGCCTCCTCCTGGGGCAGAGCTTGCAGGTTCATTACCTGATCTCGGAGGGGAGTGGTAGGAACCTTGGGCACGTAGCCAGGCCAACGGCAAGGTCCCAAGAGGGCACCAGAGAGGGAGGATCTCGGGGGATTAACCCGACGCGCACCTCTGAGGAACCTTACGATGAGTTGGTGCTCCCCGAGGGACCCACCCTGCACTAAAGAGGGTCGAAGGGGACAGCTTGCGCTCCAACTTTTCTTTCAGGAAGAAAAAGCACCACTGCAGTCGCGCATCTCTGTGGATCCTCTCCACGAGAGGAGCACCAGTCGACGGACAGACCCCATCTCAGAGCATAGGCCTGCCTTGTTGAGGGGACCCTAGATTGGGAGATGGTATCAATCACGGGTGCTGGAAGGCCATAGAGGTCTGCAGCGTCTCATCCAGGAGCCAGATGTGCAGGTTCCAGAGATCAGGTGCCAAATCGTGCCCATCCCCTGAAAAAGGAGGCCCATCCTCACTGGGACATCCCCGCGAGGAGCATGAGGTCAGCAAACCATGTCCGCGAGGGCCAGTGTGGCGCTACCAGCAGAACCTGCTCCTCGTCCTCCCTGAACTTACACAGGGTATTTCTGTGCAAGGAGGCTCACTGGGGAAAAAGCGTACTTGGGCCCCGGAGGACTTGGGGGAGGCAAAGATGTTAGCCTCTCCGAAGTGGCTCCAAATCAGCTGGACTACCTGGGGGAGGAGTCGCCATTCTTCAGGTGGGTGGACTGCCGTGAGAGCTGGTTGGCTGCACGGTTAAGTGCTCCTGGAATGTGAACAGCTTACTCCACAGGAGCAGATGACGGACGAGTTGTGATATGTGACAGAAGCGTAGACCATTGTCTGTTGGTGTATGCTATAGTCGCAGTATTGTCCATACGGACTGGCACGTGCTTGCGGCGCAGCATCGATCGGAAGCGATGCAGGGCCAGAAAACACAGCTAACAACTCGAGGCAGTTGATGCCCGTTGCATACAGCACCCCAACCCGTGAAGGAGACACGGGCTGAATAGGCGGTGACACTCCGGGCAAAAACGCCAATCCGGAGAGTGCCATGGTGCGATGCCATCTCGGGACTCGATCGTGCTGAAGTGGTCTCACATGAAACCCAGCGCCGGTACTGTGGCCGCAGCTGCCATATGCCCAAGGAGCCTCTGACAGGTTTTGAAAGGGACCACTGTCCTGTGCCTGAAGAAGTTCAGCACTGCCTGCATGCGCTCGTTTGGTGAGGCGGCCATAACAGGGTCCATTCGAGGAAAAAAGAGATCCCCTCCTTCTCTGGGAGAGTTTGCTCATTCCCCGGCAGCCCTGAAGGACCAGATGGCTGAGGTGCCGAAGCACCAAGTCCCTACCACCAACTGGGCGCACTGACATGCCCGACCCCCTAGGACCACACTCGTCTCGTGTCGTGCAGTACGGTGGTAGCCCGTCCCGGAGGGGCAAGCTCGGCCCATAAGGACGGACAGGAGCAAACACACCTTGGAAGGCATACGCAGCTTATCCAGCCATGCCCCACGAGAGTGTGCTCAACTTGGGGGACCGCTGGTTGTAAGGGCGTTAAGGTAAAATCAAAACATGAAAGCGCACCTCCTGCAGTTTAATGGCTGCGAACCAATCCTGTGCCCAAATGCACATTCTTAGTATGTGCTTCAGTTTGAGCATCCTTGAACGGCAGCCTGTTTAAGAGGGGACCGATTCAAATCTCCAGGATGGGTCTCAACCCACCGCTCTTTTGGGCACGATGAAGTAAGGACTGTAAAACCCTGACTTCATCTCGACTGGAGGACAGGCTCGATTGCGTCCTTCACCAGTAGGACTGCAACCTTTGCACGCAGGACAGTGGCATCTCTGCGAATGCCTCTGTACCCTGGCAGGTGCCTGGCGAACTGAATAGCAAGCCGTGGCGTATCATCCGTATCAACCACTGCGAGGGGTTGGGAAATCCAGGCTCCCAGCTGGGCCGCTAGGGGAATCAAGGGAACATTGACCGCCGTGACTGTGGTGGGCAGCCTGTTGGAAGAAGGGAACAGGGACTGACCCCAGAAGGATAAAAGTCCTGGAGAAAAGTCTGGCTACTCTGGGCAGCCCCTACCTGCTCCCTTGGTTCAGCATCTGAGAAGATAAAAAACATTGGGTCAAATGGGAACCTCGAGGCACTGGGCCTGGAGGTGTGAAAAATTTCTCTTTTCGTTTTTAGTTCAGGAACTCCTCCTTTAACCATGGTCATGCATTCGCAGAGAACGCATGAATCATCCATGAACGCTGCCCGCATGATCTCGCCCAGACACATGAAGCAGTGATCATGTCCATACAGAGAGGTGAGGGAACTACCGCATCCGGAAGCGCACGGTCGGCTGGACATTCCGGAGAACACCTACACCAACCGTGACAAATTGCACTTTTTTCCCGGATTGCCCAGGGGGGGGGGGCAATCAGGGAAAGGCTAGCTATGTTACATTGAACAGTGCCTTTGGCAAAAGTTGACAGAATCTGTAATTATTGTCACTAGAATGAACATAACTGCATTAGTCTATGCTGATGTTCCAATTAGCTATTTTTCACCGCAATGTATGGAATTAGATAAAGTCTCACTGGAGGACTACCACAAGCTGCACATGCTCGAAAAAGGCAGAACATAAAGTCGGAGGGAGAGATTACAACACAAATATGTCGTGCTGATCGTGCTGAAGTGGTCTCATATGAAACCCAGCGCCGGTACTGTGGCCGCAGCTGCCATATGCCCAAGGAGCCTCTGACAGGTTTTGAAAGGGACCACTGTCCTAAAAAGGCAGAACATAAAGTCGGAGGGAGAGATTACCACACAAATATCTTCATTTAACTAATGACAGTTTGTTTGAAATTGTTTAATTGAATTAATTCAGTATCTGTTTTAGAAAACTATTGAAAATAGACTTTATGCCCACAAAGGCTTGAGGGTGGCCCATGGTTACAATATATCAATATTAAATCAACCAAATTAACCAGAATCCTTGAAAAAGTGGATCGTTTCTCATCATTAAATGAACAGAGAGGGTATATTCAGGGGACTAAATGAAAATTAATGACTGCACTTGCAGTTACATGCCTGTCAGGTCCTAATAGATCTTCTAAATCAGCACTGACTACAGTGTCGGGAGGTCTGAACACCTTCTTTCGTCCTAATGCCTCTTAGGTTTCCTGTGGATTAGAGGAGTAAGACTATGGTTTTCTTCCAGAGGCAAATATCTGAGAACATGTTACCATGGAGGTGACATTCTTACTTCTTCTTTTTTTGTCTTTGCCAAGGGAAATTTCCATATTATCGTCACGCTAAAGATCCGCTTAAGATAAAGATCCGATTTGGCTTATCCCGCTGCACTATTTAATTGCTCTGATGAACTGATATAGTATCTCCCATCTCACTCAGACAGCGTGGCAATGCTTGATCCTGAAGTTGTTTTCATATAACCACTTGGCTCTTTAAAGTCTCTAGAGTCAAGACTTTATCTGTTCCTACAATACCTTGACAAAGGCTTCTGTTCTCAACTTCTGAAGACTAATGGCTTGTTTGTATTAATATGTCATTATCTTCACTGGGGCAATATGGTGCACCCTCTCATGATGATCTTCCTCCTTTTTTACTGGTTGTTTCATTGCTGCCAAACCCTGGCGTATGGCGCACCCCCTCACGGCGTTATAAGCCAATTATGTTACGGCTAAATTGGCCTGTCTAGAGCGATTTCTACGGTGCTCTGCATAGAAGCTGCATCTAAGCAGCAAATATGCTGTGTGTTTACAGACTTTTTTTTTATGTCACACAGAGACGGACTAAATGTATTTACACAGATTCTCAATCATGTCCAACAGTAATCTCATAGTCGGATATCGATTAGCTCCACATTGTAAAGATGCTGTAGTTGTGTTTTTTACTAGGTAAACAGCTTTCCTGGGGTGCAAAAGATGTATTATAGAAAGGAGTTTCATTCTAGAATCTGTGGCTTCAGACTTATGTACATTGCAGTTAATTTTTCTGATTAGTACTGACTAAAACCCACCAGATTTATACTTCATAATGTAACAGGAACCTACTGTATAAGATGAAGATATTTTACCACAGAAAATGACTAATAAAGAAAAAAAAATATATATATATTTTTTTTCCCATTTTGAAATGTGCATGATGTCACCCCTTGAGAGCCCATTTTGCCATTCCCAAGAGGGCTTTTTGCCATCATAACTGAATTGAAAATGGCTTTTTTTGAAATCCTATTCAGTGCCAGAAAGTTTGGAAAGAAATTGATAGATGAGCTTCTGAAACAAACCTATGTCTATGAAAACCCATAGATATAAAGCTGGATATGTGATGCTAACATTCAAAAGCATCAGTTTTCAAATCTCCCAGTATATTAATGTTGTTTTGAAGTCACATTATATTCTTGATATGTGTGAAAATTACGCTTTTATTAATCGAAACTCTTAAATTTAGTTTGATAAGGAATAAAATTTGTTTAACTAGTGTAATTTCTTTTTCTTTTTTCTTTTACTTTTTAACAAAGTGATGGTAATGTACAATGACGAGAATTAAACTATTTATTTAGCAAATGCAGAGACGGTCTCTGTAGTCAAGACAACGATAATCACTAGAAATCAGGTGTCCCCAACTAGGCAAGCCTAAGGCGACAGCAGCAAGGAATCAAAACCCCATCCATGAGAGAATGGGGGAAAAAAACCTTGGGAGAAGCAAGTTTCGTTGGGACCAGTTCTCCTCTGGCCGGACGCCCAGCACCTAATTTCCAGTTAAATTTTAAGCACATGTCGGATTGTGTAGAGGATTTATAGTGCAGTTTTGGAAACTGCAGGGATATGTACTTGTTGGTACGCATTTTGCATCTAGCTAAAAAGTGCACCAAGACACGTTTATGCAGACCAGGTAGTCAGTTTCCTGTGAAGTGGGACAAATGTAATTCAAATTTACACTCATGAATTGAAAGAGAGCTAATTCTTCAATTGTAAAATTTGCCTAACCCTGGTTCACAGGGGGCCCTCATTATTAGGTGGCACACCACCGCTTCCTAACACTCCAATGATTGAATTAGACATTCTTTTATACCTGCTGCATGTTTTAATTAACAAAGGCATAAGCTGCTGATTTATATTAGTTATCACGCTGATGATCTGTTTAATGATGGGTATTTTCTATTTCATTCACAGCGCTTTTCGTTCATGTTTCTTTTTTACATTTAGATTCCTGCCCTTGAAGATTATAACTTTTTACTTCTCTCATGCGTTGCGTATCTGATCATCACAAAAGCAGTCACTAATGCCAGGTGACTTTGAAAGGCTTTTGAAGTTCGAGAACCATACAGTGGTAAAAGAGATGCAATATCATCAAAACCACAGGTTTGACAGATGAAAGAAATCCAATAAGACAACTCCTCTTGCATCATTAAACCAAATTACTTTTAATACACAGTAGCTCCTCAGGTCAAGTGGGGCTCAGAGTGGGTCTGATGAGCCATTAAAGTAACTCCCGTCTTATAGCCGCCTCTGATATGCATGCAGAACAGCCATGTAAAAACTCCATTAAAAGGCATTACGGAGTGGAACGATGCCTAATCAAGCAGGGCTCGAAGGCTTTTGCTTAGTGACTTTCTCACCACAGCTTGCAAGCTATACCTGAAACTGCTTATAGGACATTATTATGGCAGCAGGCTACAATTATGGATTCTTCATTGGGCCATTTTGTCACGTTAGAAAAGCACATTTTCTTGATGGGAAGCCGAGTGCCTTCAGAAACAAACACAATCCGCTGTAAATGATTCTTTTGTGTCCTTTGGATCTTGCTGTCCAGGTTTGATGTATTAAAGAAATACTACAGTACATGTTGTGATAATAGGCATTTTTGTTGGATATATGTGTATATATATATATATATATATATATATATATATATACCTAGTGCCAAATGATTTTCCGGTTGGTCCGCTCTCCCGGAGTCCTATGCATAGTCCATAGGAGTCATAAACATACCGAAGGCCTATTAAATCAGTCTGTGTCCTTGTTTAGAAGCCTCTGCTCTTGATGTTTTCACAGCATGTAGTCTCAAAAGCCATCTTTATTAATTTTTAAAGTTAGTTGTAAGCATGAATCACGCTGTTGACTCTTAACCTGTCTGCCTTAAATGTAAGTAAATGATTCTTAAGATATATACATATATTTTTTTGCAGACCACCTAATTACAACTGTGCAGATCCCCCAAGTTGAACGGCATCTGTGCACGGGGGAGAACAGACGTCAAAAGCATTGATATGCAGCTCTTGACAGGGTCAGGTGAGGGCTGCCGCCTCCTTGTGAAGATATTTTAATTATCTCTCAGTGGATTTGTGTACTATATGATAAGCTTTGTGAGACTTGCGAGGCAGAGCTCAGATTCAGAAAGCAATAAATGTTTTCATCAGTCCCGCATGGTTACGAGGTCAAATCCGAAATAAGCCTCTGGAAAGATTTCATGAGATGGAAGTTTTAGACAGATACATAACACAATTTCATTAACTGGATTACATACCAACCGCTCTATTTGAAAACTTGAATCATTTATCTATATGCTTTCTGAAATAACGCTTTTCTTCAGTGCAGTTGTTCACTTTCTGTATTTTTTTGTAAAATAATAATTTAATAATAAGCTTAATAATTGTTCTTTTTTTCTTTTAATCTTTTTTAGAGGGAACAAAACAGCATGCCACTGTATGTGTGCCAAACTGACTGACATTTTATAACAAGCCTATTCCGAATAATATCACAGATTTAATTGACATTTTTTTTTAATTATGAGTTCTAAATTGGCCTGAAAGTAAGTTGAGAGTTGGTTCTCATTACTGTTCAAAACAACACTGAATTGTGTGAGACTTATCAACAGAATATTTCTGTGCTTGACATTATGCTGCTATGTTCTTTATTAAAATTTTTAAGCATTTCTTTCTCTCTCTGTCTATGATGAATAATACATCTGTGACAAAGTTTTCCTTGATTAAATGGGTATTTTTAAATTTGTTTATTGTGGATTTTATGAGTATGTCTGAGCCAGGGGATGTGCAATTACAGTATATTTTACAACTCTGTTCTCAATCTTTTTTTTAACATCAGAAAGACTTTCACTGCCTTTTCTGTCTGTTTTTATCAGGGTCACAGAACTGGGGTTTTAATGTTTACATTAATAGACCCACAAACCTTCAACTTTTATCTTTGAGATTTCAGTTTATTGCTCTGGTGAAGTGTAACAATTAATTTTCCATCCCTTATACCCAAATCAAAGACAATGGCCATGCCCCTTTCATGCCTTTGAGGTATTTCCATTATCCCCTTTCATGTTTTTTCTCTGTGTAAACAAAAGTAGTAAGTAGCTTACAGTTCTGCACACAATAAACATGGTTTCAGAAGTGTTCCCTGATGAACTGGTTTGAGCTTGTGTTTGTTCTTGGGTCTACTGCGGTTCTGGACTGCACCTTTGATTTTGTTGTCTTTTGTTTTCAAAATTCATAATTATAATGTGATGTGAATTTTAGTGAAGTGATTTGATTCAGTATAAAATGGACCTGCTGACATTTTCATATTTCTTGCTCAGGTTTTATTTGAAGAAAAAAGACAGCATGTGTTTTAACACTAATGCAACAGAATGATTAGCAAAAGATGAGCATTAGATTAATCCATGCTTAATGCATTTACCATTCCATTGCTGCTATACAGAAAGTGATGTGAAATGCAGTTTGGTCACCAATTATGTCTCCTCATAAGCTTATATATATATATATATATATAGAGAGAGAGAGAGAGAGAGAGAGAGAGAGAGAGAAAGAGCATTATATGAATATTACATAAATATTGTCACTGGTATTGTTATATTGTAAAAAAAAAATTACAATTTAAGATGCTTTCTGTTTAAATATAAATTTAAATGTAAAATATATGTGTAAGATGTAGTTTATAAGCTGAATTTACAGCAGTCAATACTCCAGTTTTCAGTGCATAAATCTTCGATCTAATATGCTGATTTGATGTTAATGAAACATTTCTTATATATAATAAATAAATCTAAATCGTACTGACCCTGAACTTAATTGTCTCTGTATATTAAAAGCAAGCCATTTGGAGGTTATAGGACCTTTATGAAAAACGTAAATAATGTGGAGCTATTAGAATAGGATCAACTGGTGATGTGAATTTGGGGCTTAGCTTGTTTGTGTGACCAGTGTCAAAGAAACCTATTTTCTAATTCAGTTATTGCTGCTATAATTGCTCTTTTGACTAGGTGCAGTCAATCAAGCGATCAATTCATTGATTTGCCTTTCCTTATTTTCTTTTCTGCAGGTTTTATGATTTTAGTCACCTGGTTGGGACATTTCACTTATATTCTAATGATGGAGACTTTCTTAGGTGTGAAGGTGCTGACGGCATGACCGTGAATCACTGATCTTCCACTTTCCTCATCGAGGTTACATTTACATTTTCATTCATCTCACTTTACCTTTCAGCTTTTTAAAAATGATTGTGTTTTATTATAGTCATTTTTTTTGCACCATTTGGTGATTTTATCTGCACAGAAATTATGGTTTTAAGCTGTAAAATAATGCTGATACTGGAGCAAGCCATGCATATTATTGGTGAATATCACTGATAAATGTCAAGTAACAATTTAACAGACTGATTTTTTCTCCTTTGGACTGTGCACATTTTTATTTCATTTTAAAGAAAATATTGTTAAAGCCTTGTAGAAGTTAGATGACCATAGATGAAGTAGTTTGAACAGTTCACATACAAGCTTAGCATTGTCCTATACTAAAAGGCATGTTTGAGCTTGTCCTAACTTAACTAAGGCCTAATCCTGGCTTAACCTAAACCTTTTCTCTGAAACTATTACTTCAAACTGTTAGCCACAGTACATTTATATTTAAGCATTTGGCCAAACACAGCAGTTCATACATACTTCACATGTGCAAATTATTTTTGCTAAATTGTAAATATTTTACAACTGCAAAATGCGTATTAATTTTGAACGAATTACCTACAACTAACCCCACCCATAAACCTATCCATCAGGTTAACCTCCCTAAACCTTACCCATCAAATAGTACAAAATCATACAAGCGAGGGCGCAGGAATAAGTACAAATTTGCCACCTTGTAAAATGCATACAGATTGGTTGTGAGACTGTTGATTTATTTGGCAGACACAAAAGCAAATTACAGTGCACAAGAAGGTAACTGTCGGGGATCAGGAGTGAGACGCTCAAATCCATTTGCAAAGTATTTATTTGGATAACACACGGGGCAGAGTAAACAAGCAATGGTCAGAGACAAGGCGAACAGAGCAATACAGGACAGGCAGAATCGTAGTCAGGAGGCAGGCAGAAGTCGGCAGTGGGGAATCAGAATAACAATAACAATACAACAGGAACAGACGGGAAAACGCTTACAAAGGTGGTGAGACACACACGCAATGATCAGCGGGGAATGACTGGAGAACTGGAGTATTTATGCACAGTACTAACGAGACAGAGGGGAGGAGAACACATCAGTTGCCATGGAGACACATAAGGTGGGCGGAGAACAAAGTGGTTACTAAGGCAACACATGAGGTGGGTGGAGACAGAGTACCCAGGTGACAGAAAATACATGGAATGGAAAAACACAGACACAGTACATGGGGGCAAGTGCATTAAGGCCTGTTCACACCGGGACGAATATTGCGTATGAATATCGCTAATGCCTCATGACTAAACAAAAGGCATGTGAGTGTGCACACCTAAGCGTAAAAAAAAAAAACGCTTCTGTCTCATTTTTTTGGTTCCACGTGCCGCGTTAAAATGAGATGGCCCACTAATGAGATTGCTGCTTTTGTTCAAGTGCCTGCTGCTAAAGCTACAGTACACAGCTTGGTAGTGCTCAAGCACAAAACAGTCTTGTCAAGCACACAAAGTAAGTAGATGAAGATGCACCATGGCAAAATTAATGTAGAGCTTGTTTCTTTATTGCCAGAGCTGCTGCTTTTTTTTGGCAGATAACAAAGAAGCGTGTTAATGGTTCTGACAATAAAAATAAATAATAATAAAAAGAAATAGCTGTAAAGATAGCATCAGTGTACAGAAAAAACATGATTTTTGAGTAATTAACTATGAGAAGGTCACAAGATCTCAAATTTCTAAGAGTATACGGAAGCAATAAATCACTTAAGTATTGAGATGACAGGTTACTGAGGTCTTTATAGATAAATAATAAGATTTAAAAATCAATCCTGTACTTGACAGGGAACCAGTGAAAGGACATTAAAGTGAAAGTTATATGGTCATGATTTCGCTTCCCTTCAAGCGGATTTTGAACCAACTGAATATGAGAAATGAAAGCCACAGTATAGCGAGTTATAATAATGGAGCCAAGACGTTACAAAGGCATGGGTAGCTCAGGATTTCCCCTGGATAAAAAGAGCTTGACTTTACTGAGAAGGCGAAGTTGGTAAAAACACGACTTCAGAACAGCTAAACTCTGTTTGTCAAACTTTAAACTGGAGTCAAACAATATACTCAAATTCCTGACACACTGTGTGGTATACTGTATGAGACAAGGAAGCCAAAATCAAAAGCCCATTTGCATCAGCTCATGCATTCCCTGGGTACTGAACCCATGACCTTGGCATTTCTAATGTTTGAGCTACAAGAATACTTGAGCTATAAGAATAGTTTGAGACTGCTACTGCATATTTCCTGAATATTCCTTGCGACAATGGTGCTTGCGACAATAAATTCATGGGTTTGATTCCCAGAGAATGCATGCACTGAATTATATACCTGTTTACCTGTGCAATTTTAGTCACTTTAAGTGAATGTGTATACCAAATGCATAAATGTATAATATAAAAAAATGTATGAGTAAACTAGTTTTTCCTTCTGGCTTTGCTGTATTGTCTGAGGTCAGTGTTGCCCTTATGAGTGCTGTTCTTGGCTGTTCTGAAAAGTGCTGTTTACAGCGTTCTCTGAAATACAATGCCATCTCAGCAATGGCTGCAACATCCCGGCCTTGTGTGTGTGTGTCTGTGTGTGTGTTAACTGATACCCTTCTAGATTCAGCCATTACACCCCAAACAACAAGGCTTCAACATAACCAACAAAGGGCTAGACAGAGAATGTAAAAGATCCTCAGCTCTCTTTTTTCCCTCAAGATGCTAAACGTACTGTATATGAGAGCCTCACTGCAGCAGTCTCAGACAGACTGATGTCCTTACACAAGGAGAAAGATGTCTGCAGCTGAGGCATTTAACGTCTGCTGATAGCGAGAGGTAGTCTGATATGTCTGACATGCTGATCCATTACCACAGGTCATGACATCCTTTAACCAACAGCAATCTTTCTGCCTTTTCTAAGGTATTTGGTATGTGAGTTCTTCACTTTTATAAAACAAAGGAAAAATAATACTAAAATACCCTGTTTCCTCAAGTTAAGCAGCAGAGTATTTGGATTCTTGGAGCAAAGGTCTGTCTAATATGTGTTGCCATGAGGCAGATAGATGAACAGATGGGAGCAGTTATTTATAGACCCCATTATCTCAGTCCATCAGACACTCATTTATGCCACATGCGATAAGATAACGCAAAAATGCATCCGTCTCTGACCCTAAGCCATAGCTAAACCTTAGATGCATTTTTATAGGCTTCTTCACCTTTTACATTTGAAGGCTATGACTACGCAACTATATCTGTTTAAGCTGGTTGGCGCCGATCGCTGCTTGTGCCCGTGTTGTTGCTGTGTATTGTATGCTGTGTCTCTAGGGACGTTGAGAGATGCTGAAATGCCTCCCTGACATTTACTGAAGGATCATACTCTGGGAGGATATGCTCTGCTTTTGTCAAACGAGGTTAAAACCCATTGACATTTTGCAGGCCGCTGGATACCATCTGTGGCGGTGGTCTCTTGCTGGTCTCTCTCTCTTTCCACTCCGGGTTAAAGACACAGTGACATTTGCCCGGCATGTCGAACACTTGCCTTTCGCCCCTTACCTCGCGCCCATTTCAAACATCTGTGGTATATGAAGCAAGAATCAGCCTAATCTTGTTTATTTCACAGTGTTTGCTGGAGAGCTTTGGTTTTTTCACTGCCACAAGCATGAAGACGTAATTGGGAGCAAGTTAGATGGAGATCTCTCTTCCCAGGAGTATCTGGCTCATACAAAGCTGAGAGCGCAATATTTCATCTTTTCCTGTCAGGTCAGCGGTTTCCGAACACCTAAATCTATCCACAGACTTGTAAAACAGGCTTTCTGTCTTTGTTTAATCTAAACGCCTCAAACTGTGTGAATCATTCAAGCCAGAATGAAACATCCTCATGTGAATATGATCAGTAAACATTAGTCTAACACAGTCATTCCCAACCAGTGGTATGTCTGTCCCAGGGGGTACTTGGAAAGATTTTGCTAAACAGAAATTAAGACTTAATTTTTATATTTATGCTCCTATATATTCATTAATGAAGGACCCAGGAGCAGCTGGGTGGGTGAGGACAAGGACATACTGTATAGCTGCCATCGCAGCCCGGAACCGGATGAGTGGAGGAGGATTGATGAATGGATTAAATAACCCTTTATCATACACATTATAAAAGCAGTGTTTAAATACATTTGACTTTCTTGTATAATATCATTAGGTAAAATGTCTGAATAGTTTCACTGGAAATGAATACATAAGCACTAAAACCTGGTGTAATAAAAATATGTGTGCAATGTTTGTGGAGAGAGGTTACTATAGGGATAGAATTATTTCTACGGTTGAATTACAAAAATAAAACAAAATAAAAGTTCATATTATGTGGATTAAACCCACTTGACATTACTACTGTTCAACAGTTTTGGGGGTCAGTAAGAGGCATTTATTTAATGAAAAAATTCAGTAATATTACGGCTATTATTATTTAACTTTAATAGGACTATTTTATATTTTAATATATTCTAAAATGTAAATTACTTCCGTCTTCTGTGCCACATCATGATCCTTCAGAAATCATTGTACATTTGCTTCTCAAGACACATTTCTTATTATTTTCTACAACAGTACAAACAAACATCAGATGTTATGCTAATTATTTAGTTGTAAACAGTGAAACATGTATTGATGAATAAGAAAAAAAACGTCTAGGTTACTATCGTAACCCACGTTCCCTGAAGGAGGGAACGGAGACATTACATATGGGAACTCGCCA
>JAUMHG010000111.1:32662-44004 GCA_032359395.1 Enteromius anoplus | reverse complement strand
CTGTTCTTCTATTTGATAATGTTCAGTGCTTTGCTACAATCTGTATTGTTAAAAGAGCTATAGAAATAAAAGTGATTTGACTTTTTTCTCTTCTTTAATTCTTTAAAGATTTTTTGGTAATTGAGAAAATTAATTTCCTCATTCTAACAATGATTTTTTTTCAGCTTTTGATTTCATCTCCCTTTCATCAATTTCCTCATCCCTCGCTGTCGTTTTTTCCTGTCATCAACAGCCCTGCTATTTTACATGACTGAGATCATGTCGAGGAAAAGACTGAACCCTCCAAAAATATCTGTAAATGCTGCAATCAGACACATTGTGGCAGAAATTAGTTTCAACATTTCAGCAGTGTCAACAACCAGCCTCCTTCTGTGGTTTTTTAAGGTCGCTGAATATTTTCATATATTCCAAAAAAAGACTAATTATGGCCTAAGTTATATAAGTCTTCCAGCTATTTCTTTATGTTAATAATACTTACAAAAATGTTTATTTCAATATTGTGTTAAAATTGTTCTGCGCATGTTATGTGGACTGGGTAACGGTGAACCGGTCTGTGCAGTTAAAAATTTGACACCGGTAGTCAAAAGTAGAAGTTATAACTCAGTAAATATAATTGTCAGAGTTTTATTTTGCGTGAAGGGGTTAACATGGTTTAATTGCTTACTTGGTAAAAAGGTGCATTTATACGATTCAAAAACAGAATAACAGCAAGGTTGAACAAACAATGATCAGAATGGTCAGTCTCTGTAGATTCAACTAAGCTGAGAAGAAGTGCCAGTTCGCTACTTGTCGTCGAACTTTTTGTTTATAGCGTCTTTTGCATCTTTTATATCTGTCAGAGTCTCCTGAAAGCCAGCTGCTATTTCTCTCACCTGAAGAATAAATTTCAGAGTTTCTGATTTGATGTCTTCTACTTTTCTCTCGTCTGCAGGCTGATTCATTTCAGAGATCTCCGTCGAATCCTGAACTATACCAACAACATCAAGGGCGAGAAACAGAGCCGAGAGCGCGCCGGTGATCGCCACCGCCATACCAACAGTGTTTGCAGCTGCATGGAAAGCTTTAGCAGCCGCACACGCTTTCCCGATCTGAGCCACTTCTGCTACGTATGCGATCTTTAATAAATGTGCAGCACTTCTCACTGCTTCTGTACCTTCTTGCGTCTTTAACGTCTGCTTCACCAGCGGTCCAATCGCTCCTGTGCTGTGAGATATGGCATTCAGAAGCTGAATCAATGGGTTGATAGTGTTCTGGAAGTCACAGATGATCTTTTCAATATTTCTCCGTAGGTTTTTCTGCTTGATCATGTTGGTGAGGCCGAATGTTGCACCTGTTGCTCCTCCAGCTACTCCGACAGCAACACCAACAGCAGTAAGAGTCAACGTAGCGCCAAATGTGATCGGAGCCAAACACAGACCTGCTAAAGATGTGATTCCTCCAGCTGCTCCTATAAGCGTTCCTGCTAAACTGCCCACAGCAGATTTCTTGTGCAGAGATTCAAGTTCATCAATGATGTCATTCAGTTCCTTCATTTGACTAATGAGGGTTTGACAATTCCTGTCAAATTCTGAGTTCAGTTCCTTAATGCTTCTTTTCAACTCATAAAAATTTTCCCTGAAATGTCAAACACATTTTATTTTTATTTTTTTGTGAACTTTATGGCCTCACTACGGAATATATAATAATGTTGTAACTTTTTTGAATACGAAATGCTTTCCACTTACCACTCATGTGGTTGATTCCCCTCACCTGCATTGATATAAGGAATTGTAATATTTCAGTTAAGTTACTGAACTATACATTTGACACTAAACTTAATAAAGCTGAATGGTTCATGAGATTGAACAATGTATAATTTCGTTAAAGGGATAGTTCACCCAAAAATGAAAATGTGATGTTTATTAGCTTACCCCCAGGGCATCCAAGATGTAGGTGACTTTGTTTCCTCAGCAGAACACAAACGAAGATGTTTAACTTTAACCGTGGCAGTCTGGTAGTCATTAAATGGAAGTGGATGGGCACCAGACCTTTCAAAGTAAAAAAACATGCACACACAAATCCAGATTACATCCTGCGGGTCGTGACGATATATTGATGTCTTAAGACACCAAACGATCGGTTGTTGTGAGAAACTGAACAGTATTTATATCATACCTCTGATAGACAACTATGTCCAAACCGTCTCGGGCTCACGCTTTAGCGTAGGATACGCAAACGCTGTTCACAACAGATCACTTCCGGCGTTCGCGTATCCTATGCCAAAGAGCGTACACAGGGAACTCATGTTGATCACAAGCCCAAGACGGTTTGGACATGGTTGTCTATCAGCGGTATGATATAAATAATGTTCACTTTCTCACATCAACCAATCGTTTCGTGTCTTAAGACATCAATGAATCATCACCAGCCGCAAGGTGTAATCTGGATTTGTGTGTGCATGTTCTTTTACTTTGAAAGGTCTGGTGAAGGTCTGGAGTCCATCCACTTCCATTAAATGACTACCAGACTGCCACGGTTAAAGTTAAAAATCTTAGTTTGTGTTCTGCTGAGGAAACAAAGTCACCTACATCTTGGATGCCCTGGGGGTAAGCTAATAAACATCACATTTTAATTTTCTCTTTAAATGGCTTACCGATGAATGAAAGATGTTTTTTAACACTCTGATCTGAAGCTTTGATGTCATCACTAGAGTTCCTGGGATGGTGATCCATCTTTATGAGAAATTTAATTTAATTACCTTCTTATTACTCAACAATCTAAATAATCTTATTATTATTATTATTATTAACTGAGAAGACTGAATGGTTCTATGTCCTATATGCTCTTTTCTGCAAAATTTTGTTGATACACAACAGAGTAAAATAAATAAAGAAAAAAGAAAGAAAGAAACACTGTAATTTGTGTAACATTACTCTGTTTACCTGAAAACTGTAGTTTTACCTTCTCCTACTGTCAGAAGAAAGGTGATTTAAGTAAGCTATGACAGAGACAGAGAGAGAGAGAATAAACAAAATAAAGATGGAAAAAATACTTCTGAAGAGAGAAAACTAAATTTCTTACCGGGATAAAGAAAACTGTAGACATTGATTTTCAATTTCATTATATTTCCACCTTTTTCTGCTTTGGGTTAGCCTAGCAGTAAATATGTCACGTTGTCTGTCCTGGTTTGTGTCTTCCTGTTCGTCCGGTTCTTGTAACCAGTTTGATAGCATCCACCTGGGCTCCTCACCTGTTTTGAGTTCTTCCTGAGTGTTTTTTTTTTTTTTAAGTCTGCTCTGTTTAGTCTCTGCTTGTCGGTCCTCAATCTTACCATGTTATTTAATGTAACAATGTAATTTAACTGCCTGTTTGTCTGCCCATTCAAAGTCATTTTGTTGAAGTCTCATCTGCCTATGTGCATTTCTGCACCACGCAGCTCTTTGAGGGGTAATATAGGTTAATATGTTACAGAGGAACCAGTATCTCTCTCACTACCAGTTGTGACTGGGTCCTAAGGCCAGCTGAAATTCAGAGAAACAGCAAGTGTTTTACAGCTTTATTTTGATAATGGCATACACATGATTATAATGACAAATTCAGCATTCAGAAGACTTGATTTGTTCAATTTACTTTGGTTGAACCCTACAATCATTTAGTTTAGGTGTTACAAAGGGAACCGAAGGTCGAGAGGGGATCCAATTGCAAAACTTTATTCACAACCGTAGTCAAACAGGCAGGATCCAGGCAATGTAAAAGAGTATCTGATAACAATCGGCTGCAAACGATTTTAATTTTTGGGTGAACTTTCCCTGTAAAGACTTAAGCTGTTGTCATGTACTGTAAGCTCCGTTACAGAAGTGTTGCTGCTTAAGCGGATTAAATGAAACCGTTAAGAACATGTCAGTGTGTGTGTGTCAATAATGAATAAATGCATTTCTCATGTTAATGGTGCGTTTTAAATAAAAAAGTCATCTAAATCCCCTTTCTTTCAAGAGAACAGCTCTAGACTATGACAACCTGTTCCTGGAAGTCTTGTGAACACGGTTTCTTCGAACCATGCATAAACATTGTTTTCTTAAAAGCACAAATATGTACATTCATACTGCTCACATATTATTGTAGCCAAGTTTGCTCTGATAACAATCAGAAAGGCTTCATGTAAAGGCTATAAGAGCATCTCCAAGCAGCTAGATGTTCCTGTGACTACAGTTGCTCATATTATTCCGATATTTAACAT
Source organism: Enteromius anoplus (assembly GCA_032359395.1). NCBI lineage: Eukaryota > Metazoa > Chordata > Actinopteri > Cypriniformes > Cyprinidae > Enteromius > Enteromius anoplus. The sequence goes on along the minus strand of JAUMHG010000111.1, from coordinate 39,788 downwards.
CCATAGGACTGTAGCCAAACTTCCTGGTCGTGGCTGCAGGAGGAAAATTTATGACAAATCAAAGAGACGGATAATCCGAATGTTAACAAAAGAGCCCAGGAAGACTTCTAAAGAGATCCAAGGTGAACTTTTTGCCAAGGCACATAAGCTCTATGTTCACAGATGGAAAAATGAAGCATATCAAGAGAACAACACTGTCCCTACTGTGAAACATGAAGGAGGCTCTGTAATGTTCTGGGGCTGCTTTGTTGCATCTGGCACAGGGTGTCTTAAATCTGTGCAAGGTACAATGACATCTCAAGACTATCAAGGGATTCTAGAGAGAAATGTGCTGGCTAGTGCCAGAAAGCTTGGTCTCAGTCGCAGGTCCATGTGTGTATGATGCCATGCAAAGAGGATCCCTCAAGCTGGAGTATTGCACCCATCAGCGTAGGACTGCTTGAGTCTCACATGTTTCACCTAAACTTCACATATAGCACATGTTACATAACACCCTCCTTAGTTTAGGACCTCTTCACTCCATAATCAAAAAAAAAAAAAAAAAACCCCATCTAGCAGCCGTACATCGAGCTCTGTCCGCTTCTCATTGACAATAGGGGTTTAAAACTCTGGTCCGCCCTTAGCCCTCTCTCTGGACAGCATGTCAAACAAGCTTAATTGTACGTTTAATTTCAAGGACGAACTCTTGAAAGCTGCCATTATTTTCATTACATTTATTAAAAGGCTGATATGTCTCAAATTGTTTGCAATACACAGTTACACGAGAAGCATTGTAATTCTTAAATATGTGAATGATCACCAAAAGGAAACTAGTCAGAAATCAATGACATAATATTTTCATTCAAGCACAATTATACAGAAATGTCAGACAATGCATTTAGAATCAGAATTAACATTGATCCATTTAGTGAAATAAAGACTTGATTTCCAGTGTGTTATTTTCCACTGCCACAGTCCCCTGTAAGTAAAATATTTGTTTATTGCATCTCAAAACACATTTAGAATCCGTCCTATTTGTGCAGCTTTTTGTATGTAACTGTACAGACAGACTCACTTTTACCAGCGTTCACCATCTGCTTCACCTGCTGAGGGGTCTGAGACCAGTATAGAGTCGTGAAGGTGAATCCTCTATCAGCCAGAGCAAATCCCAACTGAAAATAAGATACAGTATATATAAATTATGTTCCTCATGAAGCAGCTCAGGAGCAATAGCCATGTATTAGAATTTCGAAGAAACTTCGATTTTTGATCACTAAAACATCTGTAAGAATTAGGGTTTCATATTAATCTCTTAAAATGACTCTCTAAAAAAACTCTTACAATGTCTACAAAAACATTTAAGGGTTTGACTGAATTTTAAGTGCATCTCAACTTCAGGGGCCTTATTTCTAAAGCGTGCTCATGCACAGGTTTAACCATAGAGTGTGCCCTGATAGCACACGTACATCTTGGAGACATCTATTGGATCTACATGATGTACTGTTTAATTTGTTTGCTCATCTGCAATATATGGAAGCCCATTTCTGCCAACGAATAAAAAAAATTTAAAGGGTTTATGCGACTTTTTATCTCACAAATTAGGAGATATAAACTTGCAATTCTGAGAACATACAGTATCGGCCTTTTTTTCACTCAAAATTGACAGACCAATGAGGTGTAAGTGGATGGACTATTTAAGGAGTCTTATTCTGATATATATGTGGCGTCCTGTTCATTTTGAGCTCTTCTTTCCATGGCGTCCTCCTTTTTGTAACCTTAATTTTTTTGATCCTTTCTTTTTAGGAGCCATTTAAGACTTGATGTGGAGCAGGGGAGGCTATAGACACTTTCTTTTGGTGGTGTGTTTCACAGGGTGCCGTGTAAGACCTTTAACCCATGCTCTTAAAATAAAGTATACTTGTGTATTGTTACCCTCGTCTCATTCAGTCTTATTCCTTGCCTTCAAAGTGGCCTCCAAACTAGGAGTATTTCCCTGGCCCCCCAACAAGGTGGCGTGGTCGGATTAATTAATTCTGGTTCTAATTCATCAGACCTCTGGGAGAGCCACACATCTTTTGGACGTCTCATTTTAGATGTCAAATAGACATGTCTTTAAGATGTTTATTATTTATAATGTAAGTAAAACTACAAAAAGACATTTGTATACAGCCGATGCTTTCCAGATCATGGGATCTTTAACAGACATCTTGCAGATGCATGTGTGCTATCTGGGTGTGTCCACCTAAATCCACGCCAAAGTTCATATTTCTAAAAACGTCAGGGTCTGAGAAGTACTGCAGATTTTTGATGTTTCATGTGCTAATGAAATTATTTATGAGCCGTTTAAAATGCAGAAACCAATTATTTGCGCGCAAGTTCATTTGTGCTTTATAAATGTTACATCTAAAAGAGACGCGTACACACATTTTCCGTTCGTATGTTCATTCCAACACAATCTCACGACTACTTCTTACATTTTCGTATGAGGTGGCAAATTTGTACGACCTCACTTAGACGATTTCGTATGATTTGTCTAAGCTCCAGTGACGGGTAGGTTCAGGGGCGGGCTAAAATGCATATACAGTTTAGTGAGGTTGTATGAATTAGCCACTTATTATTATTATTGTTATTATTGCCGTGAGACTGGGCTGTTCATTCTATAAGTCGCACTTTTTGAGAAATGATCATAAGATCAAATTTAGGATCATTTCCGTGCAACAATTTATAGATGAGGCCCCAGAACTACAAAGTCTGTTTTTTAAGAAGAGGCAAACCCGATGAAAGCTGCTGCCAATTAACAGTAATCCAAAGTTATTTCTTTTGATGGTTGTCTTTTTCTCTCACCTGTTTCAGAACATTTGCTCTCACCAAAGGGTCAGTCAAGTCAACTCTGGAGTTAAACTGCATCTTCATGAATGATCTTTTTAAATCTAAAAGATTCACGTAAACAACAACAAAACAAATTAGTAGAAGTTGCTCTCATTGAAATATATTAATGCTCATCTATGTTTTGTTGACCAAAAAACGTGACGTTGTTAAACCTCCTTCATACACCTCCACCTCACAGAGAGAGAGTGTCTTCTTGTCTCCAGGAAGGATCAGATTCACGTAACGTCCAACCATCTGACCGCATGAATATCTGTAGGACTCACCTGCTGGAATAGCAGCAATAACAGCACATCTACAGACCAACAGAAAACATTAAAAAAAAAAATCAGAATAAGTCCATATCTGTGCTCGATGTCTCGCATTCTTTCAAACTCAAGGGTCTCACATGGGATTGTCATTGCCATTGTTCTCCAAAGAGTTTCCGATGCGAATCTCAGCTCCGTTTAATTGTTCTGCACAGCAGTCGTTTCTGTTAGTGATGACCACTTTACTAATGATGGAAGTATAATGCAGATCCAGCCTCCACCACGGGTTGGACTCTCTGAGAGTCAACGAGCATGATGTATTCTGCTGAAGACCCCGATTACCATCGATGGCCTTTTCAGCAAAGAAGCCTGTAAATGTTGATGACTGTGTTGTCGCTCCATTCACTGCCACATTTTCTAATTAAAAAAATAAAAATAACATATAGAGTTGGTTTGGGAAGATCATAACTCCGTATGTGCTATTTTTTTAATTACATTTGCTTTCACAAATCTAGTTTTAGCAAAAACTTTAGGTTAGGGTTAACAATGTACAAAAAAAAAGTTCAAGAATAACTTACACAAAATGTATGCACTATTCATGAATGCCTGGGGCATTATAAGCATGTACTGTATAAAGAACCCTACATACACTATGAGATGATGATTCTGCCGCACATTGTGTTTGGAGGCATTGCAAAACCTCACATTTATTATCATTAAAGTAATTTTTGTTGTTGTTTTGGAACCTTGATTGTCTTCCTCTGGACAAGTGCCGCTTTGCGGAAAGCCCTTTTATGGAGGTGGTTTGGGTGTGTATTATGCAAATTACTAACTTTTTCATGAGAAATTTAAATATGCGCATACATACGAAAAACATATGCAATCAGGGCATCAATTAGCCGCCATTAATACTGTATGCTGGTGTAAAAAGCCAGGTCTCTGTGGCTCTCCCTAATAGCCAGCAGAGGGCACCCTCATCTGAGTATTGACCTGGACATGGACTCAGTTTCCCATAACCCCGTACCTAGGGCAACATCAGTCCCAGTTAGCCTTCCCCTTCTTAAGGCCCTTTTTCACACTCGTTTAGCTAGCCTTGGAATTCTGAGCATTTATTTCCCCAGTATACATCCTGTGGATGATTCTGGACTGTTCTTACTCTGATTCTCTGCTGCCTGTCCTAGTGACCTTGGTCTTCGTTACCGACCTAGTTCAGATTGTCAGCAGCCTGCCCCGACCCCAGCCCGTCTACTGTTTACTCTGTCTACTCAGGATTGCCTACATTGCTCAGTCTGCCCGTTACCAACCTCTGTTTCTGTTTGACCATGCCTCAATAAAACTGCAAATGGATCCGACCGCCTCTGACTTCTCATTACAGCTGGGGACGGAAACTGCTTTCAAATGCATGATCATTTTTTTATTTCCCTTTGAGCAGAGACTTGCGATCGCACAAACTCTGTTCATTTTATTAGAACATGTTATTTGCTTCCGGTGCCTTTCTGAATACAGATACCAACCCATCCCTACACTTCACATCCCCAGCACAGCCTGGAACAAAACCTTTAACCTTGTGTTTCTTCACAACACCTGCTGTGCTTCTGATGGTTCGACTGGCATCATGTGTTGTGTTGGGGACATAGTGATACCGGCTGTGATGTCACAGTCAGTGTTATGTTCAGATGCGCCTGTTTTTCAGTGTTTTTTACACAAAATTTACACAAGTTGAAAAAGATCAGTTGAAAAATGTTTATTAGCAATGAATTACCTGCCAAATACCCATAAACACCAACTTCTGTAAGACTAAGAATCTTCTCATTTCCAGGAATATGAACAACCACACAACTTCCCTTCATCCCACCACATGAGAATGTGGCTGTGGCACCGTCTGCAAGAGTAGAAATCACAGCACATCTAGAGACAGAAAGATCATCTGTTATACGCTACTGTTCATCTGCAGTGTTATTAAGCTAGAAAGAGAAACATCCTCACATGGTGTTGCTGTAAATGTCAGTAAAGTTCCCGATACGAATCACTGCTCCATTAATCCTGTCACCATTGCCTGGTCTGTTAGTGATGGTGACCCTGTTCACTCTGTACACCTTCAGTAGATCCACTCTCCACCACGGGTCAGTCTCAGAGTTAGTGTGGGTAAATGTGTCTAACAGTCCATCGAGAGCCAGTTCAGGTATACACATGTGGTAAGTTGACGACTGACTAGTTTTGCCCCATAGTGCTGCGTTCTCTGGGAAATGTTTCAGAAATAAAGGTAATATATATATTTTTTTCAATTGTCATTTAGTGTTAGATTTTGCAAAGGACAGAAATTCAGGGTTGCAAACAAATGGCAGATATTTAAAATGAGGGGCAAAATAACGAATCAGATCCAACATTTGTCATTTCATACAAATATAAAACATATCGTGATTGGTTTGATATGTTAAATTGTACAGAAATGATTATAATCTGACTTCAGGACTTAAAGTTTTAAGAATTTAAAGTTGCAATACATTCAAGTAACTTCTCTTTTAATTTGTGATGGATATTTGAGTGAAACAAAAAGAAAAAAAAAAGAATGTATGGTATGTGCATCAGATGATTTGATTTGATGTTTACATGTTTTAGTGCACTTACGTATATGTAAGTGCACTAAATAATTGGAGGATCATACAGTATAAATGAATGAATGGAATTGTTATAAAAGATCAGTTTTCAGGGGTAATATTGCCTACAAATTTATAAATAAATAGATAGATAGATAGATAGATAGATAAATTGATTAAAACCTCTCAAGACACCCCCCCCCCCACCTCACAGACATATTTACATTGTTTATAGCATGAAAAAATTATGTAAAAAATAAAATAAAAAAATATAAAAAATTATAAATTAATTATATTTATTTTCTAAGTTTAATTTCTAATATATATATATATATATATATATATATATACATACACACAGTGTGCACACATAGAGATTCATAAAGATGATTCTCAACTATAACTGAATGATTTGTCATAAACAGGATTTCTCATTATGTACTACGTATCAATAATCTAAATCAATCTTGCATATTCATGTGTTTTTGTGGCAACATGTATTGAAAAAAAAAAAAAGAGTAATAACGGGAGTGATAATTAACCAGATTTGCATAATAATATATAACAATTAATATATTATGGAAATATAATTTATTTTCCTATTCATTTGTCATGTCTCCCTATTGCAAAATAAATGCTTTTTATATGGGGACATGCATGAAAATCAATGTCCTGTTTCGTAACAGGAAGTCATATTTTGATCTGGATCCCCGTAACACGTTGATTTATGACACATAATTAAAAACTGACACAGATTTAAATAAGAATTCTAAAATATCATATTTTCATTAGAGTGTCACTAAATTAACATCAGTCGTTTTTGAAGAGCAAGGAGAAAGTGATCATGATGAAACATTCATCATCATGTGGTATCTCTGAAAACCCTGAATCTGCTCTGTACAGGACATCCAGACTTAAAACTGTGGCTTGTAGAGTCTCGTAGAAATATAACGTTCCTATATGAGGGTCTTAAGAGGATAAGTTCATAAGTTAGATTTTCTGACTCCTATGGTCTTACATAGAAAAAAAAGAAGAAGAAAAAAAAAAAAAACATCAAACTGCAACATAGCTTTAGAGAAGGGGTCAATTTCCAAGTACTTTTGTATGAGTCTGTTCAAACAGACAAAACAGAGCAGATGTGTCAGTAAACTGAAGGATTCTTACCTTCTTGTCCATTCACCATAACCCATAAAAACCCTGTGGAAACAAACGATTCACTAAACAGAGGAGACTAAAGTGACACATTCAACTCGTTCACATTATGCACAAAATAAACCGGGCACATTTGATCACCTTATCTGGCTTCGCTCCCCAATTGAAAAACACTGGAAACACATACAGTCAGTTACCCTTTCAGTCGAATCACTTCGACGTTACATATGGGAACTCGCCAGAGAGACCGATTTGCCTTTGAGC
>JAUMHG010000111.1:11030-25227 GCA_032359395.1 Enteromius anoplus | reverse complement strand
ACAGGAGCACACGAGGGAGACTGAATGAAAACAAAAACACAGATCACACGGACATGGAATGCCTAGGGGGCGTGACACACACATTCTGTATATAGGTATTATGAAAAATAATAGCAGTTATTAACAGTTACTTACAATAACTGTTTTGATGTAACGGATACATAACTAAATTAATTTTATGTAATAAATTACTGTATTAACACACTTATACACAATTATAATGTATTTGTTAAGATATTACAATAAAGTATTTATTTTTATAAAAATGCAACTGCCTTATTAATGCAATACAATAGCACAACCAAATCTGCTCCTGTTGCCACTGCTCTCAAATGTTAGTCTGGAGCATGGACATCAATTGCCAATTATCCAACTGCACTCAAACACACTTTCAGTGGTTCTGTAATATACATATATATATATATATATATATATATATATACACTTTATTACTATTAAATAATTATCAACAAAACAATAAATGATCAAATTTAAAAAAAAAAAATTGTGAGGAACAGAGGGAATGTCTTAGGTTTGTGTGCGAAACAAATAATCTATAGAACAAAACTGAACAGCAAACAATAACAGAATTTTAAAAAACTAACTATTTCACTGGGAACTCAGCTGATCAATATCATTTTTTATTATTTTTTTCTTGCGTTCAAGGAGCTCAGTGTTGCGCCCACACTGGGCTTCACCCTCACTCACTGTGATTACGTGCACCTGTCACAGCCACCTGAATTAAGTAAAGGCAATTATCAGTCAGGATACAAAAACTCACACCTTACAGCACTCTGGGTCCGAGCTCGTTTGTACGTAAGTGGACTTCTGTAAGAAATTATTAGGGATTAATAAATAAAGGTATTAATCAACTTGGGGAATAACCTTACGTTTAATTTCTTTGTTTAATTAGCTCTTTGGTCTACGCAAATGAATCTCCAGATATAGTTGTCCTGAATTTTGAAATCTGAAATACACTATTGAACAATACGCCCAGCGTTTAGCCCAATAAGCATATTTTAAAACAATTTGCTTGACTTGTGATCAGCGAACCAAACAAAGGTTTAAAGGTTTTCTTTCTGTCTAAGAGCAGGGTAGCCCAAGATCTAAGCAATATTTGGCCTTTTCAAAGCACAATACACAAAGCAGATGTTTCTTAATAATGAGAATACACTTTTGGTGTCAACTAATCAATACAAACACTAAACATAGGATTACGTAAACACACATATACTGGTTTTTGTGGTTTAACTGGACTTTGATGGCCAAACCAGTTGGATGGTGGTTTAAGGGGACACACCTTTCCCAATGTCCTACAGAAATTAACGATTAAAGACGATTAAAAAAAATATTTTTTACTCCACAGAACACATATATCAATTTGGATTTTCTTTACATAGAATTGATTGGATAATATGACAATATGATATTTTGGTGGTACACAAGGACAGCCACGCCCCTCCTAAAATGTTCCCTACTATTACATAATTGGGATTTATAGGATCTTATCGATTTATGAGGGCACTCACTTTACAATACACAAAACATGTTAGTTCTCTGGATTACAGGGACCAATGTGTTTTAAACGTGTCAGTATGCTGCATTACCAAGACTGAGGTGGTTAAAGAGTACCGGATCGAAACACAATACACAACACAACATTACAAGGATCAATGAGTATTAGAAGTACTTTAATAACAACTTAAAATTGTGGCATAAAAACAAACATTTTAAAGAAATCCACCAATTAAAAAAAAAAAAAAATCAAATGGCATGCCACATGTTGTAAGTACCTCACTAAATAATAATAAACTTGAGATTAACTCTCCTCTGAAGCAATAAATGCTGCAGATGTGTAAAGAGACTGATTTATCTTTGAGGGTCAGGTCATCCAAAAATAAACAAGAGATTGAGGAATTGACAGAATTGTCTTTTTTTGACAAACTGTTGAACTTAAACAGATTTCAGTTAAATAGAACTGCTGCCATACCAGTTTTGCATTATGGAAAATATCAACAACAACAATCAAAGTGTTAATCATAATGGTACAAAGTGTTAATTATAACGCAACGGCATCAATGTTACAGGATGTACTGTAACATCACTTACTTTGGGTTTTCCTTTTTAAGCTAATTCCTCGATTTCTTACAAAATCCTGTATGTTCTGTGGAGTGCGTCTCGCCAAAACAGGATCCTCAGCAGTCTTACACTGCTGGCATTCAGTCAGTGTGGCCAGTTTTGCTTTAGTAATATGGCCCTTAAAATGTCTCATTACAGCTGTAATTTCAGCACTTGACCAGGCCACTTTCTGCCCTCTCCGTGGGTTTTCAGTTTCTGCCTCACTCTCTGTTTAGAAGAACGCATACTTTAGTGAGTGTGAGCTCATGTACTTACATTGATGGTGGTATTGCAATTTAAACCTCTGGTACCTTCAAGAACTTCAGTGGTGCTCTTAATGGGCATCTTCTGAACACCTGCTGAAAATCAGTCATATAATAATCATGAAACTCAGAAGAAACATTAACATTAACAATAATAATATATTATATTAATATATAATATATATAAAATATACAGGTGCATCTCAAATTAGAATGTTGTAGGGAACCAATGCAACTAAATGCATCGAATTATCAATTTAAGTTCCCTCACTACTCAACAAAGAGACAGTAATCAAACTTGCTCCTGACGCCAGGAAGTCTGCTGTTGGAAAGGGGGGAAAAAACCCCTGACATACTTTACGACCGGCAAATGAAATCCCTATTGTTTTATGACACATCTGACCACACTCTAACCCATGATATATGGACTTCAAATGACTGTCGTGACACTAATGCAGTTAACACATAAACGCTAAAGTCACGAGGATCGGGCCATCTGCCTTTTGGTCAGAGTTCTCACGCGAAAACCAAAGCAAACTTCCGACCAGGAACCATTTGCGTAAACAATTGACTGATTTACTTGCTGAGAACTGCCAAAACCAGCTCTTCACGTGTGTGTGGGACCCAGGTCACTGCCACCCTAAACACACACTCCTAAGAAACCGCGTTAAAAAATAAAAAGCGTGCAACATTTGGAAAGAGATCCTAAATGTGGTTACGTCTTTCGGAGGCCAATGTGTGTTGCACATATATCTTTCATGTATTCGGTATTTTACCATTTGATGTGTATCTGTGTATTCGTATGATGAATGAATGGAGAAATGAATGAATGAAAAGCAGATAGGACGCTAAACAAGCGTGTTTGATATGATAGGATAGCTGTTGAGGTGTTGAATCGCTTTCTAAGCAGGAGAGATCGATATTACCAATCAGATAAAAGTTATAGACTTTATTACAAAGTTAGATATCAAACTTTTGGGACCACCCTCCTCCAGACCGGGTTTAAAGCAAAAGAAGCCTCTACCAAGTATTGAGTACAAATACAGTAAGTGAAACTACTTTCCAGAAGTCCAACAATTCACCAAAAATGTTTTTGTTTTTTTTGGCCTTATGAAGTACTGTAATTGGTTGAGATGAATTGGTGGGTTTTTGTTAAATGTGAGCCTAAATCATCACAATTAAAAGAACCAAAAACTTAAACTACTTCAGTCTGTGTGCACTGAATTTAACACATGAATTTCACAATTTGATTTGAATTACAGATATAAATCAACTTTTCCACAACCTTCTAATTTATTGAGATGCACCTGTATACATAAAGAAATGTTTAACAGGCCAAGTCCTTTAGAATGAATGTATAAATTAATTCTAAAGGACTTGTCCTGTTTTAAAACAGTCATTTATCAGTTTTTGCCTTAACGTGATAAGTCTCAACCCATTGTTATAGCCAGATACCTGTGGATGTACCCAAATAGCGAATCCGAAATTCTGAAAGGTCCGGAAAACAAATAATGCGTTCTACAGAGCAACAAAAGGGACATGGTTAGCCGCTTACTAGCAGTTGCCTGTTAAATTACAGTACATAAAATGTCACTTACAGCACAAGTATAAGTAGGTCAGCCAATCTAGCGTTCATTAGCTTTTTGCTTTGGAGCCAAGCAGTTCATGCAAACGTTCCAGAAGCCATTCTAGTCTGCAAAATGACAGAGAAAGGCTGGTGTTACAGCGTTGCATCGACGGTGGTTCCAGTCAAGTGGTGGTGAAATTTGTATTGCACCATCTGCATTTGTTTACCGAGCGGCCATCTTCCCTGTATGCTTACACAAAAGAGCAAAAGCTAAAAGAGTACTCACGGGTGGTACGTCTTTCCTTTCGAGGATGTCCTACCATCCATGCATTGTTGGATGTGGAGTTACCTGGCGGCAGCGGACAGTCACGAACCCTGTCTAACATGCCCGGGCATTGAGCATGCTAGAGTGGCATTTGTGGATGGTTCATGTTCCTCTTGTGTGAAGATGACTATCTCGGAGTTGCGGACAAGGCTTAACTACATGGCCGGTGGGGAAGTCCCTATTTCTCTTACACGTTCTGGAGCTCACGCTGGCAGCGTCCGCGGAGCTTCCGGAAACGGTGCCGGATGTCACCTTTGGAGCTCCCCCTGATGACCAGATGTCTGTCACAGCATCGGGAGGAAAGTACGGTTCGGGAGATGAGGCATCCGGTTCTGGAGCGGCGTCCAATGGGCGCTCAACCATTCCGGATACTGATCCTGAACTGGTTGCTATGCTTGCCCGGGCCGACAAGGGGGTCCGGATTAAGTGGAACCCCCCACAACGTTTTGAACCTTCAAGGCTGGACGATTGGTATTTGGGTGTGGCTCGTGCTGGCGCACAGGGACCCACTCTAGTACCTTCCTTCCCGGATGTGTATGATGAGTTGACTCAGTCGTGGAAGGCACCTTTCACTGCCAGAAATTGATTATTGGTTGTGCAATGTCCGCTATGGTGGTCCAGCAGCGCCATCTGTGGCTGTGTCTTGCTGACATGTGTGATGCAGACAAGATAAGGTTCTTGAATGCTCCCGTGTCACAGACCGGGCTCTTCAGCGACACGGTGGAGACTTTCGCCCAGCAGTTCTCAGCTGCCCAGAAGCAGACAGAGGCTATCCGTCACATCTTGCCATGGCGTCCAGCTGCTGCCTCCACCTGGACACCGCAGGCACCGCGTCCCCCTGCAGCCGCCCCACCCCTTTTCGCAGACCCAGCAGCAACAGTCCCAATGGCCGCGTTGAGGAGCCGTCTACGGGGGTCCCTCCCAGCCTGTCCAGGAGGAGGGCCGGATGGAGATTTCTTTGTCTGCTCGCAGACAGCCAAAAACCTCGAAAAAAGAGCAAATTTCTTCCTCCCTGGGTCCCCTGAGGGGACGAGGTGCTGTGAACAGGCCTATGAAAGAGCTTTTGTAACACACTCACTCTCCTCTCATTTCAGGCAGCAGTCAGAGCGTAGGGAGGACGAACCAACGGACTTTCAGCCTCACTTCTGCCAAAACGCAGGTAACATGCACATACCTACACATGCAGGCCTCCCTTTGAACCAGCTCAAAGATGCTTGAACAGGACCCCTGCGTTCCCCCTCACTGCCCCACCACTGGAACCCCGCTGGTCCCGATGGTGCCACTTGTCTAGTTCTTAGACGCCTGGACTGGGCTCAGACCGTCTCGATGGCTCATCCACACCAGCTGGCTCGGTTATGCGATTCAGTTTGCCCGGCGTCCTCCCAGGTTCAGGGGTGTTCGCTTCACGACGGTGAATGCAGACAAGGCCCCTATCCTGCGTGCAAAAATTGCTACTCTTCTGATGAAGAATGCAATAGAGCCGGTCCCTCCAGCCCGTACTTCATAGTGCCAAAGAAAGGTGGTGCGTTACGACCAATCCTGGATCCGCGAGTCTTGAGTCAAGCTCTTCACAGGCTTCCGTTCAAGATGTTGACGCCGAAACGCATTTTTGAATGCATCCGTCTCCAGGATTGGTTTGCAGCAATTGACCTGAAGGACACGTACTTTCATATCTCATACCTCAAGCCCCGTGTGTTCACCAAAGTGGCCGAGGCAGCCCTGACTCCTCTGAGGGAGAAAGGGGATCGTATCCTCAACTACCTCGACGACTGGTTAATACTAGCACAGTCCAGAGCTCAGTTGTGCGAACACAGGGACTTGGTGTTACAACACCTCAGCCTGTTGGGCCTTCGGGTCAACCGGGAGAAGAGCAAACTGTCCGGTGCAGAGGATCTCTTTTCTCGGAATGGAGATGGACTTGGTCGCCCAGACGGCGCGCCTCACAGAGGAATGTTCCCAGTCTCTGCTGACCTCCTTGAATACGTTCAAGGACAGGAAGGTGGTCCCACTGAAACAATTTAAGAGGCTCCTGGGGCATATGGCAGCAGCTTCAGCGGTAGTCCCGTTAGGTCTCCACCACAGGGTGGGGCGCCACGTACAACGGGCATGCAGTCTCAAGGGTTTGGACGGAACCTCATCTGCATTGGCACATCAATTGCCTTGAGTTGCTAGCAGTTTGTTTAGCTCTGGGTCGCCTCAAAGAGCACCTAGAGGGCCTTCTGGTCTGCATGGACAACACATCGACCGTTGGGCACATCAACCATCAAGGTGGTCTACGCCCCCGTCGAATGTCGCAGCTCACCAGCCACCTCCTCCTATAGAGTCAGAAGCATCTAAGGTCGCTTCACGCCATTCACAACGCCAGTCTGGTGTTTACAACCAGACGGCCGACGAGCTGTCTCAAGCCCAAGCACTCCCTGGAGAATGGAGACTCCATCCACTGACGGTTCAGTTGATTTAGGAGCAGTTCGGTGCGGCACAGGTAGATCTGTTTGCCTCTCCAGAGACCTCTCACTGCCAGTTGTTTTACGCTCTGACCAAGTGAACCTTAGACAGAGACGCCCTGGCACACAGCTGGCAAGAATGCGTTCCCCCCAGTGAGCCTTCTTACACAATTCCTGTGCAAGGTCAGGGAGGACGAGGAGCAGGTCCTGCTGGTAGCCCCTTATTGGCCCACCAGGACCTGGTTCCCCGAACTCATGCTCCTCGCGACAGCCCCTCCCTGGCTGATTCCTCTGAGGAAGGATCTACTGACTCAGAGACGGGGCACGCTTTGGCACCCGCGGCCAGATTTGTGGAAACTCCATGTCTGGACCCTGGATGGGACGCAGAGGTTCTAAGTGACCTACCCCAAGGGGTAGTTGACACTATTTCTTCGGCGAGAGCGCCTTCTACAAGAGCTGCCTACGCGTTGAAATGAAACCTGTTCATTGAGTGGTGTTCTTCTCAAAGAGAAGACCCCCGGAGATGCCGATCAGAGTTGTGCTTCTCTTCCTGCAGCAGGGGTTGGAGTGAAGGCTGTCTCTCCCCCCCCTTAAAGTCTAAGTGGCTGCAATCGCTGCGAACCATGATCCTGTCGATGACAGGTCTGTGGGTAAGCATTATCTGATCATCAGGTTCCTTAGGGGGGCCAGAAGGTTAAATCTTCCTAGGCCTCCTACTGTACCCCCTTGGGATCTCTCTCTTGTGCTGATAGCATTAAAAGAGGGTCCCTTTGAGCCTTTGCCGGCAGTCGAGCTGAAGTTTTTATCAATGAAAACTCTTCTCCTGCTTGCATTGGCCTCCATCAAGAGGGGGGACCTGCAGGCATTTTCGGTCGACGATTCGTGCCTCAAGTTTGGGCCCGAGGATTCCCAGGTAACACTGAGGCCACAGCCCGGCTACGTGCCCAAGGTTACTACCACTCCTTTTCGAGATCAGGCGGTGAACCTCCAAGCACTGCCCTTGGAGGAGGCAGACCCAACCTTACAGAGCTTCAGGACCTCAGACCAGCTCTTCGTCTGTCATGGAGGTCGGCAGAAGGGGAATGCCGTCTCTAAGCAGAGGATGGTCCACTGGATAGTGGATGTCATCACCCTGGCTTATCAGGCACAGGGTGTGCCCTGTCCCCTCAGTGTACGCGCTCACTCAACTAGAAGTGTAGCGTCGTCCTGGGCGTTGGCACATGGCGCCTCACTTGTTGACATTTGTAGAGCTGCAGGTTGGGCGACCCCTAACACGTTCGCTAGGTTCTATAGCATTCGTGTTGAACCGACTCTGGTTTGAAAAACTTTCTGAAAAGGGGCGTTGTTCACTGGGGGTAAGGGGTGGGGGTAGAGCGTGGAGACTGCATTAAAGGGGGAGTGACAATAAGTGAATAAATTTTGCTTATTTGCACACACACGTTGGCAAGATGGACAGTGACACCGAGAGCAGCTACAGCGTTTCTCATACTGATGACACATGCGCTTTTTTGTGTGGAAAGCCTGCTTTTATTAAGAATATTCACGCTGATGTGACTCGGGTCGGGTCTCCATCCTCTACTGTGAGTCAGTTCTGTGAGTTTCGGTTTATGAAGCGCTCCTGTTCTAGACAGAGATAGCAGAAACCATATCCTCTGTTCCTTGTTATTTTATTTAAAGCACTATGTTTTGTTGATATTGTAAATGTACAGAAATAAAGGTAGATTGTAGCATATAACGTGTTTAGCGTATTACACTAGCTTAATTTCAGTATGGGCCAATAGATCAGAAGGCAGGTACGGTTACTGGAGAGAAGAGAACAGCATAACAGTTGAGTAGGCAATCAATTCAAGTCGTTTTTCTGATTTACTTGGTTGTTTGTATTCACAGGTAAATTAAATAATCTGTTCGAGCACATTCAGCTGAGCTAAAGACAGATTTCAAACGATAAAATAATAAAATAGACAATGTTTCAACAAAACATTCTGTAAGCTCGAATACCTCAAAAAAAAAAGAAAAGATCAGATAAACAATCAATTTGGTGCAAATGACAGAAAGGACTTTCTCTTTCTCTTCAACTTAATAGTATTTCAAATGTATACAAGCTTAAGATTTAACAATTAAATTAAATGAACAAGAGTACATGAATATTTTGGCTGAATCCAGAGAGTTGCTGATTCTTTTAAAAAAGTTCAGGATTAAGTTCAAGTACAGTCTTTCGTTGAGAAGTCAAAAAAGGAAAAAATGATCCCAGTGAGTCCAGTTGTTGAAAAAGGAAGAGGAAAAAAAATGAATTTCCTACCAGTTTGATGGTTCAACACAGTTCAACAGAGAAACAATTCCATAGGTGGCTCGTCATTTTTATCAACTGCACCTCGTGCGTTCGGCATGAATCAGGATACTCAAATCTCATAAAACATCAACTCTGAGCTGGATATTAAAATACAGATAAAAGTGTAAACACTATTAATAAGCACAGTAGCAAGATCGGCAGTTTAAGACATTAACGTGTAAGCACAAAACACAAGATACTTCTCTTTTCAAGTATAAATATGGCTTTATTGAATAAACCTAAGACATATAAACTAAACTAACACAAACACACGCATTCATACGAGTTTTTAAGAAGAAAGAAAGAGTGAGTTTAAGAGAATGAAAATGTGAAATCCCAATTCTATAGCAATAGGTGCTATTGCATGGACTTGAACAACCATCAATCAGAAGATTAACTCTCGCATTGAGTTCGTCAATGAGGTTAACATTTATATCAAGTTCAACAGTTCAGCTTGAATCTGGAGGTTTGTACTTGCGTTGCTTTAGTGGGGATTCTCGCTGGTTGTAGAGAGGGCTTCCCCGAGGTTGATGATTGGCTGGAAGTCAGTCTTTGTGTCTGTCTTGTGAATGTGAGTTCAGTTTTGGTGAAAACCAGAGGTTAAAGGTCTCCTGAGGAATGTTGGCTGGTCACGAACTATCCTGAGGGGGTTGGAGATCCATCCAATACAAACTTTAATTATTTTGCCCATGTAATGATAATGATGTCCTGTGTCTTTGACCATTATCTTGGTTATTTGTACAATATTGACAATCTCCTTCCTGAGTTGGGATTCTCAATATGTATTCCTTTGTGTTAATGTTGCAAGCTGTTCTGTGACAATGTCTGTTGGCTCTGCTTACGACAGGGTGTGCGAAAGGGTATTTACGACATCTTGTGCTGTTGAGGGCTTCGGCTCCTCATGTTTCAACGTTCTGATCGAATATTATGTGTCTGATTCCCTGTGATCCCTTACACCAGCCTTGTAAAACACAAGGCAGAACAACAATAAATCTTCAAAATCAAACAATTTTCATCAAAAATAACATGTATACACTTCAAATAACATCAATTTAACACTAAACACACATATGACAGTCAAATCTGATAATATATGATACTTCACTTGGCTCATTAACATTTCTACATGTGTTAGCTTTAGCTAACACATGTAGAAATGTCTATTTATTGAATTTCTATTTATTGAAAGTCTATTTATTGAATTTTCCACTTTGTAACATTTTTAGTAACATATATTACTGTTCTAAGCAATGCACAACATGTATATATATCGGTAAACAACTCAAAAAAAGTGTTTTAGGGTTTTGTGACCCTTTAAACAAGTTTGAAGGTATGTAATGTTGTAAACTATGCTGTATTCCCCCAAATAATTTCAATGTGTCTTGTATTTTGTGTTCTTTGTGTTCTTGCTTGATAATAAATGTCAATATTTTGAATATTGCTGTTGCATATAGTAATTCTGCGTGATTTTAAATTCCCAGCCCATTAATGCCAGGAAAATAATAATTTTAAAACAATTAGATGACTTAAATAAAACAACTCATTGTGGTGTATAAAAACATTTAACCCAAACAGCTTGGTCAAAATAACCCTGAATTTGTTCTGTCCAATAATTACCCAGCTCTGGGTTGTCAAATAAAGTCAAAGTAAAAAGCAAACCCTCATTCATAAGTGATTTAAATGTCCTGCATATCAATAATGGCTCCCTGATGCTACAATTTAAATACAGGACAATTACTCAACAATATAATTGTGAGAGAAAGCACTGAAATATATTTAATGTGTATATCTCGTATGTATTGTATTTATTCCCTTTAGATTTGCCATGGTACAAATCATTACCTTTCCGAATACCGTATGTCGGATTTGGGCACATCCCTACATATACCAATAGAATACTGGTGGATCTCTAATTTTAGTAATTTTCTGTTAGAAATGCTAACCTAATAGAATATAATTTTTTACTTTGATTATATTGAAACAACAACTTAGTTGGCACATACCAGCATTACTGGAGTCATATTAATCTCATCTTTCATGAAAAATTAAATTCAGAACATGAAAAACATCTAGGGTAAACATAACTATTAAGCTCACCAAAATCTACAGTACGTCTGCCTTTTATGCTAATTAGTCTGTGAGATCTTCTCTGAATGGGGTATAGAAGCACTCAGATAGCATAGTTTGGCAAACTAGCAAAGAAGACTCATCATGGCATCTCAGGCCAAGAAAATTGAATTAGCGGATACAAACAGCATCACTGGATTCATCCACAATGTTTCTAATGTGAAAACGGCTGCGTTGAGAAAAAAAAACAAGTATTTCAACGCTGTTATCGTAACTATTATTAGTCGGGATGATTTTTGAGATCTTGTGGTGTTTAGTGCAGAGAAGAGAAACATCTTTCTCCAAGCTCAGAACTGCAGGATTAACAAAGAACTTAGCAAGTATTTTTTTGTAGGCTACGTTGTCAGATTTTATACGTGGGGTATTCATAGTTTTTTTAAATATTTGCTGTTTTGTCTTATTTTCTTAGGTCGGTCTAGTGAAGACGTTGATATACTGTGCGGTGGAGATACAGATGTGGCAGTGGTGACTGACATCATGTTTCCGTATCGGGAGCCTTCTTCAAAGTGGAAGAGGACGGTGGCCAAAATAAAAAAAAATGTCTGCAAGGCAACATGTAATTTGTTTTAATATTTTTTTAGAGGTGTCACGAGTTAATGATTTGTGATTTATTTTTACTCAGTGTACATTTTGTTCTTTTTTTTTTTGTGTGGAGAGTTTACTGGGTGTGTCTTACATTTAAATGCCATGGAACGTGGAATTCCACGGCAGGCATCTGAAGACACAGGGCGTCACAGTGGAGGAAAGATTCAGCTGCAGCTGTGGGAAACGCACATTGATGTCGTCTTTTTTGGCAAAACCTATAAATTCTGCAATTTGAGCACCAGGGAGTTTAATGGTGAGTTTTTACTGACCATGACACGTCAGACGACCATCGAAGACGCTAGACCTTTGGCTGGTCTCGTAGAGATCGGGCGAGTGACGTCAGAGAGGATCCCATCATCTCAATGACAGCTGAGATAATTCGAGCCGAGGTCACTGTGTCCCGCACGTGCAGCAACTGCAGGAGTGCTCAGGTGGACTTTGACTGTACGAAAAAGTTTCATCGGTTCGGCAAGTGCAAGAATTTGTTGGTTGAATTTTTTTTTTGTTTAAGTTTTGTTTTTAAACAATGTTTTTGTTGGGTATGTTTTTCTTGCATTTACATTTACCTTTTGTTCCGATTCTTATATTAATGAAAAGTTATTTTTATAGATCATTTTTGTGTGTGACTTTTGTGTGCGGACACTTTAAATAAAAACTTGTCCTAAGAAAAGTACGTAAATTAAGACTTTATACATTCAAGAATAAGCGTTTTGGAAATTCCGCAGAAAAGTTATAAATTATTATGAAATCATAAAATAAAAAAATGAATAAAATATAACTCTAAATCATATAACTTCTAAAGATCTATATGTGGATGTCAAGTAAGTGGAAGTTGTAGGCTATTTCACATGATGTGGAATTAATTAATCTGTTTATTTAAAATGAAAAAATAAATGTTTTGTACATTCTATATGTTTTAATATAATGTAATGTATTGAAATTAATTAGTTTGTTTTATAGTATTAATACAAATTAATTGAATTAATGACAGCGGTGGTGCCATGTTGTGCACAGAATGCTTTAGTTTCGTCTCTAAACAGAAACGATTACATAAGTGCCTATAGCGCACATTTACGTCTACAACTATTCATAACATCTATGCACAGACATGGAAATACTAAAATTAAGAGCTTAAATATTATTATTGAATATAGTGTAAGCAGGTTTTGAACATATGGATACAAATTTTGCTGTAGATGAAGACATTTTTTTTTATAAAAATGGCTGGGTTATTTTTTAACCCATAATGCTGGGTTGAGTGTCTTGGGTCATTTTGTTGGGTTATTTTATTAAATTTTAAACACTTTTTGGGTAGTTTTAGTTTTCCAGGTTTTGGGTTAAATCTGCTGGGTTGCAGTGCAGGGTTATTTCAGCCCAGCGCTGAGTTATTTAAGGATTTTAGGCACTGAAGATTTAAATCACTTCCCTAACCACATTTTGAAAGGACTTCGGAGCAAAGCCACTGGTTTCAACGTTTATGGTAAGTTTCTTTAATATTCTCATTATTAATTATTTAGAAAATGACATCATTCTAACTTCGTGGCAACAGTATTGTTAAATTTCTGCAGGCCATCATTAACAATTATGTTAAACGACTAACAGTTTGCCTCAGGCGACCATGGCTAACGTGCATGTACTCGCATAGGCCTAGACGTGTTAAGGTATGTGAGACGACAGATTAATATTGTTTAATTAAGTAGCAGACAGTCACGGAAGACTGAAATATGTAAATATCTGTACTAGAGGATAGACTTGTTTCCGTCACTGAAAAGCGAAAATAACAATGTGAGTCAAATTAGTTAAAATATGCGAATATAACTTTATGTTCTAATGTAAACACCTGCAATTGTCCATATCGACATGTAATATAATACAAATTACGCACAATGTCGTTGGACCGCAGGTCTAAAAGAACCGCTGACCGCTGGTTCAATTAAACCAATTCATCAATTTTCGAACAAAGTGATTCCCAGAAAGGAATCGGTTTGTAGTCTCAAAGTGCGCGGACACACAGGCAGTGACGTAGGCCGCGGTAGTGAGGTGATTTATGTTTGTATGGTTTATACATTTTTTTTACATACGTAAATGAAGGTTTTTGGTAAGTAATGTAATTCTAAATGTTTTCCTTGTTAGAAAAGCACATGGATGCTATTGTGAAAAAAAACTCATTGAGTGGAAGCTTATCGAGACAATAAACTGTAAGTTTGTGTAAGTACAAAATTAGCTCAAATATAACTAATAAAAGTAAATCAGAATCTTTTAAGATTCTATAGGGAATTTAAACAGAGTCACTGTTTTATAGCGGGTCACTGGGGTGGTCTGCGATTCAGTGAACGAGCCGTATAACATCAACATTATAGTTTAAACACTATTAATAAGCACAGTAGCAAGATCGGCAGTTTAAGACATTAACTTGTAAGCACAAAACACAAGATACTT
>JAUMHG010000109.1:0-19430 GCA_032359395.1 Enteromius anoplus | reverse complement strand
TTGTAATTAATAATCGCGATTACATTTTCAAGGGTATAATTGACAATTATGATTTTTGTCATAATGGTGCAGCCTTAGTGTGTGTGTATATATAATATATTTGACCCATATATCTAAATAAACATAGACTATGGATATTCAGTATGATCCAAAGTAACTAGTAACTAACTACTCGAGTAGTTTTTTTCATCCGATACTTTTTTACTCTTACTCAAGTAACTATTCTGACTATTACTTTTACTTTTACTTGAGTCAAAATTTCTGCAAGTACTTTTCCTTTTACTTGAGTACAGTTTTGGGGTGCTCTACCCACCTCTGGTGAGAAGCTTTTTGAAGTGGTTACTTGGGCCGTAGATTAACTTAAAAAAAAAATCAGACCAAAAAGCATCAACAGCAGCACGAAAACAGGCGGTCCGCGTGGATGATTATCATGTCTATTATTCTCGCCGCGCGGGGGCGTGGTCGCGTGGTCGCATTAAGAGATAATGACGGAGACGCGAAAGACTGAACATCCCGCTGGTTTCATATGAATTACTTTATCACAGAATATGTGTTTTCGATTAGACTATCTTAGTGTAATAGTACACATATCAAGCTTTCTACAGATATAACTCTCATGTCGCTGTGTGGGTTATTTGTTGAGTTTTACTTTCATTTCAGTAACTCATGCTCTTTGAAGATCACGCAGACCAACGCGGCAAACAGCGCACCCTGTTTGTTTTCTTTATTTTCGAAATGCACAAAGTTGTGTTGTTGTTATATGTGTATACAAATTAAAGTAGACCCTTCACAGATTCGATTGATGTATTGTTCTTATCTGTACGTTCAGAACTTAGTGTGTAATTTGTTATTGGCGCCATCTGGAGAAAACACCTCAAAACGCATGTATGCGTTTGCGGACCCCAGGGGGTTAAGCATATTGAGGTGAGTGGGTAATATTGAAAATTGCTAGGGGTTCGATCAGTACGGTTTGCTAAGATGTATTTTGATACATTAATATGGTTTTAACTGATGAAGAGAAGACAGTTTTAGAGGAGTTTGGTGCAGGGACTTTAGTCCATGATGACAAACATCCTTTCCCAGATATTGAAATTCTCCCCACTATTGATGGGTAGTGTTTCACTTGCCCTCTTTTATGTTATAAAATGAATTAATATATAGATATTTGTACAGTGGAGGGAAAAACACTAAAACCTGTCTGAAGAGCAATTTCCAAACCACCATTAACAAAAACTTGGTGACCTACAATGGCTATTTTTTACATGGAGCTATAGCTGTGAATGCCCTTGTATCCAAACCCCACTGTGACAAATGTCCTTTTTGTTTGGAAACCATATTTCATTGTTTTATGGATTTTTTTATGGTAATTAAAAGTCTAAATTTCAGGTTATTCATTTTATGGTGGGACAAGCAAAATATGCTATTTATATTACTAGGAGAAATAAGATAGAAGAGAAGTCAGGTCAAGGTGTTTTTGTTGTTGGAAATATGGTAAAAGCAAGAATCCTTATTGATTTAGATTTTCCTAGATTAATGAGTACGATAATTGTTTTTGAAATTCAGTGGTGTTGAAGCTAATTCCTATTTTGATATCAACAATTCAATTTTCAATAGTGGAAACTTTATGCTCAGTTGTTGATGGAAAAATTGCTTTTGTAAGAGGATCGATGTAGATATGTGATTTATTTATTTGTTGTATATAAAGTGATAGAAAATGTTTAAAGGATTTTTTTTTTAATAAAGTGATTGTAAATTTCTCTCTCTCACACACACTCATACACACTAACCTTCATGACGTCTCCTTCGGTGAGATTTAAATCTAAGACCACAAGAATATTCAGTTTACAGTAAATATGCTTCAATAAAAAAAATATTTTTGTAAATATGTTTTGAGTAAAACATTATAAGTTATAAATAAATATAAACAAATTCTTGAGATATTACAGTTTTTCTTGATTGTTTTGACCGGTTTAAGAAAATAGAATCCACTCATCATCATCATCAATATCCCAGCAGAGTAGAAGACTTGTCTTGCAAATGTGTAAACCCTTTCTCAATGGATTGACACGTTTTTTCCACTCTTTTGCAAAACAGTTAACCTGGTATGGCTGGCCGTTATTCCATCTCAGGATATGACTTCTTGATATCAACAATTCAGTTTTCACTAGTGGATTGTCTCCATAGACTGCCATTCAAAATCAATTGTTGATATCGAGAATTCAGTTCTTACTAGTAAAAACCTTTTTTTTTTTCTATATCAGCAACCATGTAGATAATAGTAAAAATGTATGTTCTTGATATCAAGAATGCAATTGCTGATATAATTAGATTGTTGATATCATAAATGTAATTGTTGATATCAGAAATTACATTCTTAATATCAAGAACATTCATTTTTACTAGTAACCACATTGTTGCTGATATAAAAAGGTTTTTACTAGTAAGAACTGAATTCTCGATATCAACAGTTGACTTTTAATGGCAGTCTGTGGAGACATTTCACTAGTGAAAATTTAATTGTTGATATCAAAAATAGCAATTGTCACTAGTGGAAACTGAATTGTTGATATGAGGAAGTCATATCCTGAGATGGAATAAAAGTCAAAACAGCTTGCTATAAACCTGGATGTCATTGAAGCAGTCCAAACTTTTAGCTATGGTAACCAAACAGAAACCATATATTAGAAAATACCAAGACCAGTATAAATTCACTGAAGCATCTGTTTGACACTCCTTCACACAAATCTTCAATTAAAATCAGTCTGCAGGCCTTACAAAAAAGGTGCCAGGTCTGTGTTGTTCTTTCCAGCCTGAATAGAGCAGGTCTAAGGCAGAAAAGAATGAAGCCCCAATATACTTCAAATAAAATCAAAAAACTGTAATGACTAAATTTCGAACAAAATCAGACCAAAATGAAGTTAAACTTGGCTGAACAAAGCAAACTTTTTGTGGGGCGTTGGTTTTAGCTCCTAAACACCTTTTGGGGTGCTACCATTGGTCAGAGGCAGTTACGCAATCTGTGGGTGTGTTCTGAAACGCAACCTTCTCAGCCGAGGTCAGGCAAGGGAGCAACATCTCCAGGTCACTATATACATAGCTGAGCTGCCACAGATATATATCCGCACCTGTAGCGATCGCTTGTGGAGAGACGATAAAAGTTCAGCGAAAACAATTTATTTTTGTTGGTGGAAATACTAGTGGCCTAAGACTTTTGAACAGTACTATACTTGTTTGCATGTTGTGTTGTTTGAAGGCAAATTTAGCTTTTGTTGCATATTTTAAATGTTTTGGCATGGTTAGAGCCTTTTGCAAACATAATGTGTAATTTTGACCATGATGCGTGTGTGTTAACTGTTCTGAAAATCTAGAGTTTCAATTGATGGCTGCATCAGTGCAAATCAAGAAAAACTGTAAAATAGTTTTACCTTTGTTTATATCCGGAATGCTCTTCCATTTCTCATTAATGTCTTTGAGAAAATAATATTGAAGTCAACAAAAGACAAAGAGAAAGAATGAGTATTGTGTGCATTGCTGGCAAAAATGTGACTTTACGAAGTTGAAATGATAAATGATTAATCACATCATCAGACAGTGACGAGCAGATAAACAGACTGGAAACAGATCAATGTGACTGTGCTGAACTTACCAGTGTCCTCAAATGTGACCTGAGAACATGAGATATGAAAACAATACTCAGATCAAAAACAGATTTAGTCTGAAAAAATGTTGTTGTATATGACTTAATCGTCATTGAATCGTCACTGTGTAACTTACCGCAGGTAAAGCATGATGAAGAGCCAAAGCCAAGCTCAGCAGAAGAAAAGCACATACGTTCATTTTCACTGGAAATCAGAGAGAGCACCTGTGATAGATCAGATATCATCTTATCACTCATAAACCTGTGAGCAATGTCTAAATTAAACTAGAAGACTATTCATTCAGGAAAAGAAGGACACCTACCAGCTTCCAGTCACTGCTGAGGCTGTGTTTAAATGTGAAGAGAGAGTATTTCAAGCTTCATTTGCCCCACCTCAGTCCACTAACATCCACCCTGAAACATCCATTATGACTGGAAGAACTGGCTTTGAGCTGAGAGGAAAGTTCATGAATTAAGAGACCAAACACTGTTAAAGTGAAGTCCTTTAGGTGTTCACATATTTAGCAGGATCACTATATTTACAAACCTTTCTAATCAAAGATGTTTTCTTTCTTTATGCTGATATTATTAGTCAGTGTCTCATTCATCTACTGTTTCAAAAGACTTTCTCATAGCCCTCCTTCCAGTTGGCAGCCCGTAAAAAAGAAATAATCACCAAAAACTGTGCCATTCAATTGTGCCGCAAAAACAATTTTATTTTATTTTTTCTGGTTTGGTGTTTGAGGAATTAAACAAATTTTTAAGCATGTCCTGATTTCTCTGAGTTCTACATGTTCCTGGGTTGACATATGTTGTTGATCCTGGTACAACATTTTAATCCAAAATTAGAACTTTGACCATATCTCTACTCCTACACTCTAAACCTAACCTTACCCATGAGCGGTGCCTGAAATCAGATTAAATGACACTGATGTACAAGCACCAAACTTCACAAAAACTGGTTTTTCAGCTCTGATTGGCTAATCACAATGTTGTTCCAGGGTCAGCAAAGATGATGACCCAGGGACATGTTGAAATCAGGTTCTGCATATTTTTAAACGTGTGCCTTCACTCTCCAGCTGGTTGTTATTGCAAAATAAAGCTCTTCAGTCTTCAGTCATTCAGTCACCTGTTACTTACGTCTTTCGTCACTTTAAAGCAGTGGTTCCCAAAGTAGGGCTCGCGACCCTCAATGTCTTACGAGAAGGCATCTTATGAGGTGGCATATTTAAGCAATGCTGGGGAAAAAGAAAGGCCTTAAAGTCTTACAAGTGGCGCCTCACATAAAATTCACGCATTGTATTATACACAGAGCAGCTCTTGCGAGCAAAACACTTGATCCAGAAATTAAACGTGTTCTTGAGACTTCTATAAAAATGATCAACTATATAAAAGCGCGTCCACTCAATATCAGACTGTTTGCCACTCTCTGTAACGAACTGGGATTGGAGCATGAGTGCTTGTTTTCCATAAAAAAAGGTGGCATTCGCGAGGGAATGTGCTCTGCCACCTGTTTGTGCTGCGGGACGAAGTATGCTTGTTTCTGATGGAGCATAGGTCCCAGCTCGCTGATCACTTCACTGATCCTGACTGGTTATCAAGGCTAGCGTATTTGGCTTGGATATTTGAAAAGCTGAATAGACTCAATATCTCATTGCAAGACCAACACACATAATTTCGCTAAATGATAAAATCCATGCATTCAAGAGAAAACTTGAGCGCTGGACTGAGCGAGTTGAAATAAGAAGGATTGATATGTTTTCTGAGCTGGATGAATTCATGGAGGAAAACGTTAACACAGTGAAGAAGTCAATCACATCCCAACTTCAAGCCCTGCTGGAACACTTTAACAGGTATTTCCCAGAGGAAACAGCTCCAGAACCAATTTGACTGGATAAGGTCACCATTCACTGTAACAAGGGCAAATAATCTGACATCAGACATGGAGGACGCATTGGTTGAGCTGTCATGCGACCGGGCACTGGCACGGTTGTTTTGGGGGTCGTGAGCTGAAAAGTTATGACGAGATTAAACTATATATTTATCAAATGCAGAGATGGTCTCTGTAGTCGAGACGACGATTTTCACTAGAAATCAGGTGTCTCTAGGCACTAACTGGCGCAGATTTCACACATGCGCATGACCCGGATGTAAACAAGGCAGATTACGTCAAATACGTTAAAGCTTGTGTATGTGAAGCATTGAGATACTCTCTAAAATGGTGGAAGACCAAGGTCAAGGGAGAAGAGTAAATTATTTGGAGTAAGTTATTTTTGTTTTATTTGCACAAAAAAATATTCTCCTAGCATCGCAAAAGTGAGGTTGACCCACTGATGTCACATGGACTGTTTCACCAATGTTTTTGCTAAATCATGGAGCCTTTTGATGGACTCTGAGGCAATTCTACAGCTGTACTTGCTCACAACGAGCATGAAATAAATCAACTGAACAGCAGTGAAGGAGGATCCAGGTGTGATGATGGCATGAAGTCATTCGTAGGTGTGGGAATCGCAGGTTAAGTCACAATACGATCCTGTCACGATATTTTGCCCATGATAACAATATAACACAACACCAGCAATTATGTGAGAGATGATATATTGCAAGAAAATCATCCATGATATAAAAGTGGGACAAAACAGCGCAGATCTAAACACGCACAAGTAATTTCTTCACGCACAGCAAGTTTTTACAGTCAGGGGGCGGGGTCGAAACATGTGCTTGCTGTGTTTATAAATGCTATTGGCTGCTGGCCAAACCCTTTATTGATTGGCTGCTCTTTTTTTTTTTTTTTTTTTTCGGCCAGCAGCAATGAGTTGATCATAGTTAACATTTGAATAATTTATCTGTTAGTCACAGGCGCCAAAATTATTACTTGCATATTTTTTTCCAGTAGGAACAACTTAATGCGCCGTAATTTTTGCTAAATAAAGGAACTGAACTCAGCTGTATTTTTAAAGGCTCTATTGGATATATATCTTTTGTATGTTTAAAAAAATATTGAAACTTTTGTAGCAGAGTATATATAAAATGCTGCCCGTCCTCATTCTCTGTCTTTCAGCAGGACAGATGCGAAAGTTTAACAAGAACCTTGGTCCCTTCAAGGCTAAGAGGGGTCAGAGCAGAGTTCACACACTTCTACATTATTTATGATGAGAAGATAAATATGTGGCATTTAAACTATGCTGTTGTTCAAGCCAGTATGCAAACTGTGATTTCTTTAAGCTATTCCCGCTGTTTTCCTCAAGGCGTATCACAAAAAATTTGTTCTCCAAGCAACAAGGGTCTCCAAGGGTCCCATATAACAGACCTGGGTCTATACTCCTCTTGTAGATGTCATGTATAGGGCTGGGAATCACAGGGTACCTGACGATACGGTACGATACACAATACATGGCTCACGATGCTAATACTATTACGATAACACGATACAACGATTATCAATATAGTGCGCATGATAACCTATGATATATCACAATATGTGAAGTAAAAAAAAGAAAAAAAGACACACACACACACACACATATATATAATATAACTTTATTTTGCTCCATTATTGAAACACCATCACAATCTTTTTTCAGCACCAACCTGAGCTAAAAGTTACCTTAACAGGTGTAGTGCAAAATCAATGTAAACATCTGCAAGTGCAAGTTTTAAAGTGACAGGCACTGTTTTTGTGTAACATAAAAAAAAAAAAAAAAACCACTTTAAGAGAAACAAATGTTAGCACTATGGGTCAAAATGAAGCTACACTGCACTGCACTTCTTTAGAAAAAAAAAAAGAAAAGTTTACAATATTTGAGCAAAAATAGTTTTCTTTTTTTCCAAGCAGTAAATAGAATACTGTGTAACAAACTTTAGATATTATGTACCTGCATAAGGTTTTCCACAAATAAAACTTGAATAATAACTCTTGTGCAAACAAGGCAGACTTAATAATAAACTCCAAACCTGAATAAATGTACACATGCCCTTTTTATATGATCATGTTTTTCTTGAGGAAGATCAGCTGATCAGTGAGCTTCTTTGAATGGAGATAATGTCCCCAGCAGTTGAAAAGATTCTTTGGGCTGGGACACTCGTTCCCGGAATGCACAAATGCTGTTGGGCTAGTTTCGCAAGGAGTGGGTACACATGTGCTTGTGACTTCCACCATAACAAAGGATTCTCCTCGGTCAGGGGCAATGAAGGAGCATCTTTATGTTGTTTGATCTCCCTTTCCGCAATTGATGTTGATGCTGAGAAGAATGTGGCATCCTTCTCAAAAGTCTGCCCCAGCAGGTTGACAAGAGCTGACTTTCTTTTTTTGGGGCTGGGGGGAGTCACTTCTTTGTTGTCAGTTTCAATTTCAGTGCGGGGCAACTCCACGGGCACTTCTGCATCCTCCTTTAAAGCTGTAGCCTTCAATACAAGTTTTGAGTAAGTGTCTTGCATTTCTTGGGGTGACATGAAGAGCAGAGATTTAAATCTTGGGTCTAGAGCTGATGCGAGGTATAAAAGATCATTTTCTTTCACAGACTGATATCTGTTTGAGAGATCTTGATTGATAGCTGCCTTCATTTCTTGAATCCTCAGAAGCGCTGCTTGTGTCACGTAGAAGTTGGGCATGAAGTGGGGCAATGATAGAAATGGTAGGACACTTCTCCTCACACATGATGTTAGTTGCCAAAAGCATTGGTTTAAGTGCTTCAACCATCTCTTCAGCATTTGAGACATTTGAGTCTCTGTCAGTGTGCAGTCTGTCATAATCTTCCTTACCCATGAAACATAAAATCAGAAAAGAGAAAAAAACAATATTAATAACATTGCAACTCATAAAATTCATTGTGACATTAGTAAGCTTTTTAAAATGTTAAGAAATTATATGAATATATTTATTTGTGGCTACTGTACAAAGTAAATTATTATCTACTGTTTAATGTAAGCAAGATGAAATTATATGAATTTGTAATTTCACTGTGTACTGTACAATTTTTTTTATATTCTGTTTTTGTTAAATTAGTTATTACAGTTTTCCCTATCAATAAAAAAAGACTATAGTGAAAAAAAAAAAAAAAAAAGTTGGCACAACACAAACTATGTTGATATATATTGTCTTACTATATTATTTGCCATAAAAACATCAATATAAAAAAAAAACACTTAGAAAAACTTTAGCTTTAATTGCCACTCACTTCTACCACATAACATATATTTAAAAATGTGCCCCTGTAGTTTCAACAGAAATCTGGGAAAAACTGAATTTACTTTAGAATCAAAACTCACCTGGAGACCATCTCATATGCGCTATTCCAACGCACTGGCATGTCTATGATGAGTTTGTGAGGATGAAGGCCGACAGTGCTCCTGTGAAAGAAGGTAGAGATTCTCCTAACCTTTGCAAGCAGCCTGCTGACAGCGGTAACTTTGGTTTTGTACATGAGCGTACATGCTGGAAGCCAGTTAGCTCAATAGCCACGCTCATGTTGGAAGCATTGTCGGTGAAGACCACTGGCTCTTTATTGTCAATTTTCCATTCATGGGCAATTCTTTGAAGCTCTTCTGAAATGTTCGGTCCGGTGTGACTTCCAGACATTGCTTTGATTTGTTGTGGACGTAAGATTTTAATTCCCACTCGTTGTGTACAAAGTGCACGGTGACTGTCAAGTAAGACTCCGTGGCCCTCGATGTCCACCCATCACATGTTAGTCCCACTCTTTCTGCAGAAACTAGTGCGTTCTCGACTTTAGCCCTGGTCTCTTCGTACATGCCTGGAATTGCTTTGTCAGTGAAATATTTTCGGCTCCGTATGTCATACCTAGGTTCAAGGATGCGCATCATATGGCGAAAGCCATCATTCTCAACTGTGCTATAAGGGCTCAAAGATGCCTTGTGTTATAAGCTTAGCCCGGGTAGAATTAAAAGGCAGATTTGCCTGAAAAAGTGTATCAACACTGGGCTGTATAGGCAAGCTTGTAGCGGCTGCTTTTCCCATTAGCTCAGGGTGGTGCCGAAGCAAGTGGCTGTGCATGTTCGTTGTATAGCCTGTGTGAGGCAGTTCTTGCATAATTAAAATTGATTGGCAAGTAATTACTTTAAGTGATCACAAATAAGTCACATCAAATAAGTGCACTCACCTTCCACAGCTTTAAATCTGCTCTAGCCGCTCTTTTTAAAAAAGTAACGCCAGTTTTGTTTTCTTATTTAATGACTAACACATCTCCTGACCCCATGTTTGGAGAAATCAGAAATACAGAGCATTGTGTGTACATACAGTGTAGTTCTGGACTAAATGTGAATGTGCATTAATTCATCTCACTCTGAAAAACAGATTTAGTATTCATCAAAATTAATTAAAATAAACTCATGCAGACCTGGAATAATTAAATGACACAAATGTATCTAATTTCATTTTTATGAACCAATATATTTGCTGCTGATCTTTAATGATCCAGTTCAACGATACCTGTTGTGTCACAGGCCCCTAGTTCTGTTTTACAAACCATACAATATTGTCATCACATTGACCCCCTCTCGGATCAGGTGCATGGAAGTTGGACGTGTCGCATCCCAGGAAGCACCATGAAATTGGTTACCGTGACCTGCTCTGCACAGTACTCGAGTGGTACAGTACTGTTTGAGCCACCAGATTCTGGTCTTCTAGCAGGTTTGTTGGCATCTCCGTCTTTAGCATCTGTGGAATGTGGTACAGCCTATATGCCTGTGGTTAATGTTGGCACTATAGATGTAGTTCTGTATGCTAGCACAGTTATAGGTACGGTCAACCAGGTTTATGTGGTTAGCTTGGTTCCAGAGGTCACTAAGGTCCAGGTGGTTTCAGCTAGGGTGAGTACACAACCGGTGCAGGTTTCTCCTGCTGTACAGGAACAGATAAGGTTGATTGATTTGTCTGTCCTGTCAGTGGAAGAACAAGGTATGTGAGGGCACGTCTGTCCTGTCAGTGGAAGAACAAGGTATGTGAGGGCACGTCTGTCCTGTCAGTGGAAGAACAAGTTATGTGAGGGCACGTCTGCAAAAGTATTCGCCTGTGTTTTCCATGCACGAGGGAGATCTGGAATTTACCAACCTTGTTTCCCACGATATTGCTTTTCTGTATAATGTCCCTTTGTGGCAGCGGTAAAGGCGTATCCCTCCCTTCCAGTATGAGGTAGTGAAGTCAAACATTAATGAACTGCTTGAGGCTCAGGTAATTAGAGAAAGCTGTAGCCCTTATGCTTCTTCCATCGTCCTGGTCAAGAAGAAGCATGGTAGCCTGCGCATGTGTGTGTAGACTACCATCAGTTAAATTCTAAGACTAGGAAGGATACATTTCCTCTACCTTATATTGAGGAAACCTTCTCACTGGCAGGAGCACCTTGCCAGTGGGTACAATCAGGTTCCCGTTACTGAGACTGACAGATCTTAGACTGCTTTTGGTACTCCGATCGGCCTCTTTGAATAAAACAGCGTGCAATTTGGGCTTTGCAATGCCCCCAGCACCCTACAACGATTGATGGAACAGATGTTTGGGGACCAACAGTGCCAGTCTCTGTTCTTGTACTTGGATGACATTGTTGTGTTTTACTCTTCAGTTGACCAACATCTGGCTCAGATGGATTTCATTTCCCATTCTTCAAATGGGAATTGCAGTATCTGGGTCATGTGATTTCATCAGAGGGGGTATCTACAAACCCCGGTAGTGAAGTCAGAAGTTCTGACCCAACTTCACCAACAACCACGGCAACTAGGGGATTGAGCGTACGATCCGGCTCGTACAGGAGCGATGCTATTGGCCGGGGATGACCTTGGACATTGCCCACTGGTGCCAGGAGTATAAGAGTTGCCCACCCATACTAGGTTTATGGGACATTTGTTGACTTTACGGCTCTCATTCAGCAGCTCTGTTGCATATATGTTGAATGTTGAATATGTTATGATTTGAAAAGACACACTACCCCATACCACCCAGCTGGAAATGGCCAGTGCGAACGTTTCAATAGAACTTTGCACAATCTTTTATGTACATTGCCGGTTTCAAAGAAGGGGTATTCAGAGGTCTAAGGATGTACCATCTGGTGAAGCCCAGAGACCAAGGTGAACTTGCAGCCTTTAAAGAGTCTTCCTTCGGGTTCAGCTGTGGTCAGGAGGCCTGAATGGAGTACTGCTGGGCAGCACTCTAATATACATCACCTTTATATCACAACTTTATTGTGGTTTTATGTTTTGAAGTTTGTTTGTTTGGTTATTTATTTTGATTCCTTTTCAGGCGATGGGGTCCCTCAGGTGAAGGATCTCTTGTGGTGGTGGTGCTCATCCAATGTTTGCCATTTGACACTTTTGAAGTGTTTTTGGGTTGTGTGATCTAAGTGATCTGAAAGTTTGCTTTTGGATAACTAGCTTGATGATCACTGCTCTTGTGGTTAACCTAAACCCTGTATATTTGTAAAGTATTTTGTTTTTATGAGTTGTGCAAATGTTAGTTCTGTGACGTGGTGTGTATATATTTGTGTTATTTTGTTTTATTTTTAAACTGTGGTTAGTCTTGTACTTCTGACAATCTGGCAGGCACTTTCCTGTACCACAGGTATTCCTGTACCACATATTTTAATGTGACTTTGTTTTTATTTCTGTAGATTTAATTATTTTTTTAATAACAAAAGGTTATTTTGTAATAATAACCTTTTGTATTTTTTTATATAATACTATTGTGTCAAAATTCCTGTAGAGGGCAGAATAGAGTAGGTACTGGAGTAAAACCTGCAAAGTATGTTTCCAGGGGGAACAGTAATAAGTGGTGCACCTCTGAGAGCACATGGAGGTTAAAGTTTGGAGCGAGGCTTCATTGAAGAAAACGACTCCACTCTTACCTGTTCAGCTCAGATTTAATCCTGAGGAGGCAGGCAAGATTTTACATGGAGCCCCTTACCTCACAGCACATTCCACCAATAATCATTGTGTTCAACCCTTAACACAGACACTGCATAGCTTTGTCTTGTTTTTTTTTTTTTTTAATATTTTTATTGGAAACACGCCAATTAATTTGTATGACCACACAACCCCACCCCTAAACCTACCCGTTACAAAGAATTATGAAAATGATTCATAGACTTCAAACCCATGATCTTATGATCATTTGCTGACTGAAGATCATCCGACAAAGATTCCTGTCTGTAAAGCCACCTTTTGCAGCGTATTGGGTGAGTTTATTTTTTATTTATTAATTATACTTTTTATACGGCCGCCTGCTTTAGACGTGTGCATCATTACCGTCTGGAGTCTGAGGTGATTTTGGGGCACTTGTTGATGTGATTATATTTTGTCTAGAGACAACCTTTTTACTTTTTTTTTTTTGTCATTGCAGGTCTCAGCAAAGATCGTGGGTCTCGAGTGGCAAAGTATTATGCACTCAATGCTACAGCCAGAACAGAACACAGGAGTGATGCTCGTAAGGTGGCTAAAAATGAGGCCAAGAAGCAGGTTGTGATGGATCACATCCAAACGTTTATGTGTAGGGCTAGCCATTTTGGAAGAAGGGGAGCACCTGGCCAGAAATACCTACCCAGTGACCTCAGTGTGAAGAGAATGAACAAGCTATTTGACCAGCAAAATCATGATTTAGTCAGCTACTCCCTGTATTATACTTTTTTTCGACAGCACTTCAACCCTGGATTTGGGCATCCTGCCACAGATGCCTGTTCTTCATGTACCATGTTTCAACTGAGAGTTAAAGACCACATTCTACATTTTACACAGGAGACGAGCACGGGTGTTCTATGATTTACTGGGGAAGGTAGATCATGATTCAGTGACTCTTTGCTTTGATATGATGCAGAATTTGACACTCCCTAGAACCCCCATTGGTCAGGCATACTATTTCAGACAGCTGCATTTGTATGTCTTTGGTGTTGTTATTCACCATGGAAAGGGCAGTAAGCAAGCAGTGGATGATGTTCATCTGAACACATGGATGGAGTATGAGAATAGAAAAGGTAGCAACATGACTGCTTCAGCTCTGGACCATTGTTTACGTCAACAGTTGAGTGGTGTTGTTCACCACACTCAAATGCTGCGATTGTTCAGCGATTCTTGTTTCGGTCAAAACAAAAACATAAATCTTCTGTCCATGCTGTTTGCCTTGATGAAGGAGGCATTTTCTAGGATTACTGCCGAGTATGTGTTTCCTATAAGGGGGCACAGTTTTCTGCCCATAGACCGTGTATTTGGCAGGATTGAGCTACAGATTCGAAAGAAGGATACCATTCTTATGCCGGAGGAATATTACGCAACCATGGAAATTTTGCGCAACCATGGAAATGTTCACATCTACGGG
Organism: Enteromius anoplus; assembly: GCA_032359395.1. NCBI lineage: Eukaryota > Metazoa > Chordata > Actinopteri > Cypriniformes > Cyprinidae > Enteromius > Enteromius anoplus. The sequence goes on along the minus strand of JAUMHG010000109.1, from coordinate 5,481 downwards.
CAACACTGGAAGGCTTATCATTACAAGGCGGAAATGTAGCACGTGTCAATAATATGCAGTTGCTGCTAATATTAACTTAGGCCAGTAGGTTCGACTATGGAGATGCAATTAAAACAACAACGAAGTCAAAACAAATCTTTGTATTGAAAATAGCTTTTGTACTGGGTACTATGGGTTTGTTATAAAGGGAAAAAATGAAATTAAATGAAACTCAACAATTGTCACAATTACCTTTGTTCAAAATAAGATCATAATTACATACATTTCAGCTCCAAGGAAATAAATGGAACTATTTGTTCAGTAGGGTGCACCCTCTAAGCTATGCAAATTTCCTAGAATACCACACTTTTGAAATCAAAATAAACATTTACAATGTTCAATTTAATAATGTTTACAGTTCACTCAATTAAAATAAAAAAAACTAAAATAAAAAAATAAATCCTTACTGTTAAACTCAAAGCCAATAAACAGTTCAGAAGAAAGTTCAAAACTCAGTCCAAAAGATTTGTTTGGAAAATTCAATTCAAAAAGATTCGACTCAAAAGATTTGGTCCAAAAGATTCAATTCAAGGAATCAAAAAATAAATAAATAGAATCTTGGAAATGATTCGATTCAAACGTTCCTGGTGACAAAAACAGATCCGTATAAAAGAAAATACTTGTGAATAGTCTCTCAAACGCAGCTCAGTTCGGTTGATAAATACTAGTGGGCAATCAGAACTTTCCTACCCATTTCCTCGGCGATGGTTGGAACTTAACTTTCACTACAATAATTTTTCATCTCGCTGGGAAGGCTCGCCATCTTACATAAACACACTGAAATGAACGTAGTTCCAGCGTAGGACAAAAAACCTGACCTGTATGTATAACAGGCAGTTTTTAGTTCACAACACAGATTAAATTCACAGTTCTCAGTTACACATCGATACATACTAACACATTTCCCATCTTAAACATTTAACAGTTATATTTTCATTGCACTTTATTTCATTTCATTTTCACTGTACTTAACACACACACAACAAAATATAACATTAGAAACTCCTATATGCAATCGTTTTTAACCATTACATCACTTTTGTATTGTAAAACATCAAAACTCATCAGTATCACCAAATCCAAAGAAAATAAAACATGTGAAGACATCTATTTTAATCCTCTCTGATGGTATTTTAACTTTTTAAAAGTTATGCTGCTGCTCGTTTCTAACCAGCCTCGAAGAGAAAGATAAATGTCTACTCCCATCCAGCAACTAGCGTGGTGGGGCGGGACTTCAATTTAGATGCACGTTATTGGGCAATCATTAAAATGTTATTCACCACATTTAATGTTTTTCACTATTTTTATACAATTTTTTCTTGTATTATTTTACTAATTTCTGGTTAATGTAATGTTTTAACAGACTCCTTAATTATTTTCTTTTTATAATTAATTTTCTTAATTAATTTTATAATTAATTTTACAGGGTTACATCCTCCCCTGTTTAAGGTAAGCAAGTCCCTTTGCACCTTGTCCTTCACTGTACTCTTTAGTTAACTTTTTGGCAGCATGAAGTTAGCAAGACTCATCGAATTAATCACTGCCTCACTCAATGATTGGAACAAGTTTTGGACTACGGAGGTAAGAGGATTACCCAACCGTGGATAATGGAATTTCTTTGGAGGTTTCGAAATTCTATTTGATCGTCTCAGGAAGGAAGGCTCCCACTTGTCTGCGAGTTTATGTTTTCTCCTGACTCGGACGTTCCTTACTAGGACTTTATCTCCAACTTCAAGAGTTGACTCTTTCACTCGTTTGTCAAATCTGTCCTTATTCCTCATTGCAGACTTTGAAGCATTGTGAGTGGCAATTCGGTCACTCTCTTCAAGTCGAGCTTTAAGATTTTGGACATATTTGGAATGGGACTCGTGGACAGTGTTTCCTACCGGTAGCCCAAAGGCTAAATCCACTGGCAGTCTGGGCTGCCTCCCAAACATGAGTTCACATGGCGTGAACCCAGTTACCTCATTTTTAGTGCAATTATAAGCATGCACCAATGGTTTCACGAAATCATGCCAACGTGACATTTCCTGCTCCTCCAAGGTACGCAGCATGTTTGAAAGCGTTCTATTAAAGCGCTCCAAGGGATGATAAGGAGTTGTTCGGACTTTGTGAATTTTTGTCATCTCACAAAGTTCTTTGATAAGTTTAGATTCAAAGTCAGCTCCTTGATCACTTAAAATCTTCTCCGGGAAGCCATAATGGACAATGAATCTATCCCAGAGGCACTTAGCTGCCGTCTTTGCTTTTTGATTGCTGGTGGGCAGAGCAACTGCGTACTTTGTATAATGATCTGTCATGACAAGTACATTCTGGACATTACTCCGATCTGGTTCAATGGAAAGGAAGTCTATACAGAGCAACTCAAGGGGTCGTGTTACCTGGATATTGACCATTTGGTGCAGATTTCTCAGGCACAGCTTTTCTTTTAACACAGTGTTCACATGTCTTGACCATTTTCTCTACAACAGCACTCATCCTTGGCCAATAAAAACGAGAACAGACAAGGTCAAGTGTACGGTCCACCCCCATATGGCCCATCTGATCATGCAAGTTCTTTAACACCATATCACGCAACTTCACAGGTAACACCAATTGGTAATTTGTTTGAACATGCCATTGCCGCCGTCTGTATAGAGCTCCCTTCTTTAATTCCAAGCGATTCCACTCCCTCGGTAACAAGGGAATGTCTGTACATTCATATCTTACTGCACGACATGGCAATTGACCTTGTTCTATGTGACTGATGACTTGACTCAAAACAACATCTTCTCTTTGTTCTTGCTGTAAGTCTATTCCAGTTAAATTGGGTACTGCAGATAATCCACTTGTCAGTTCTTGAGCAAAACATACAGGAATAGCCTCCTTTTGTATTGTCAAGGACTCCACCAGAGCAACAGGAGTTCCGTCTTCCTGCTGTACGAGATGCTTGTCCCACACAGCTTGGACAACAGCGCAGCCTATGATGACAGCTTTATCTTCACCCAGATGCCTGGAAGCAAATTGCTGTATGCGTTCTTGCTCCTTCTGTGATATTATGTCATTCTCTAGCAGTGTTGTGCAAGTTACTTCCAAACTGTAATATATTATATATTACTTGTTACTGCTATTTAAAAGTAATGCCTTACATTACAATATCACTGATTCAAAATTGTAATGCGTTACATGACTCCTGTATTACTTTTAGAGCATGCCGTCAGCACAGATGAATAGTTCTGCATTCAAATAAACGCAATAGGCTAAAGCATCAGCTAAAGTAGCCTAATTAACCAGGAATTTGTCCAAGGAAAATAGTAGGAAGATCAGTTAGTGTTTTCTGAGTCTGTGTCAGAAAGACACATTTCTAGACTCGCCATCTCTGATGCACCTTGAGTCATCTTTATGGATTAAAATTTATTTTAATTTTTTTTTTGCGTGGACAGAAAAAATGACGCCGTCTACATTTTTGTTTCCACTGGAAAAAACGCAAGTGATTGCGCTGGTTCCTCCGTGTTCTGCAAGAGCCTGCTTTATTTTCCACACAAAGTGAATATAACATCATACCATCGCACATTTGTTATTACAGCGCACGTTTAACGTTTAAACAGTGTTATATGCTTGAAATGTTTTAAGTTATTTAAGGCAAGTTATCATGATTTGAAAGGGTTAAAGTGATTTAAAAAAAAAAAAACATTACTTTAAAAAACGAAAACTTAATATTTAATGAACAATAATGCTCCAAGCGTTTTTCTGAATTAACTTAATAAAAAAAAACTAAACTAAATATTATTATTTTGCCATTACACAAAAACCTGAACTATTTTAATAGCTGAAACAGTTTGAGCTGTTTTGGTAGAAGGACCACTGTCCTGTGCTAGCCGGGCGGAGCTATCAGCCTTGGACACAGAGGCTGAAATAATTCCCACTGTTGGGCCAGCCTTGCGACACTTCTGTAAAACCTGCCCTTCACTTGAAACGCCTTTACTTGACCACATCACACATACAAGGTTACCCCAGCGAGAGCGATATCAATTAAATAAATCACTACACATAATGTATATATTAGAAGTTGTCCATAGTATTCATTTACAAACTTGGCCGCCACACATGGATAATAACTGACCACTGTCACCAGCCGCGCCTCGGTGGCTCTCTCCGGCAAGCGGCAGCGGGAACCTTCCCCAGAATTCTAACGTTCCTACCCGGACTCTTTATGCCCACGTACCTCGGCTAATTCCGGCCCAGGTGTTCATTGTTATCTCCGCTATTTAGACGCCGATCTTTCCCGAGATCGGCGCGAATTATTGACTTGCCCTGGCATCAATTCCGAGCGTGTTTTCTGATTGTTTATTCGTGTATTACCTGGATTGTTTATTTACCTTTGATTCTCGCTGCCTGCCCTGACCCTTCTGCCTGTTTTCATCGACTCTGTATTTGCCTGCTCTCTGATATCATTGTCTGCCTGTGTACCGACCTCTGCTTGCCTGACCACGATTATTAAAGGACCGCAAATGGATCCAAACGCTTCTAGTGATTCATTACAGTTGTGATTCGCGTGCTGAATGATGAAGTCAATATGTGACTTCAGCATATTACCACAATTATTTATTAATTGATATAAAGTGTTATATCATCCAAATTAAAAGCTTTTCAAGCAGTTTATGAAAAACATTTAAATTGTAAAAGTTCGTAAATAAACACACAAAAAGAATACACTACTAGAAAATAATAAAATAACTATATAATAGATTAGTTAAAAGATAGGTCACCTATTAATAACAACCTATTTATTACTTTTCTTTCTTTTTAAACCAAATGACTCTGATTACATGTTGCGTCACTGCATTAATAGGAAGAAAATTATAACAATATAGGCAAAGTTCTAAGTATCCAACCAAAGGGAACGCATTCACTGTAAGTAAAAAAAAAAAAAAAAAAAAGGAAAAAATAAAACATTTTAGGAAAACCTTATGTGGCATATGTGATGTTCAGTTGTATTGAAAATTCAACATTGAAAATGATTGAATTCAGTTAGTGAAATACAACAGACGTGGGGAAATTTTTCTTCTTCTTCTGTTGTTGTGTTGTGCATTAAGCAACAAATTAGTGCACTACTGCCTTTCACTGCTTTATTAATGTCATTGGTTCCTTTGTGGCTACTTGAATGTTTTAAGTAAGCATCACTCAAAGCAAGTAAATTGTCTTATTTGCCTTGAAAGCTGCTGTAACTTGGTAAAACATATTAACCCACTGAACAAACGTCCCCTTGAAATGACGTCCCCTGACAAGCCAGAATGAAAGTTTTTATGACGTCTTTTTTTGATTATTCATTTGGCCCAGAAGCAGAATAAACAATGTCTAAAATTAGTCTGCAGTTGATGTTATGCAACGTTGAACGTAAGTCCACAATGAGCACATTTTAACTAAATTTGAACCATCTAGAGACATATGTATATCAATACT